>JASDDO010000019.1:557608580-558178246 GCA_030015575.1 Agapanthus africanus | reverse complement strand
AGTTAAGAAAAACAAGTGAGGAATAAATCAAGTCAAGGATGGCATGTAGAGAATGATGGCTACTAATATTTACAATCTTGCATCCAAAAATATCTCTTTTAATTTTCCAAATAAACAAATGAGAGCCATGCCTCTCTGCATGCCAAAACCCATGCCCATGCCAACTCACCCTCTACCTCATTTCCAAAATGATTTTCTAAAAAGAAAATCTAATAATGATGTGGCCATCTTCTAGAAGCAATTCCGTATAAATACGGAATACTACCCGATACACATATCGAAATACATATACGCATATTCGTATCAAAATACGAATAGCCAAGAGAGAAAATGAATAGTGAACTATAATACTAGAATACATATATATAAATACATATATAAATTATTAAATCAAAACCTGATTTAATAATCCGGCTTAATCCTAAGCCGCTAGTATTATCAACCGTCCGATCAAAGTCTGTGTAGCATGTACACATATTTAATCGGACACCTGTATGTACCAACATACGTCATCTACACCATATCGCCTGAACCATGAAAACCCTCTGTGTGAGACTCTAAAGACTCGTCAATACACCGGCAGTGGGTTTAACCACAAGCACGTCAACGGCACTAGCTGTACGTAACGGATACCCAGGTATTGAGCGAAAGGAAGGCCAACGAGCAAACTCATCCGTAACCCTACTGAGCCTGACAGTGACAATCTCCGTAAAGTTCGGTCTGTTCGTCTAAAAGTATCGCATATCAAGCCTAGGGGGTGGATAAAGTCAGACCCCTAATAACGCGATATTTCGTGTCGGTATGAAGCCCATCACCACCTGAGAAACTACTGATCCAAATCAGTAATTCTCGACTACCTTGGCCCAGGATTTCTGGTGATGACCACCCATGCACTGCGCGACATCAACCCCCAATACCGGGAGAGATGAATCCCCGACGATCCGCTCACTGCCTCCATGTGGCTCGAGACTGTACCCAACTAAAACCTGTTTGCACGACTCCTTTAAGCCGTGGTAGGGTAGTAATCAAAGCACAGTGGGAACTCACACGAGACAAATGATAATCTCAGGTCGACAGACTAAGCTGTACTCATGTCACCTGGGAACTTATAGATCTATGATATGTATTACGTTACGGTCATGGCAATCACTAATGGGTCAATCTCAGTCACTAATACGTTACTAAGCTGTACTCATGTCACCTCGTAACAAATCACTAACGGTGCTAGTGTCATGGCAATCACTAACGGTATTATTGAAGAATTTACTTCTTTTTCTAAGATCATAGAGTCTCCCTAGTGCCGTTGACGTGCTTGTGGTTAAACCCACTGCCGGTGTATTGACGAGTCTTTAGAGTCTCACACAATAGGTATTATAGTGCTCGTGTCACACAATAGGTATTATAGTGCAAGTGTCATGGCAATCACTAACGGTGTGACTGTAACATATAAATAGTGCTCGTGCAGCTTTAACCGTTAGTGATAGTGCAGTGTTCTATATCTACCATTTCTATATGCAATAGGGGAGGTATGCAACGCTAATGCACATGAACATCTACGACTAAATATCCTATCACGCCCTGACGCTTAACGCCATACGGGCGATTTCCCTGTAGATGTTAAATCTACTCACTTGGTCGCGTGCTACACGTAGCCGACCACTTGCTTCCCTTTCTTGGCGGCGTCCGACGTACCTGCCTGCGAACCAGGAATTTACACAAGGAATCCATATATAAGCAAATATCTCGCAAAAACGCGATATCGAAATCAAACGAGAAACTCACGCCGCGAACTAAACGCGCGTGTGTACGAAACGCTGAAACGTGTGTATACGCGTCTAAAACTATCCTGGCATGTCGCGACAAGCTGGATCACAGAACCCACTCACGTATAGCGCATATCGCTCAAACTAAACGTACTTAAAAAACGATATATTGTTCCAGATTTTCCTACAGAGAGAATCTTACAAAATTGCACATACCTCACTAATATAATATGTAGCAGACTCCCTCAGCCAAAACCCTAACCCCTAACTCCCCTGTCTGGCTGCAATTTGCGGCCAGAAGGAATATTTCGGCGGCCTAAAGGTGGAATGGGGGTCTCGTGCTCTGGGGGTGTGGTCTAGACCTAGTATACATGCTCCAGTTTCCTCAATTTTTACCTGAACAACCCAGATCTAAAGCAGATTACAGAAAGGCTGAGTTTTGCTCTAAAACGATATATTTTGCACAATTTGAAACCCTATGGTATTTTGGTGAAATCTGGGGTTTACCTAGGTTTACCTGGCCCTAACAACACTTAATTAGGCTAGGTTAACCAACACTAACATCTCTTAATCAAAAGTCTACACAAATCATCAAATCAAGCACTAATTCTCACATTTATCCCAAACCGAAGCTAATTCTACACCATTTAAGCAAACTAGAGAGTGAGGTCGAAGAAATATACCCCAAAAGACCTTAGGAAGCAGGAGGAAGGAGGTGGAGAGGAAGGTAAGAAGGTGCTGCTGCTGGTCAGTGCTGCTGCTTGCTTCTCCTGCTGCTGTTATTGCTTCTGCTGCCGATGTTGTTGCTGCTCTTATTGCTGCTGCTGTGCTGGGGTTGCTGCTGCTGTGCTAAGGCTGCTGGGGCTGCTGCTGTGTTGAGTTGTGTGTGTGAGTGAGTGAGTGAGAGTGAGAGAGATGTGAGAACAAATGAGTGGCAAGAAATGATAACACCCAAGTCAAACCCCCTCCTCTCTCTATCTTTATTAAATGCAAGCATGGCACTTGCCATGATGCCACTTCTCTCTCTCTCTCTCTCTCCCTTCAAGTCAACCATATTCAAATCATTTTCCATTTTCATTAAAAAAAACACACACTTAATTAAAACCCAAAAACTTAATTAAATCAAAAATTAGCTTAAGGAAAATGGTTGATCCACCATGGTTGCTAACCATGGTCCAACCCCATTTTTAACCCTAGTTTACATGCACAAATGTGTACAAGCCTAGGAAAAATCTAATAAAATATTCATTAAATTGGAAAAAAATATTTGAAAATCAATTTGTTAAACTTTTTATTAAAAATCTTATATTAACATATAATTAGCCACTAAACACATCCTAAGGTGTTACAATCTTCCCCCCTTAAAGAAATTCGTCCCCGAATTTAAAATATAAAGCCGCGCATACCTTCAAAAAGATGAGGGAACTTGTTTCGCATCTCGCCCTCGGCCTCCCAAGTGATCTCTTCACCATTCGTGCTGTGCCAAAGCACCTTCACTGATGGCAAGACCTTCGATCTAAGTTTCTTCACCTGCCGGTCCAATATCACGACTGGCTGCTCGGTGAACGAAAGATCGCACTCGAGCTGAACGGTCTGATGCTGAATCATGTGCGAAGGGTCATGTAGGTATCTACGAAGCATCGACACGTGGAATACGGGGTGAACATCTGGGAAGTCGGGTGGAAGAGCCAAACGATATGCTACTGCGCCCACACACTCGAGGATCTCGAAAGGACCTATGAATCTGGGGCTAAGCTTCCCCTTCCGTCCAAACCTCATCACTCCCTTCATCGGAGAGACCCTCAGAAAAACGTGATCTCCAACTGCGAACTCTAATCTGCAGCGGCGGCTGTCAGCATACGATCTCTGCCTGCTCTGAGCTGTCCTCATCCTGTCTCGAATCAGCTGTATCTTCTCGGTCGTCTCCTGTACGATCTGTGGCCCCAAAATACTGCTCTCACTGAGCTTTGTCCAACAGACGGGCGATCTACTCCTCCTCCTATACAACGCCTCAAAAGGTGCCATCTGAATAGTATCCTGGAAACTATTGTTGTAGGAGAACTCCACCAAGGTTAAATGATGATCCCAGCTGCCTCCAAAGTCTAAAACGCATGCTCGGAGCATGTACTCGAGAGTCTGAATAGTCCGCTCTGAATGTCCGTCGGTCTGCGGATGAAATGCTGTGCTGAAACTCAAGCGGGTGCCCAAAGCCTCCTGAAGCCTCTGCTATAGTCGGCTGGTAAACTGGGTGCCTCGGTCGGATACGATATATGTTGGGACTCCATGCAGTCGTACAATCTCGTCGATGTATATCTGGACGTACTGAGCAAATCCGAAAGTCGTCTTCACTGGCAGGAACTGAGCCGCTCTCGTCAAACGATCTACGATCACCCAAATGGAGTCATACCCTCGCCTAGTCCTGGGAAGACCCACGATGAAGTCCATAGAAATCTGTTCCCATTTCCACTCCGAAATGGGTAACGGCTGTAGCTCACCCGCTGGCCTCTGGTGCTCGGCCTTGACTTGTTGGCAAGTCAGGCATCTCGACACGAAGTCTGCGATGTCCCTCTTCATTCCGTCCCACCAGGAAACATCTCTTATATCATGGTACATCTTGGTGGAACCCGGATGAACACTGTACACCGATCGATGTGCCTTCTCAAGAACCTCACGTCGCAGTCCCTCAGCATCTGGTACGCACAGTCTTGTCCCAAATCGCAGTATCCCCTGATCATCGATCACGAACTCGGAAAATCTGCCCTGTCCAATTTATGCCATGATCTATGAACATCGGTCATCACTGTGCTGTGCCTCGTGTATACGGTCAAGCAACTGTGGTCGTGCACGAATATGCGCAAGCTGTCCCCCTATCGGCGTGAACTCAAAATGAACTTGGTTGTTGCATAGTATCTACCAATCTGCCGACGACTGCCTCTGCACTGTGCTCAAACAAGATAGACTGCCTCCGGGCCTCCTGCACAAAGCATCCGCCACTACATTTGCCTTGCCCGGGTGATACAAGATCTCGCAATTGTAGTCCTTCACTAGTTCCATCCAACAGCGCTGTCGGAGATTCAGGTCGCGCTGCTCAAATATATACTTTAAGCTCTTGTGATCAGTGAATATCTGGCATGACTCGCCGTATAGGTAATGTTGCCAGATCTTAAGTGCAAAGACCACTGCAGCCATCTCAAAATCGTGAGTGGGGTAGTTCTGTTCATGTTTCTTCAACTGCCGTGAAGCATACGCGATCACCATGTCATGCTGCATCAATACACACCCTAACCCCACTCGTGAAGCGTCACAATAGACCACAAATCCGCCTGATCCTGAAGGCAATGATAACACCGGCGCCGTAGTCAAACAACTCTGTAGCCGCTGAAAACTATGCTCACACTCCTCCATCCAATCGAAAGGAACTCCCTTCCGTGTCAATTCGGTCAAAGGTGCAACAATATGGGAGAAGTCCTGCAAAAATCGCCTGTAATACCCGGCCAATCCTAGAAAACTGCAGATCTCCGTAACTGATGTGGGTCTGGGCTAACTCTGAACGACCTCAATCTTCCTTGGGTCCACACATATGCCATCTCGTGTAATCACATGACCCAAGAAGTCTACGATGTCCTGCCAGAATGCACACTTGGAGAATTTTGCGAAAAGCTGGTGCTCCCTCAAAGTCCGCAGTGTGATCCGCAGGTGCTGCTCGTGCTCCTCTCGGCTCCGGGAATACACCAAAATATCTTCAATGAATACGATGATGAACAAATCAAGATATGGCCGGAAAATACGGTTCATCAAGTCCATGAATGCTGCTGGGGCATTGGTGAGTGCGAACGACATCACCAAAAACTCATATTGGCCGTAGCGCGTGCGGAAAGCTGTCTTCGGTATATCTTCCTGTCGAACTCGCAGCTGATGGTATACTGATCGCAAGTCGATCCTCGAAAAATATCCTGCCCCCTGAAGCTGGTCGAACAAATCGTTGATGCGTGGCAAAGGATATCTGTTCCGCACGGTAACCCTGTTTAGCTGGCGGTAGTCGATACACTAACGTAAACTGCCGTCCTTCTTCTTGACAAACAGGACCGGAGCACCTCAAGGAGAAACACTGGGTCGAATAAGTCTCTTATCCAGCAAATCCTGCAACTGACCCTTCAACTCACTAAGCTCCGTCGGGGCCATCCGATAAGGCGGTATAGAAATAGGCCTCGTGCCGGGAATCAAATCAATACAGAAAACAACATCGCGCTCAGGCGGTAGCCCAGGAAGCTCGTCAGGAAACACATCAGGGAACTCACAAACAGTCGGAACCTGGTACAACGGAACATCTGTAGCTCTAGTGTCACAAACATAAGCTAGGAATCCCTGACATCCCTTCCTCAACAGCCGTCCAGCGCGAAGAGAAGAAATCAATATATGAGGGGTGGCACCACGGTCCCCCTGCACAACAAAAGCTGACTCGCCGGGAAAACAAAATCTAACAGTCTTCTCGCGGCAGTCCACAGACGCATAGCACGTGGCTAACCAATCCATGCCCAAAAGAACGTCGAAGTCCAACATCTCAAGAAGGATCAAGTCGACAGGAAACTCTCTCTCGCCAATACGGACAGCACAGGATCGGTACACGTACCTAGCAACAAACGACTCTCCCACAGGGGTGGTCACAACAAGCGGCTAATCAAGCAAACCGGACTCTCTACCCAAATTAGGCACGAAGTGTGTGGAAACGTACGAGTGCGTGGATCCGGGATCAAACAACACGTGTGCGTCAACAGAACATACTGATAGGGTACCTGAGACCACCGCATTGGACGCCTGCGCGTCCTGATGCGTCAACGCGAAAACCCACGCCTGTCCTCCACCGGCGACTGGCGGCCCCCTACTAGCAAATGGCTACACTCTGCCGGTAGCTGGCTGTCCACTGCATCGGCCACCTCGTCCTCTATAAGTAAACCCTCCACGATCACGGCCTCTCTGTGCGTGAGTCTGACGTGGAGCAACAGTGGGTACAATCGGCAATGCCCTTTGGGGTGGAGAAGGTGGAAGTGTGACATGCGGTACTGCTGGCTCCCTCCGGCGTATCTCGATACAATCTCTGACGCGGTGATGGGGACTACCACATCCAAAGCATCCACGCGACGACTGCTGACCCTCCTGGGGATAAGGGCTAAACATCTGACCTCGCCCTGAGTCTCTTCCACCTGTGCGGCGTCTATCACGGCGTCTGAATGGAAGTCCCTGTGCTGCTGTATCAGTACGAACCCTCTTCGGCCCTGAAACTAACGAAGTCTCTGCAAGGCGCTCCTCGACTAATAAGGCTGCGTCTACAGCTGCTGCATATGTCTCGCAATGCTGTGTGCTGATCGTAAGGAACAGGGGCGTAAGCAAGCCTTGAACAAATCCCTTGACTCGCATCTCCTCAGTAGCCACTAGGTACGGAGCATAAACTGATATCTCGGTGAACAACACATCGTACTGTGCCACTGTCATCTCTGGCGTCTGGCGTAAGGACTCGAATCTGCGTGCTCGGGCATCCCTGACACTCTGGGGAAGGAAGCGGGCTAGAAATACCATCACAAACTCGGTCCAGGTCATAGGACGAAGACCTGCTGCTCTGCCCTTCTCGACCGATTCGCACCATTTCTGCGCAAGACCTTCCAGGCAAAAGCTCGCGAACTCTACCCATCGCGCATCTGAGCATCTAAGTGAACGACATATCCGGGCCATCCTATCAATGAATGACTGTGGGTCCTCGGCTGCATCTGTGCCTGTGAAGACCGGAGGCTTCAGCCTCATGAAATCTGATAGCGATACTGTAATCACCTCCTTGGCTGCAGGGGCAACGGCCTGTACTGTAGGTAACATCGCGGTCCCCGTGACGGGTGGAGCTACCTCTGGTCGCTGCGCTCGAAGCGTCTCAACTAGCGATCCCATCATCTGGCGCATCTCCTGAATTCTGGATCCCATTATCTGGCGCATCTCCTGCATACCGGATCCCACCATCTAGTCTGTCGAAGGAGGAACAGTCTGCTCTGGTACAACAGGGGTACTACCCGGATCAGTCCTCTTCTCGGACGAGTTAACTAGAATCTCGGCTCTCACGGCCCCTCTCTGCGCCCTCGTAGTCCTTGGCGGCATAATGGCTGAAAATAAAGTAGGATTCGATAAGGATACGGAAATCGATTCATAAGAATGTATACAATCCTGAAGGAATTCCGATCAATACGTCCTAAGGTCGCTTAGGCGGAGTATCGTGTCGTGAGTATGCCATGGAACATACACACGCTACACCACTCTGCTTCAGCTACCTACTCCATCATACCAGGGTCATCCTACACTCCGAAAGGTAAAACCGACGCTCTGATACCAACTTTGTCACGACCCAAAGTTCGGCCCTTGACCGGCACTTAACCACGTAACGTCTACAGGCGTAACACGACTAAGTAAGCTGAACCCAGAAATCAAAATCATTAAAAATATAGAGTGTTAAAACATTTATTAGAATATTTGTTAAAACATTTAGAAAACTTTAAGTTGTTTAGAAAAATTCTTTAAAGTTCGAGTTATTATTTTAAAAAATTTGGCAGCATTTCCTTTGTAAAACTAGCCCCGAAATCGGGTACAAGGCAGTAGTATGAATCAAATGATACACAATAAGAAATAAGCATCCCAAACAGGAGCAATCATGCCCAACGGTGGAAACAATCACCACCATGATAATATACGACGCCGTAGCGAAGAATGAGTAAAAATAAGTGAAGACAACATGAAATGTAAAACTGCATAAATAAGTCGTCTCACAACGAGCTCGGCACCAGAGTACAATAAAATACATCGTCCTCACAACTGGTCTCTAAGTCAATACATAAGTAGTAGATGGAGAATACTAGATACAATGATGTATACAACTGGAAAATAAACAGATACCGCACAGAAACCCACCTATCAGCAAAAGGGCTAGTATGCCAACTGCAGTGGTATCTGTGTCAAAAGATGTATGAAAGCAGCCTGCCGCGACTACTCCGAGGGGCAACCTGCAAACACTGTGGCACAACGGGGGTGAGTTACCTACTCGTGAATAGTAGATAACATATAAAGGTAAGCGCGAGTATGCACGTGCTGCGATTCTCTAACCTATTCCAACAGATAACATCTATATGATGAACTGGATACTCAAAATCCTGCAACAAGTCCGACCTAATGACATCTCTATGTGATGAGCAAGGTATACGATAATCATGCATGGCAATCCAATCTAACAACACCTATATAGAATGAGCAGGGTATGCAATAATCGTGCATAGCATGTGTACTCTATCAGGTAAAAAAGATACAGGATGAGATGTAAAATACTGAATGCTGAGCATGGGAATAAATAATATCTACACAGAATATCAACGTGGAAAATAATCGGTGCCCACCATTACACCCAAATCCCAGTAAAACTCAGGCGTCGTCATCCTCATCGGCCCTCAAATCCTGTAAATCTCATAGAATCGTGAGTACCCAATATCGGCACTCGAATTATAATAAAATCGCCGTGTCTAACATCGACACGCAAATTCTTAAGTACCGGGATCCGTCCATCGGATCGGCCTACGGGCTCCGTCTGCGGAATCGGCCCTCAGCCCCGGCAGTACGCGTCGCCCCGTATCCATCTATCGACTCTGGTCGGTATCCTCCGGATAACCGCCATGTCCAACCAATCACCGGTAGGTAGTAGTCCCTCCGCCGGGCTCACCGTCTAACAATACGAGTCTTCTTGCCCGGGGGTACCGTACCGGGTCCACCATGTACCCGCAATCGGTGCCTACCGCTCCTCGAATCAGGTATACTCACACAGGCTCTCTGGAACCGAGAAAACTCATGGTGGACGCACTGAAATATCATATTAAGAGAAAACGGGTTTTAAAACAGTGCGTATTTTCTTAAAATAAAACCACGGTTCTCAAATCCAGAAATCCCATAAAATCCAAACTCAATGCGTAAATTCATGCAATGTGTCGTATGACACTAAGAATAAAAAGGGAAAACCGCTCTTTTAAAAAGGATCCAGTTTTGAAAATATCTTATGCGGTCCCTATCCTCATGAAATCAAATCAATATCATCCATTTATGTAACATCTGTATGTATGTAGGTATGGATGTGCAAATGGATATATACACGAATATGAGTGTAGCACTACTATGAATATACAGTGTGCATGTGCGCAATCATGAAGATATCAATATATGTGTGCACTGATATGAATATAAAGTGTGCATCTGTGCAGGTATGAAAATATCAATATATGTGTGCACTGGTATGAATATACAGTGTTCATGTGCGCAGGTTTGAAAATATCAATATATGTGTGCACTGGTATGAATATACAGTGTGCATGTGCGCAGGTATGAAAATATCAATATATGTATATGCCAAAATGCGATAAGTTATGACAATCATCAATGATGCGGCAATCAAACGATATGTATTTCGTAGCAATCGTATAGTGCAAGTGTCATGGCAATCACTAACGGTGTGAGTGTAACATATAAATAGTGCTCGTGCAGGTTTAACCGTTAGTGATAGTGCAGTGTTCTATATCTACCATTTCTATATGCAATAGGGGAGGTATGCTACGCTCATGCACATGAACATCTACGACAAAATATCCTACCACGCCCTGACGCTTAACGCCATACGGGCGATTTCCCTGTAGATGTTAAATCTACTCACTCGGTCGTGTGCTACACGTAGTCAACCACTTGCTTCCCTTTCCCGACGTACCTCTGTCACGACCCGAAAGAGCCGTGACTGGCCCTTGAACCATATGAAGTCTATAGGACCCCATCTGATCCAAGTAAGCCAAAAGCCCAGAAATCTAAAACCATTTAAAGAGTAAATAAGGAAAACTGGTTTTAAGAAGTAAAGAAATCACGTTTCGAAAATCAAAGTTTTTAAATAACTAAGCCGAATATGCATTTTTAAAATGTGTAACCTTTCCTGAAAATTTCGGCAGAGTTTCCTTTGTAAAAACTGGCCCCGAACGGGGTACAACAAGAATAATATATATGAAATGATAAAAGGCATCCCCAAGCGGGAGCTAGCTCTTCGTCAATCGACGGTCACAACCACGCAAGCAATAACAATATACAACGCCAAAGGGCGAGGATCAAAACCCAAAAAGAAACTCAAACAGCCAGAAAACCGTAATACTACAAGCGCGACTCTAAGGTTGAAATAATACAACACTGTTTTCTAAGTCTGAAACAATATACAAGTTTTGCTTGATGGAATTCTAGATACAAAGAGTAATACATGTACAATGGCGGTTCTGATACAAAAGAACCCACCTACCCAAGCAAGTCACCCATAAGGAAGCAGTGTGCCAGAAATGCCGCTATGGAATCTGTACGGCAAAACCTGAAAGGACTGTGGCACAACGGGGGTGAGTTGCCAACTCGTGAATAGAAAATATCTACAAGCAGAGATCCAATGTATGACCCATCGTAGGTCAATACGACCAGATATAAATAAACCTCAATATGAATAAGTCTGAAGCATGCTAAACTGGCAAGGTGATCTCTATGCATGAGTGTAGTGCCAAGCGCTCGTGCCAGTGCCTCAGGTAATAGCATATCATAAATGTGAGGTATGATCAATGTAATCAAATCTGCATGTACGTGGATCCCGTCCACTCGTCACCCAATGACAATAACCATCATGCATGTAAATATCATAAAGCATGTGCATGGGAATATGAGGATATAACCCATCTGTGTCCCTCGCGACATGTCAAAACCATGGAACCGGAGTGCCCAGCATCGACACTCGAAAACATCATGAAAACTGTGCCCAGCATCGGCACGTAAATCCTCATATATCGGGCTCCGTCAGTCCGGATCGGCCAACGGGCTCTGTGTGCGGTATCGGCCCTCGGCCCCGGCAGTACGCCCATATCCATCTATTGACTCTAGTCAGTATCCTCCGGATAACCGCCAGGTCTAACCAATCACCGGTAGGTACTCGCCACCCTGCCAGGCTCATCGTCTACTCCACGAAAAACATTTCTTGCCCCGGGGAACCATACCGGGTCCACCATGTACCCGCAATCGGCCTCATCCGCCTCCTCGAATCGGGTTTCACATGTCGCCCTCAGCACCGAGAAAACACATGGTGGACGCACTGAAATATCATATCAAGGGTAACCGGGTTTTAAAACAATTACATATTCTCCTTTTGAAACACCCACGGTTCCCAAAAACCAGAAATATCATGGAAACAACATATCTCAATGCGTATAAACAGAAAGCATGATGTATGCGACAAGTAAAGAAATGTAAGCAAAATACACCGAATGCAAAAGTACTGCAGTGTAGTGACATGGCAATTATCGATGATGAAGTGTGTGAGCCGGCAAACAAGTGTACGTGGAACATACGCATCATCGATAATGGTGCCGGTGTCCTAGCAGCATGATTGAAATATATCAACAATACAAGCGATGCAATGCAAATAGCATGAATATGCGGAATCGAATAATCAACGCAACAGTAAAGAACCTGCCTCAATAAATATATCATGCAGCCGTGCCTTTTGAAATAAGACGAATCAGGGTTTTTGGTAAAATAAGGGCTACGGTGTTTTAAGAAAAGATGTGTCGTTTGAAAATATCCGTAGAAACCCTTTTGCCTATCTTTAAAATATCCCCGATTCGTTAGTTTTGAAATAGGTATGACTCGGGTCTAGTCTAACGCCTACTATGCGAACTACGAACCCAACAATCAAGTCAATCGGGAGGGGTATGAAAACCACCTAAATCTAAGTCAATATCACATTATCTCATCACGTAACAGGTATCACTACCATCATATCACACCTCCAATACGAACTCTGTCATATCGCCGAATCTCACGGCTTCAAATCAAATCTCATCGACTCATCTCAATCCCACGTATCATCCTCAAATCCCGTATATGAACACATAGTCCCATACCCATGTGTAGATATACACACCATCATATGCGCACAGATAAATGAAAGAATGTATGCAAGTATGTGTGTATGTGTGTATGTGTGAGTGCACCCAGTACTCTTACGGTCTCGCACTACTAAACCAATACATCCTTATCATCAATAATTCCATTATTACCATCAATAGTCCTAACAACACATAATAAATATATGTGTGTATACGTATTCGTATACATCACCACGGACTGCGGGGGTGCTATACGCCATCCACCCGACTTCTCCTCGTAGATATAATCTACTCACCTTGCTTCTCATGTGTCGGTGCCGATGTCGCTATCTTCATCTTCTTTGCCTCAACATCACGTAGGGTACCTACAAGTATATCACAACGCTAAAGCACATGAAAATCACATCGGAAACCAAAATAGCACATGCTACTCGCATAGGTAAAAACCTATCGTCTCACATGTAAACACGATCAATATCCACTTGTCGTTGACGTCCAAACGCCACACGACAGGAATGAATCACCAAATACCAAAATCCATGCTAAAACAAGTCGTAAATCATACGCCAACTCAAGAAAAACAACCCAGATTTTACCCTAACTGGAATCAGTCAAAACTATACATACCCAGGGTCAAGACTAGAGGAAATAGGGCCATGCACAAAAATCGAGACAATTCCCTCCTGCTCTGGCCGCAAATTGCGGCCAGAAGGAATTAATTGGCGGCCGTACTTTGGAGTTGGGGGCTAGGGTTTGGTGTGGTGGTTCCATGATGCATGCACATCTCACTGTCGACTCAGTTTTATTTTTGGGGTCTCGGGGTGATAGCAGATTCTTAAATACGATCACAGATTCACAGTTTTTATCCGACATCGTCTCATAAATCCGTATTCTGGTTTCAAGTTCAGGTTTGGGTCCAAATTAGCATCACACAAGGGGTTCTAAGGTCACCACAATCCTCAATTTCATCTTTAATTTCAGATCTCACATAAACCCTAACTTGAAGTTTCACAAATCCATCAAACGACACCATATCGACAAAAAACTAGTATTGATGCAATAAGAATAGAATTACTAAACTAGGGGTGCAGAAATTACCTACTTTGGCAACTCAAGAATTTCCTTGAGTTGCTCAAAGTCCTCCAAATCCAATCTTGCTAGGTTCAATGTGTAGCTAGTGAGCTTGGGAGCAAGTTTTATGAAGTGGGAATAGGGTTTTGGGTTTGATTTCATTGTGGATCTAGGGTTTCATGAAGAGGGAGAGAGAGGGAGAGGGGCAGCAGCAGCTCAAGAGAGGGAGAGGAGAGAGAATGAGAAGGGGAAAATGATGGGAGTATGGTTCATAAAGTGAGGGTTGACTTGGTCTCTCTCTCTCATCATATTTACTTTTTTCTTTCTTTTCTTTTCTTTCTCACTCCAATAGTGAACCCAAAGCAACCATGCACCCAAAACATGTAACAAGTGTAACAAGTGTAACAAGTGTGGAAAATGATATGTGCACATTTTTGCACAAAAATGCTAAAAATCCAATTAGCGATTTTTAATCGCGATTAGCACTAAATTAGCATATAACTAATCATAAAAACTTTAAAATGACATAATTACATAAAATACCCTATTTTAGAATTTTCCATAATTTTTACCCATTTATTTGTATTTAATTATACCAGAATATTAAAATATTCATTAAAATAATATTAAATTATAAAATTTCCCAAAAATCATATTTTATTATTTTGAAAACGTTACAATCTACCCCCCTTAAAGAAATTCGGTCCCCGAATTTAAATTTAAACCCCCAAATACTAAAATATTTCAATACAAATTCCAAGTCATCGGGGCTCCGAAATCATCTATACATAAAACATCATAGCGCAATGCATGCGCATGAGTACTGAGCAGATAACTCAAAAGCAACACTCCGTCAAGCATCCCGCAATCATCGGAGTCATGGTAAAGACACAAATGTCAAATCCAATACAAAACCAATATGATATAGATCAGAAGTATACATGTAGACATCGAGTCTATACATGTGAATAGCTGATGTAAATGCATGCCAAATCATTTTAAATCGCCGTGCGATGCACGTAACACTGCACAGTGGCGGACGTTTTTCATAAGAAAATAACTATATACGTATATATCCTTTGTTTAATAGGTATGTTCCACCGTTTGAAAAAAATTTAGAAGGGTTTCCTTGTTTTTTTTAAAAACGTTTCGTGTCATATCGGACACGTAGGTATATATGCCGAGACTATAGCTCGCTCTTTGGAAATCCCTTCGATAACTATCAATGCATGCAAAATATATCCAGGTACTATCCTCTGACTAGTCCTGCTCAGTATGAAAACAAATATCCAATATCACAAAAATGTACTGCTCCAAAAGGAATAAATCCCAAAAATGCACATAACACCACCCTGTGCGTCTGGTGCGCACGGAAATCAAATTCCATATATGTGCCATACAGGTGCACAAAACAACATCTAGGTGCAACGGGTGTGCACGAAGTATCTGTCATAGGCAACGTGTGTGCCTGACAGCAAAACCAGGTGCATCTGACATGCACGAAGAATCTCGATTTAGTGCATCTGGTGTGCCCCAAAATCGTATCTCAAAACATGCGCCCAACATGCGCGAAAATCCAAATCGGTGCATCCATCGTGCACGAATGAAAATCTAAACCCTACGCACTCAACATGCACGGAATCACGAAATCCAATAGCAAACGTCGAACATGCGTAAGTCCAGTCAAAAGCACGGAGTGCAAGAATCAACATCAATATCAGAATCAAAATCGATATATCGAATGACATCAAATCGAAGTCAGGTGCAACCGTAGTGCACAAAATATAAATCCGGTGCAACAAAGGCACGAAATATAAATCTGATGCGATACACGCAATAAACATAAAACTGGTGCGACAAACGCACGAAGTATAGAACTTGTGCATCCCATGCACAAATACTAAGCAATAACTCAAATGCGTAAGAAGCAACACCAAGTGTACCCAGGTATAAAGGAAATGATAAACGTGTGCAACTGCGTGCACAAAACACATATCAATGCACTACAAGCACATCTAAGCTATACCGAGTGCAAAATCAAATCGTGTGCGTAATATATGCACAACCTCAAATCAACCGTGTGAAATCTATGAAGTCATAATCAAATCACCGGCATAAAATAGGCATGAAATCACAATCAATACCTTAAGAGTAATAACTATGCGCAAGGTATAAATACCCAGTAGGTGCAACCATGGTGCACAAAATCAAATATCATGGAACTCCGTCATCAAGACTAAATCATGCAAATAGATCGCCCAAAATACCGAAATTCAAAGCGACGGATACGTGACAGTCAAATCACAAAATCACAAATCATAAATCATAAATACTATCGTCGGTATATCCTCCTTCGAGTCGAGAAGGTGCCGGTACATCCAATGCTAGCGGTGCAAGATATCTACTTGCCTCATGCTCGCGGCTGGCGTCCTCTGCCTCTGGTTCCTTATCTTCCCTGTGGATTACCAATCTCGCAATCCATCGGCTCATCGGCCCGGTCAGGTGTGCTAACAAGAACGATTCCGTTCTGGCACTTTCCTGGTCATCTCTCGGTCAATCCTCACGACCGCTCGTAAAGCATCACATCTCTGGCGCCGACCTCGGGTCCTCTGAATGCACATCACGCATCTGCTCCTGGTGCAAATCTTATTGCACCAGTGTACTGGAAGGAATCCTACTCAAGGTCTCTTCTGATCTTGCCTAAGCCAAACTGTACGGAGGCTGGTACTCTGGCATAATCTTTTCTCGCTCTCTGGACATCTGCCTCCTTAGTACAACATCTCCTCGAAAGCTGGTCGCATCCCTGCGCCTCTGTATGCATATCTGACCTTTAATCTTAACGGGGTGTAGTAACAGCTCGTCTGCGTCTCGCACGAACTTCTTGTCCCGCTTGTCTGTATCATCGACCATTTCGACATCGCGTCTCCATCTACGCACTGCAATGTCCTCGGCTATGGTTCCTCCGAAGTCTCTAACACGGACTCGAAATCACGAACTCGGTATCTTCGTCACTCAGTAGGAGATATCTAGCCGATCATGTCCTCAGCGTGCATATCGCATCTCTGATGTCAGTGGAGTGGAACGTCATCTCGTCGAAATCTCATGCGAACTCTTTACTCCACTCTGCTTCAATATCGACTGATTCGGACTCATCTCATCGTGGCTACACAGACTGCGCTCCAACGGCTATGCTCGTATCTGGAGTCTCCCAAGCAGTGTCCCATCACAATATCCGAAAGATGTCGAACCATCCGATCGACTCGTCAGAACCTCACAATCCCCCAAGAGCTCAACATCTCGGGTACAGTTTAATAGTATCGAGTACATACCACATCATCGGTGGTCCAGCCGTAGAAGGGCAAACCTAAGCCTCACTAATGGCGCCGCGGAACTGCCGCAAACCCTAAGGTTCAAAGGCTTTCACACGGTCATTATGTCGAGTTAGGGTTTCATTCTTCTAGAGGGTCCATAGAATTGCTTGCATGTCTTTCCGAATACTTTAAACTTGGAAAATGGGTTCCTGACATTCGATCGTCTCAATCGACTCTCAACGAATCTGAGTGAAGTCGCCCCTAGCTGGAATCAATCTATCTGATGACCTCGCATCGGGGTAAGCGAACGAACCACATGTCCTAGTCATTCATCCTCGGGTGACTAGCGACCTTCCAACATATCTCTAAGAATATTCTCATGCTGCAGTAGCTCCAATCATCTGGGTGATATCTCATCACTCGCAGCAACAACTGGATCATCCGTCAGTACGCTGAACAGCGCCTCAATCGTCCTGGATAAGCGATAATATCAACGGTCATCACATCCTGGCTGGCCTCTATCAGTGGCTCAATCCTCTGGTGCCGATCAGCACATCCGGAAAATCTCGTAAAAGCGATCAGTTCAACGCTTATGGCGCGAAACACAATAAAACGACGCCTCAATATGCAATCGTATGTCTCTGGAATCACGCCCTGGTCAGTCCTCGTCCACGACGAGCTCAAGCTGACGTAACTCGAGCCCTAGCACACTCTGCCCGTGCAATCGTGGCGGCAAAACCATAACCAGTATCGATGAGGATAGATCATAGGAAGGAATATAATACGGTGCAAGGAAATGTACATCCTAAGGTTTCTTAAGCGGAGTGGCGTGTCGTAAGTATGCCGCGGAACACACCCATGGTATGTCACTCTACTTTCGTCACCTATTCCATCAACCAAGGGTCATCCTACGCGACGAAAGTTCGGGTATAATACCCCCTCGACTAAGTCTAAGTTCCATAAGGTCAAGCCGAAGTTCCGTATATATATAATGCCCTAGGCTCCACATAGTCAAACTTAGACTCGAACCAAGGTCAACCTAGCGCTCTGATACCAACTTTGTCACGACCCGAAAGAGCACGTGACTGGCCCTTGAACCATATGAAGTCTATAGGACCCCATCTGATCCAAGTAAGCCAAAAGCCCAGAAATCTAAAACCATTTAAAGAGTAAATAAGGAAAACTGGTTTTAAGAAGTAAAGAAATCACGTTTCGAAAATCAAAGTTTTTAAATAACTAATCCGAATATGCATTTTTAAAATGTGTAACCTTTCCTGAAAATTTCGGCAGAGTTTCCTTTGTAAAAACTGGCCCCGAACGGGATACAACAAGAATAATATATATGAAATGATAAAAGGTATCCCCAAGCGGGAGCTAGCTCTTCGTCAATCGACGGTCACAACCACGCAAGCAATAACAATATAAACGCTAAAGGGCAAGGATCAAAACCCTGAAAGAAACTCAAACAGCCAGAAAACTGTAATACTACAAGCGTGACTCTAAGGTCGAAATAATACAACACTGTTTTCTAAGTCTGAAACAATATACAAGTTTTGGTTGATGGAATTCTAGATACAAAGAGCAATACATGTACAATGGCGGTTCTGATACAAAAGAACCCACCTACCCAAGCAAGTCACCCATAAGGAAGCAGTGTGCCAGAAATGCCGCTATGGAATCTGTACGGCAAAACCTGCAAGGACTGTGGCACAACGGGGGTGAGTTCCCAACTCGTGAATAGAAAATATCTACAAGCAGAGATCGAATGTATGACCCATCCTAGGTCAATACGATCAAATATAAATAAACCTCAATATGAATAAGTCTGAAGCATGCTAAACTGGCAAGGTGATCTCTATGCATGAGTGTAGTGCCAAGCGCTCGTGCCAGTGCCTCAGGTAATAGCATATCATAAATGTGAGGTATGATCAATGTAATCAAATCTGCATGTACGTGGATCCCGTCCACTCGTCACCCAATGACAATAACCATCATGCATGTAAATATCATAAAGCATGTGCATAGGAATATGAGGATATAACCCATCTGTGTCCCTCGCGACACGTCAAAATCATGGAACCGGAGTGCCCAGCATCGACACTCGAAAACATCATGAAAACTGTGCCCAGCATCAGCACGTAAATCCTCATATATCGGGCTCCGTCAGTCCGGATCGGCCCACGGGCTCTGTCTGCGGTATCGGCCCTCGGCCCCGGCAGTACGCCCATATCCATCTATTGACTCTGGTCAGTATCCTCCGGAGAACCGCCAGGTCTAACCAATCACCGGTAGGTACTCGCCACCCTGCCAGGCTCATCGTCTACTCCACGAAAAACATTTCTTGCCCCGGGGAACCATACCGGGTCCACCATGTACCCGCAATCGGCCTCATCCGCCTCCTCGAATCGGGTTTCACATGTCGCTCTCAGCACCGAGAAAACACATGGTGGACGCACTGAAATATCATATCAAGGGTAACCGGGTTTTAAAACAATTACATATTTTTTTTTGAAATACCCACGGTTCCCAAAAACCAGAAATATCATGGAAACAACATATCTCAATGCGTATAATCAGAAAGCATGATGTATGCGACAAGTAAAGAAATGTAAGCAACATACAATGAATGCAAAAGTACTGCAGTGTAGTGACATGGCAATTATCGATGATGAAGTGTGTGAGCCGGCAAACAAGTGTACGTGGAACATACGCATCATCGATAATGGTGCTGGTGTCCTAGAAGCATGATTGAAATATATCAACAATACAAGCGATGCAATGCAAATAGCATGAATATGCGGAATCGAATAATCAACGCAACAGTAAAGAACCTGCCTCAATAAATATATCATGCAGCCGTGCCTTTTGAAATAACACGAATCAGGGTTTTTGGTAAAATAAGGGCTACGGTGTTTTAAGAAAAGATGTGTCGTTTGAAAATATCCGTAGAAACCCTTTTGCCTATCTTTAAAATATCCCCGATTCGTTAGTTTTGAAATAGGTATGACTCGGGTCTAGTCTAACGCCTACTATGCGAACTACGAACCCAACAATCAAGTTAATCGGGAGGGGTATGAAAACCACCTAAATCTAAGTCAATATCACATTATCTCATCACGTAACAGGTATCACTACCATCATATCACACCTCCAATACGAACTCTGTCATATCGCCGAATCTCACGGCCTCAAATCAAATCTCATCGACTCATCTCAATCCCACGTATCATCCTCAAATCCCGTATATGAACACATAGTCCCATACCCATGTGTAGATATACACACCATCATATGCGCACAGATAAATGAAAGAATGTATGCAAGTATGTGTGTATGTGTGAGTGCACCCACTACTCTTAGGGTCTCGCACTACTAAACCAATACATCCTTATCATCAATAATTCCATTATTACCATCAATAGTCCTAACAACACATAATAAACATATGTGTGTATACGTATTCGTATACATCACCACGGACTGCGGGGGTGCTATACGCCATCCACCCGACTTCTCCCCGTAGATATAATCTACTCACCTTGCTTCTCATGTGTCGGTGCCGATGTCGCCATCTTCATCTTCTTTGCCTCAACATCACGTAGGGTACCTACAAGTATATCACAACGCTAAAGCACATGAAAATCACATCGGAAACCAAAATAGCACATGCTACTCGCATAGGTAAAAACCTATCGTCTCACATGTAAACACGATCAATATGTAAGTGCACGGCGGCGCCCCGGCCGTCAATCCGACGGCCAAATGCGGAAGCGGTGATAAACTTTAATTTTCTTGAACTGGCAAACCGCCGCGCACTAATACCCGGATCGAACCATTAACTAGTCCTAGCTATCTACAAGAAAGGGAAGAGATATACCGACGATCCAAGTCCTCCGGTCTTCTCGTCGTCGTCCCAATCTCCTGCGGAATGTCCCGTCTCCTCCTCGTCGCCGGAAGTGCACCACATCGCCTACTTCTTTTACGGGCTCCCACCTCAATGCCGAGGCAACTCGGGCACGAAGCCGGCTACTCGACGTGCCCAAGGTTCGCTGTAGAATATAGTGTGGATACTTGTGTCTCATTTGGGGTAGTGGAGCTTGCCATTGGTGGAGGGATGAAACAAGAACAAATGTGGAGGAGCTTGGGGATATTTTGTGCATCAAATGAACAACAAAAACCCCACTACAATTTTTGGACAGCCCATGAATAACATGGCCGGCCACCCCCTTTTGGAGAGAGGAGAGAATGAGATTGAAGCCAAAAATTGAGTGGGAAAAATTCTATCATCCAAGAGAGAGAAAGAGGAATGGCTATGATGCAAAAACCATCATTAAAGAACATCATCACAATATCAAAACCACACTCAACACCACCATCAACACCTTACAATGTTCAACCATGATGAGAAAGAAAAAGTCAATGATGGTGCACATCATGAAAACCATCATGATGCTACAATAAGCAAAGACCCCCTCCACAAAAGCCTATTTGCAACAATGCAAATAAACCCTCCTCCACCAAACATCGGCCAATGAACGATCAAAGGAAAATTGGCCGAAACAGAAAACAAACTGGCAACTCCAAAAACTGGTCCCGTAATAAATTACAGGAAAACCCCGATACTGTGCATACACACCCGCATTTGTATTCCGGCCGAAATACAAATGCAATGAGACAAAATCTACACTGTACTATAATAGGATCCGGCTTAAACCAGAGCCGGCTAGTAATATCCGTTCGATCCTGATCTGTGCAATACCGCACGTATCTGATCAAACCCTGCCATATAACCATACGGCCTATAGTACAGACTGTCCGATCCTTATCCGTGCAATACCGCACGTATCTGGTCGGACCCTGCCATATCTCCATACGGCCTCTACAACCTTTCGCCCGAAAGCTGAGTAACAGAATGTGGGGGACTCTAAAGACTCATCAACACCTTGGTTGTGGATTTAACCACTAGCACGTTAGAGGTATAAGCCAATACATAACGGGCTACCAGGTATTGACAAAAAGGGACATCTGTGAGCGAACTCAGCCTGACACCCTACTGAGCCTGTCAGTGACAATATCCGTACAGTCCGGTCCGTTCGTCTATGAGCATCGCATGGCGGGCCTAGGGGGTTGGTAAAAGTCAGACCCCCAAAAGCGGTACAAGTCGTGTCGGAGTGTAGCCCAGAACACCCTGAGATACTACTGGAATACCTACCAGTAAATCTCCTTGCCTCGGCCGAGGGCTTCGTGTAATGGCTCTCCTAGACACAGCACGACCTCACCCCCAATACCGGGAGAGACGAACCCCTGAAGATACGCTCACTGCCTCCATGTGGCTCGGGACTGTACCCAACTAAAACCTGTTTGCACGACTCTTTTGAGCCGTGGTAGGGCAGTAATCAAAGTACAGTGGGAACTCACACAAGACAAATGACGATCCCCAGGTCGATGAACTAACCTGTACACATGTCACCAGGGAACTGCCATCTGACGTCTGGTATATGACCAACTAGCATGTTCCCGGCGAGTCCTGTCCGGTGTACTCATAACCCAATGAGCACCTGTATACATCTTAGGTGATCCAACTGACACCAGTGGCTTGTGAGACCGGACACCGCCCCTCGTCGGGGTCTCGACTGTATACATTAGTCTACTATGGAGAATCGATGCCCTGTCTCGAAACTCTCATGACTAGGGACCTTTTAAGGATATGCTTATAGACCCCCAACTCCCACTTATATGATCGCCCTCATACTGCTGGTGGTCAAGCAAGAATCCTAGGGGCTCTATCAACGTGTAATAGCGACGTGTCAGGTCACTTAAAACAGTACACGATGATAAAGGTAAACCAGATAGCATACTATCATCTCGAGTAAGACTGTCCTACCGGGATAGGTCCTCCATCAATCATTGCAATCACGTACCTGTGACCTAATAATTGACTCTGAGGGCACTATCTCCAACAATCTCCCACTTGCACTCAAGGCTAATTATTGCGATGTCGCATACTCACAGCCCATGTGATACCGAACACCCAACTCCTCTACTAGTCAGTCTCACAAAGCTCGTTTGCGAAACTATTGCGTTCGAGGAATAGCCTTAGTGAGTGGATCCGCCTTGATGTTTCTTTCTATGTCTCTTTATATCTCAAGTTCGCGGAGAAACCCATCTCCCGAAATGAGCAATACCTGTCTTAGGATGTGTCTGGATGTCTGATGGGACATAGCTCATAAATGAACTCCAAATCCAAACTTCTTAGACTGTATCGACTACTGAACTTAATCAGTGTCCTGCGCCATGCCACCCTCAGTATTGCCTTGGATCACCTGTCCAAAATACTGCCCCTCGTCATAAGGGAAAACTATAACTCTGACAACGTCCTTGTCGTCCAGGTCACCTTGGAAGCCTGGAATGATAACTGTCTCCCGCATGAGGCTATCGTTATCATATCCCTAGAACATCCACTTATGTTCTATAACTGCTTCCGACTGTTTCTCCAGGATAGGATCAATATCAACTTATTGCATCTAGTGCAAGAACAATATCTGGTGTGGTACTTGACATCTCATGATTGACTCAATTGCCTGAGCAAGTGATCTGCCAATCATGCACATCCCTCTCCCCTTTAGTCTGTAAGACACCTTTAGAGAGGGTGACTCCATTACCTGCAGGTACACTACCGTGCCAGGAGTCGTCCATTCTAAATACCCTTAGAATGCTGTCTAAGTACCCAGATTGGGAAACCACCCAAATCTAGATCTAAAACCATAGATCTAGTGACCAGTATGTCTGATATAATGTCCAATTCTTTTGTGGAGAAACCACTGTGTGACGACCAAAGTATAACCGACTGTAGTATAGGAGTTTCCTTTCCTACTATGCGTATGTCATCCAAATACCAGGATATCACACCCTACTACCTTCTCAACAGATCCATCCCCTATTCTGATGAAGTCAAACCTATGACTGTCACGTCAGAAATAGATGATCTATCTCCGCTACAGGTGCTTCAGTCTATAAATAGACATAAGCTACCTGTCCACCAATGCTTCCGCTGCTCCCACTGACTACGACAACCCTCTGGCAGAGTCATATACACGTACACTTCTAAAACTAGTTTAGAACGACGCTATACTCATCCTCCCGCCGGGTCTCGCAGCCTGGAACAACAGCAATGGTAATTGTGGGTAAACAAGAACTTTCCTGTCACCGTCCTTGAGGCTACCGTAGTACCTCTCGGGTGCCTGAAGTTACCCACCTTATCTGCGGAGTGGCCAATGGAATGTCAATGCAGATTGAATCTTTAGGTTCCTTATCAAATCTTCAGTAATCGTTTGTGGTTCTGGAATCACTTCCAGTTCTACCATACTCCCACTACTGTTTTCTGAAAAAATCCATTTTTATTAAAACTGTGGCGAGTCTAGAACAATATTGCTATTGTTCATCCAGATGGTAGAAAATCAACCCGCGTCATAGCCTGGGTCAACCCACAAACAGCCATTACAGAAACGTGCCTTGAGTTGTCCAGTGTCTGGTTTTAAGCATAAGCCGGACAACTCCCCGTACCTTAACATCGTTAAGATATGAACTGTTCTATATCCCATATAGGACCAGAGGCACTGATTTAATTGAACCAGATTCAAATCATGCAACTGTCTCCAGTGCATGTCAACTAAATGGAAGGAGGCCGATCAGCGTTACTCAACTTAGGAATGCTTCCAATTATGAGTAACCTGAAAGAGAAGCAATTTCTCTTAATCACTACTATCAACTGAATACCATATACAAGTATCTACATCTTCGATCACTTTGAAGAATCCCGATACTTGCTACACCTGGTTCTCTACTCTATTCAAATACCTATAACTTCTCCAAATTCGGACCCTGTGTTTCCACGAAACACCTGTCTAAAAACTAGAGAAGTCATAAGTAAACCGAGTATAGTACGAGGACCATCCCCTCTGTCCTGATGGACCCTGGACAACATACAATACTCTGTATAAGTCCCTTGAGTCTGATAACTCATTCACTGTGTGTCGTAGGTTGAAAACTGTACTTATGGTTAAGAAGAATTACACCGCTGTTTAATGCTCCTTACCTAACCATCCACTGATATAGGTAAATGTCATAGACATAATTTCAGAAAGGTATATCTCACTCTATGAAAATAGACGTACAGATATATCAATTTGAAATTGGTGCATAACTGCGGATATTCAAAACCAAATATTTGCCAACCGGCAAACAGACCAGGTGATTTCCTCAAATATCACCGATTACAACGAATCCCGATATAATGAGGATGATCACCCAATTCCTAATAACCTACTCCCACTCATCATCTGTAAAACCATACAGATGTGAGAATCGTTCCTGGTAAATACATACCCTGGAGTAAGTATCTAATCGGGAAATCAGTTTTCCTTTAACAGTACACAGTGAGACTGAAACATCGAAATGTTTCGATGGGGTATCCTGGTATTCCTAGTAATGCCTCTTCCAGATTCACAACTGTAACCGTGTAATTCTTTGCCACCTCTCCAAATCCCTTCATATGTCTTTAGTCTTTACCTTCTGCACACCCCTTAGGCCAAATGGTTTTCTTCCTTCCCTACCGTTCGGCACCAGCCTATGGTTTGGAAGAAGACTATCCAATAAGCATAATGGGTGTACTGTCCCAATCCTAGGAACACTCGCAATGAGAGAGGGTGAAGATAAAAGACAACCGAATAAACCTTATTCCTATTTCTCCTGGACCAGAATCCATCCCCGAACTGGAACAAGTTCCATTCGAGTTCGTATATAACCATACGATGGAGTATCCAAATAAACTGTGGATCTTTGTAGTGATACGGAGTGTCCTGGAGAAATACAAAGGTGATGTGGGAGTGGTAACGGAATATTTGGTTTGGTCGTGAATATCTGTTGCAATTTACTTTGCCCTCTTACTAATCCCTTGCTTTTTCTGAACTTAATACCTTCTGTACACCATCGTTAGGCTAATTGGTTTTCTTCATTCCCTACCGGTCGGCACCAGCCTAAGGTTTGGAAGAAGACAATCCAATTTGCGTAATAGGTGTACTACCCCTAAACCAAGGAGTACTCGTAACCTGAGAGAGGGTAAAAGGAAAAGACAACTGAATAATCCTATCCGTTTTCTCCAGAACCTGAAACCATCCTCGAATAAATTCCTTCGAGTTCGTATCTAACCATACGATGGTTTTGTCCAATGGAAGTGGACGTTCGTAGTAATACGGGGTGTCCTGGAGAAAAGGGTAAAAGTAGGAGTGGCAATGAAGTTTGCAGCTCTGACAATCCAAAAGCCGGTGTCAAGAAGGTTCGGTTAATTTGGTCACTGAGTCATAGTCTTAGGGTCGGGTCAATGGTCGCAGCCAAAGAGAGAGAGAAAAGAAACACTCAGCGTGCACTCTAACCTAGATCAGAATGGTTACCAATTTATCTAATCTGGAATCCTCCCACTGTACCTCAAATTCTCCTCCAAACCTGAAAGAAGAATTAGTCGGGGTCACCCGAGGAGTAAACTAACTCATCAGTAGGAATCGGGATCCAACTATCATCGCATGACAACGTGACGGAATCCGCTCACGGTATCACACTCCAGAAGGTATGCGCATATCTGGCAAGTTTCAGTTCTTTTGAAACTCCCGATGTGATTTCTGCCCCATGCTCTTATGACCTTGACGAAGGCCAACAAATCATAAGTCACATGTCAAGTTCTACCCGTCATTCTCCAGGTTGATTTGAACCCACCCGCACAAGCCCTTGACGAAGGCCAACAAGGCTATACGACTGTCCCAAACCAACGCATCTATCTATGCTGCAGAAAGGCAACAAGCAGCTACCATACACTATGCCTTGACGAAGGCCAACAAACATAGCATGAATACTACGTGCTACCCGTCTGAAACGACGGAGGGCTACGAATGGTTTCTGGCGAAAACCTTTAACGTAAAGAACTTGATATCGTTGAAGGAACGGATAGCTTTTAAAAATATAGTGACGAAAACCGTTGCTAAAGAGGTCACTCCCGGTGAAGGGATCTTGGCTCTTTCCCCGTAGAATGAGGTGCAGGATATTCCAACTGAATACCGCGATGCAAAGCAAAATTAATCGGCTATAGTGAAGTCATTGCCCTGACGCAAACTTTTTGTCCAAGGGGTCACTCCCGGTGAAGGGATCTCGGCCCTTGCCTCGTCGACTGAGGAGCAGGATATTCTAAATGAATACCGCGATGCAAAACAAAAGTGAACGTCCTTGCAATAACAGCTTTTTGAAAAGTGTTCCAACAACATCAGATTAGGTTTGTTTTTAACTTGCATTGATCCGAATCAACGCAGTCCCATCAATTGATCACACCAAAAAGAACGAAAATATACTGATGTACGTATATGCCATCCGCATTCGCCACTGGGTCCCGTCATTACCCGTTAGGTTAGCTAACTAACGACAGAGCGGGGACTGGACTAGCGCGGATGCAAAACATATACAACATCTACTAATATATATACCAATATATTATATTTCGCTCAAGGCGTGAATAAAATGCAACATCACAGAAATGTACAGCATCACAGAAACAATACAGATATCTGGGATCCCCGGGTTTCACAGAGCCGCTGAAACCCGACGTTCCCCTGGTCGTGTGGATAGCCTGTGCAATGTAATCCTAGACCCCTACGGGCGCGGCAAGTCACCCGCCAAAACCTGAAGCGAGGCAGCCCCCCTTCAGCACCGTGAATGGACCACCCAGCACTTCACGGAATCCGGTAACTTGGGCACCCCTCCTGGGTCAACCTGTACCCCCTACGAGTGCGGCGAATAGCCCGCCAATCCTAGAGTGAAGCCCCTCCGTCTCAATGCCATGAGATGCGGGCTTGTTGCCCTCTAGAACCCGGCTATCCGTGCACCCCTCCGTGGGGCAATCCTAGTACAAAAAGTAAAATATACATACAACGGGTACAACGACCGCAACCTGGCCGTGCCCCAAAACAATAATACAAACAGGCAGTGACGGCAGTCCACATGTCGGACGCTCGCCCCGCAATATCAAATGTACATAATACAACCACAACTGTACTAGCATTGCATCCGGGCTATCCCCTACGACCGATCCGCAACATCACAGCAAAAACAGAACATCAACGTGAAAGTCACGTTCGCAAATCCGTCTAACCGGGCTATAGCAGTTAGAATGGATTTACCGATCAAGTGACATTCACGGTCGCAGATATAATGTAAATACTGTGAAAAATGTGTTTAAAATATCCGACCGATCAAAATTTAACAAGTGGGCCCCAAAATAATACTGTAGCAGTTAAAGAAATTATGGTCCCAAAATTAATATTCCAAAACCCCAATTTTAACCCCAGAAAGGAACTGTAGAAATTTGGTGCAGGGAACCCAACAGTGTGTGGCGGATCCGCGGCCCAAAGGGGTGTTTGGCCGCGGATCCGCGCTCTAACAGTGGACTTAGTGCATCGAATTTTCACAGAACTCTTAGATTTTCCAGTACATCACTTTTCTGTAACCTGAAAAAATTTTCGACACCAAAAAAATTCAACAGAAAACTGATGCAAGTAAAAATGTAGATTTTGGAATTTTGGTCGATCGGAAACGCAAAACACATTAAACAAAGCTAGACTAAGTTAATGGCGAGGCTCTGATACCACTGTAAGTGCACGGCGGCGCCCCGGCCGTCAATCCGACGGCCAAATGCGGAAGCGGTGATAAACTTTAATTTTCTTGAACTGGCAAACCGCCGCGCACTAATACCCGGATCGAACCATTAACTAGTCCTAGCTATCTACAAGAAAGGGAAGAGATATACCGACGATCCAAGTCCTCCGGTCTTCTCGTCGTCGTCCCAATCTCCTGCGGAATGTCCCGTCTCCTCCTCGTCGCCGGAAGTGCACCACATCGCCTACTTCTTTTACGGGCTCCCACCTCAATGCCGAGGCAACTCGGGCACGAAGCCGGCTACTCGACGTGCCCAAGGTTCGCTGTAGAATATAGTGTGGATACTTGTGTCTCATTTGGGGTAGTGGAGCTTTCCATTGGTGGAGGGATGAAACAAGAACAAATGTGGAGGAGCTTGGGGATATTTTGTGCATCAAATGAACAACAAAAACCCCACTACAATTTTTGGACAGCCCATGAATAACATGGCCGGCCACCCCCTTTTGGAGAGAGGAGAGAATGAGATTGAAGCCAAAAATTGAGTGGGAAAAACTCTATCATCCAAGAGAGAGAAAGAGGAATGGCTATGATGCAAAAACCATCATTAAAGAACATCATCACAATATCAAAACCACACTCAACACCACCATCAACACCTTACAATGTCCAACCATGATGAGAAAGAAAAAGTCAATGATGGTGCACATCATGAAAACCATCATGATGCTACAATAAGCAAAGACCCCCTCCACAAAAGCCTATTTGCAACAATGCAAATAAACCCTCCTCCACCAAACATCGGCCAATGAACGATCAAAGGAAAATTGGCCGAAACAGAAAACAAACTGGCAACTCCAAAAAATGGTCCCGTAATAAATTACAGGAAAACCCCGATACTGTGCATACACACCCGCATTTGTATTCCGACCGAAATACAAATGCAATGAGACAAAATCTACACTGTACTATACTAGGATCCGGCTTAAACCAAAGCCGGCTAGTAATATCCGTTCGATCCTGATCTGTGCAATACCGCACGTATCTGATCAAACCCTGCCATATAACCATACGGCCTATAGTACAGACTGTCCGATCCTGATCCGTGCAATACCGCACGTATCTGGTCGGACCCTGCCATATCTCCATACGGCCTCTACAACCTTTTGCCCGAAAGCTGAGTAACAGAATGTGGGGGACTCTAAAGACTCATCAACACCTTGGTTGTGGATTTAACCACTAGCACGTTAGAGGTATAAGCCAATACATAACGGGCTACCAGGTATTGACAAAAAGGGACGTCTGTGAGCGAACTCAGCCTGACACCCTACTGAGCCTGTCAGTGACAATATCCGTACAGTCCGGTCCGTTCGTCTATGAGCATCGCATGGCGGGCCTAGGGGGTTGGTAAAAGTCAGACCCCCAAAAGCGGTACAAGTCGTGTCGGAGTGTAGCCCAGAACACCCTAAGATACTACTGGAATACCTACCAGTAAATCTCCTTGCCTCGGCCGAGGGCTTCGTGTAATGGCTCTCCTAGACACAGCACGACCTCACCCCTAATACCGGGAGAGACGAACCCCTGAAGATACGCTCACTGCCTCCATGTGGCTCGGGACTGTACCCAACTAAAACCTGTTTGCACGACTCCTTTGAGCCGTGGTACGGTAGTAATCAAAGTACAGTGGGAACTCACACAAGACAAATGACGATCCCCAGGTCGATGAGCTAACCTGTACACATGTCACCAGGGAACTGCCATCTGACGTCTGGTATATGACCAACTAGCATGTTCCCGGCGAGTCCTGTCCGGTGTACTCATAACCCAATGAGCACCTGTATACATCTTAGGTGATCCAACTGACACCAGTGGCTTGTGAGACCGGCCACCGCCCCTCGTCGGGGTCTCGACTGTATACACTAGTCTACTATGGAGAATCGATGCCCTGTCTCGAAACTCTCATGACTAGGGACCTTTTAAGGATATGCTTATAGACCCCCAGCTCCCACTTATATGATCGCCCTCATACTGCTGGTGGTCAAGCAAGAATCCTAGGGGCTCTATCAACGTGTAATAGCGACGTGTCAGGTCACTTAAAACAGTACACGATGATAAAGGTAAACCAGATAGCATACTATCATCTCGAGTAAGACTGTCCTACCGGGATAGGTCCTCCATCAATCATTGCAATCACGTACCTGTGACCTAATAATTGACTCTGAGGGCACTATCTCCAACACAATATTCACTTGTCGTTGACGTCCAAACGCCACCCGACAGGAATGAATCACCAAATACCAAAATCCATGGTAAAACAAGTCGTAAATCATACGCCAACTCAAGAAAAACAACCCAGATTTTACCCTAACTGGAATCAGTCAAAACTATACATACCCAGGGTCAAGACTAGAGGAAATAGGGCCATGCACAAAAATCGAGACAATTCCCTCCTGCTCTGGGCGCAAATTGCGGCCAGAAGGAATTAATTGGCGGCCGTACTTTGGAGTTGGGGGCTAGGGTTTGGTGTGGTGGTTCCATGATGCAAGCACATCTCACTGTCGACTCAGTTTTATTTTTGGGGTCTCGGGGTGATAGCAGATTCTTAAATACGATCATAGATTCACAGTTTTTCTCCGACATCGTCTCATAAATCCGTATTCTGGTTTCAAGTTCAGGTTTGGGTCCAAATTAGCATCACACTAGGGGTTCTAAGGTCACAACAATCCTCAATTTCATCTTTAATTTCAGATCTCACATAAACCCTAACTTGAAGTTTCACAAATCCATCAAACGACACCATATCGACAAAAAACTAGTATTGATGCAATAAGAATAGAATTACTAAACTAGGGGTGCAGAAATTACCTCCTTTGGCAACTCAAGAATTTCCTTGAGTTGCTCAAAGACCTCCAAATCCAATCTTGCTAGGTTCAATGTGTAGCTAGTGAGCTTGGGAGCAAGTTTTGTGAAGTGGGAATAGGGTTTTGGGTTTGATTTCATTGTGGATCTAGGGTTTCATGAAGAGGGAGAGAGAGGGAGAGGGGCAGCAGCAGCTCAAGAGAGGGAGAGGAGAGAGAATGAGAAGGGGAAAATGATGGGAGTATGGTTCACAAAGTGAGGGTTGACTTGGTCTCTCTCTCTCTCATCATATTTACTTTTTTCTTTCTTTTCTTTTCTTTCTCACTCCAGTAGTGAACCCAAAGCAACCATGCACCCAAAACATGTAACAAGTGTAACAAGTATGGAAAATGATATGTGCACATTTTTGCACAAAAATGCTAAAAATCCAATTAGCGATTTTTAATCGCGATTAGCACTAAATTAGCATATAACTAATCTTAAAAACTTTAAAATGACATAATTCCATAAAATACCCTATTTTAGAATTTTCCATAATTTTTCCCTCATTTATTTGTATTTAATTATACCAGAATATTAAAATATTCATTAAAATAATATTAAATTATAAAATTTCCCAAAAATCATATTTTATTATTTTGAAAATGTTACAACCTGTCTGCGAACCAAGAATTTACACAAGGAATCCATATATAAGCAAATATCTAGCAAAAACGCGATATCGAAATCAAACGAGAAACTCACGTCGCGAACTAAACGCGCGTGTGTACGATACGTTGAAACATGTGTATACGCATCTAAAACTATCCTGGCACGTCGCGACACGCTGGATCACAGAACCCACTCATGTATCGCGCGTATCGCGCAAACTAAACATACTTGAAAAACGATATATTGTTCCAGATTTTCCTACAGAGAGAATCTTACAAAATTGCACATACCACACTACTATAATATGTAGCAAACTCCCTCAGCCAAAACCCTAACCCCTAACTCCCCTGTCTGGCCGCAATTTGCGTCCAGAAGGAATATTCCGGTGGCCTAAAGGTGGAATGGGGGTCTCGTGCTCTGGGGGTGTGGTCTAGACCTAGTATATATATGCTCCAGTCTCCTCAATTTTTACCTGAACAACCGAGATCTAAAGCAGATTACAGAAAGGCTAAGTTTTGCTCTAAAACGATATATTTTGCACAATTTGAAACCCTATGGTATTTTGGTGAAATCTGGGGTTTACCTAGGTTTACTTGGCCCTAACAACACTTAATTAGGCTAGGTTAACTAACACTAACTTCTCTTAACCAAAAGTCCACACAAATCATCAAATCAAGCACTAATTCTCACATTTATCCCAAACCGAAGCTAATTCTACACCATTTAAGCAAACTATAGAGTTAGGTTGAAGAAATATACCCCAAAAGACCTTAGGAAGCAGGAGGAAGGAGGATGAGAGGAAGGGAAGAAGGTGCTGCTGCTGCTGGTCACTTCTGCTGCTTGCTTCTCCTGCTGCTGTTATTGCTTCTGCTGCTGATGTTGTTGCTGCTCTTGTTATTGCTGCTGTGCTGGGGTTGCTGCTGCTGTGCTGAGGCTGCTGGGGCTGCTGCTGTGTTGAGTTGTGTGTGTGAGTGAGTGAGTGAGAGTGAGAGAGATGTGAGAACAAATGAGAGGCAAGAAATGATAACACCCAAGTCAAACCCCCCCTCTCTCTCTCTTCATTAAATGCAAGCATGGCACTTGCCATGATGCCACTTCTCTCTCTCTCTCTTCCTCCAAGACAACCATATTCAAATCATTTTCCATTTCCATTAAAAAACACACACTTAATTAAAACTCAAAAACTTAATTAAATCAAAAATTAGCTTAAGGAAAATGGTTGATCCACCATGATTGCTAACCATGGTCCAACCCCATTTTTAACCCTAGTTTACATGCACAAGTGTGTACAAGCCTAGGAAAAATCTAATAAAATATTCATTAAATTGGAAAAAATATTTGAAAATCAATTTGGTAAACTTTTTTATTAAAAATCATATATTAACATATAATTAGCCACTAAACACATCCTAAGGTGTTACAGATGTGGCCGTCGAAACTTGGAACTAGGGACTCTGTCGTGGCTCCGAGATTGATTGTCGCATCCGAATCCTGCTTGAATGAGGAGGAACATTATTGTGGGTCTCCAGGCTGTAGATGTGGCCGTCGAGACTTGGCTCTCTTTTCTGATGGAGCCTGGTGGGATGATATGGTTCCCTTTTTGTTTTCGCCCCTGGATTGTATACAGGGATCGATGTGATCTCACTTGTAGGGAAAAAATTTCATTTTATATATTTTGTGTTTTATTTCCACGATGCTCTATCATTTCAGCTTTTTGTATCGCGAAAGTCACGATTGCCCAATTATTTTTGCTATTTTTCGCGGTGCCCAATCATTTCGGCTATTTTTCGTTTTACTCGCTGCTTTTTATTGCGAGTTGCCCAATCATTTCGGTTGTTTTTATATGCATACATTTTTACTTGCTGATTTTGTTGCAAGTTGCCCCATTATTTCGGCTATTTCATATGCACTCGCTGACTTTTCGCTGCGAGTTTGGGATTTGATACCGATTTAGGCATCAGCATCGCTACAACTGCGATAATGCCAGGAGCGAATCATCATTTGCCTCTGTCGTTGTCGAACAAAGGTGGCTTAGCAAACAGGGTTAGGATCCTGTTGACTAAGGCTTTTTGACTTTACGAGCCGTAAGGGTCTCATAAAGGTACTTCTCCCTACGAGTCGTAAGGATCTCGTAGGTGCGTTTTCTCCTTAAGAATTGTGAGGAGTCTTAAGTGTATGGTGTCTTATAAGTCGTAAGGATCTTACAAGAGTGTTTTCTCCTTATAAGTCGAGAGGACTTAGAAGGGCTGTTCACCGTGTGAGCATATCCCTAGCCACTGGTTGGACTTTGTTAGGAAAACGTTTATTCATGCCCGTGGATTGTATACAAGGGTCAGCATTGAACCGCTTGTAGGGCAATTTGGGGATTGTGATGGCTTAAGAACTGGTTCAGATCCCTGTAGCTTAAGGCTTTTGAATCTTATGAGCCGTGAGGGTCTCATAAGAGGGTTCTCCTTACGAGTCGTGAGGATCTCGCAAGTGTAATTTCTCCTTGGGAATCATGGGGATCCCTAAGTGTGTTTCTCCTTTGTGAGTCGTAAGGATCTCACGCAGGTATTTTCTCCTTACAAGGTCGAGAGGACCTTGCAAGTGTTTTCTAACGAGATTGCGCCCTTTCGGGTTTTCACAAAACTCGCTGGTAGTCCTTCTGTTTTTACTCACGGAGCCCTTTCGGGTTTTCATCCGTGCCCATCTCGCTTGTGGACGTACCTTTTTTTCTTTTTTCTTTTTTTTTTCCTTTTTTTGCGTCAGCCTTGGGATACTGTGGTCCGTAGTAGTTTATAGACGTCTCGGTCAGTCTCTAGTTTAGGGACGTTTCGGTCCATTGTTAGTTTTAGGACATTTCGGTCCGTCGTTAGTTTTAGGACATTTCAGCACGTTGTTAGTTTTAGGACATTTCGGTCCATTGTTGCAACGGTTTCGTTGGCTACCACTTCAGGAGTTTGGGCCTGGGAAGATAGGGAGCGGACATAGGCGTCGTCATCTATCATTACCCTGGGCCGTAACTCGTCAGGCGTAGTATTTCTTTAGGAACCGACTGTTTATCGTCCTGAAGGGTCTTTCTCCATGCATATCCATGAGCAAGTAAGCCCCACCTTGGTAGACTTTGTCTATGATGTACGAGCCCTCATAGTTCGGCTCGAATTTCCCCCGTTTGGCACGATTGGGGATCATGGGTCTTTTGACCACTAGCACGAGTTCGCCTTGGCGGAATGTTCTCGGCCTAGTCAATCTTTCGTATGAGCGTGTTATTTTTGCTTTATAGGATTCCAAGTTTTGCTGCGCCATGAGCCGGGTTTCGTCGAGTGCGTCGAGCTCCTCAAACCGAAGATGAGCATTGTCTTCGTCTGTTAGCTCGTAATGAACCGCCACTCGTAGGGAGGGAAACACTATCTCCAAGGGGAGTACCGCTTCAGTGCCGAATACCAATGCATACGGTGTTGTGTTTGTGGTCGTTTTGAACGTAGTTCGATACGCCCAGAGATCTTCATGCAGTCTCTCATGCCAGTCCTTCTTATTTTTGGACACCGCCTTTTTCACGATCTTTGTCAATGTCTTGTTGAAAGCCTCAGCCAGACCATTAGCTCGGGGATTATAGACTGAAGAGTATCTCCAGTCTATATTATGTTGCTGCGCGAAGCGGCTGATTTTATGACTTCTGTAGGCCGGCCCGTTATCGGAGATAATCCGTTGCGGAGTGCCGAACCGATAGATGACGTGCGTCTTGAAGAAATGGAGGATATTCTCTGTCTTCACTTCTATTAGTGGTACTGCTTCTGCCCACTTGAAGAAGTAATCGGTTGTTGCCAGTATGAACCGATGTCCTCTGGACAATACTGGTTCAATGGGCCCGATTATGTCAGTTCCCCGCATTTCGAACGACCAGCTAGCCACCATCGGGTGTAGCGGATAAAGTCCCCGTGAATATGGCATGAGTGGCACTGCTTCACGTATTCGAGACAGTCTTGGATCATTGTGGGCCAATAATAACCCATCCTTTTGATCTTCAGCTTCATCTTCGGCCCTGCTTGATGAGAACCGCAGAGTCCGTTGTGAGTTTCTTGGACGACTCTCTTTGCTTCTTCAGGTCCCAGGCATCTTAGCCACAGGGAGTCGAACGATCTCTTATATAGAGTATCATTGACAAAGGCGAAGGATAAAGCTCGTTTCATGAGCTGATGTCTTGAGGACGCATCTTCAGGTGTTCGACGGGATTTGAAGTAGTCTATAAAGAGTTCTCTCCAATCCTTAGCCTTTTCCCAGTCTTTTATTTGTAAGGCCGTTTTCTTGGTCGTTTCCTTTTCTTCAGACGACTCCGGAGATATTTCCGCTGGTGCAAGAACCCGGCGGCTTTGCACAACGATCCTTACGTCATCGAGGTTCTCGTCAGCCAGTTCCTTGGTGAGTTTGTCTAACGCATCCGCCTTGCTATTCTCCATTCGCAGTATGCTTTCCAGGGCGTAGGAAGGGATTTGAGTCAGCAATTGCTGTACTCTCGCGCTGTACTTTACCAACTTCGGTTTGCATGTCTGATAGTCGCTGTTTACTTGACTAACGACCAGCTGGGAGTCCCTGTATATGAGAAGGTTTTCGATTCCCATGTCGACAACGATCTCAAGACCTGCTATCAAAGCTTCATATTCAGCTTCATTCTTTGTCCTCAGCTCTGTCAAGGAAAAGGCAAAGCGCATTATCCCTCCTTGTGGAGTTACGAAGATGAGGCCTACACTAGATTAGATGGGGGAGTTGTGCTTTCGCTTCTTCATAGAAGATGCTCCGTCGAAGTAGAGTTCCCATCGGGTATCACTCCCTCCTTTCTCCCTGCTGATTGTGTCAAACGCGTGCTCGTCTGGCAATTCGCAATTTAGGGGTGAATCGGCATCTTTCGGATGTTCAGCGAGGAAGTCGGCGATGGCTTGGCCTTTCACTGCCTTGAGAGATCGGTATGTCACCGAGAATTCCATTAAGAGTAGGGCCCATTTAGCGAGCCGTCCTGTTAGTATGGCTCTTGACATCAAATATTTGAGAGGATCCACTTTTGATATTAGGTGGACCTCATGCGCCAAAGCGTAGTGTCTGAGCTTCGTTATCACGAAGATTAACGCCAGGCACTGTTTTTCAATAGGAGAGTAATTGTTTTCTGCCCTTAGGAGAACTCGACTCAAATAGTATATGGCTCTCTCCTTCCCTTGGTCATTTTCTTGTGCCCATAATGCGCCTAGAGAACCCTCAAGGGCCGTTGTATACAGAATGAGAGGCTTTCCCTTGACCGGAACGGTTAGCACCGGAGGATTCTGCAGGTATTGCTTGATTTCGTCCAGTGTGCTTTGGAATTTGCGATCCCAGACGAACGGGTTCCCCTTCTTCATTAGGTGACTGTAGGGGCGGCATTTGCCGGAGAGGTTAGCTATCAACCGTCGAATATATGCGAGCATTCCTTGGAGAGATCACAGTTGTTTCAGAGTCCTTGGCGGAGGCATTTCCATAATCGCCTTGATCTTTGACGGGTCTATTGCGATGCCTAGATGTCGTACGATGAATCCTACGAATTTTCCCGAGGAAACTCCGAACGCGCATTTCAGTGGGTTCATCTTCAAGTTGTATTTCCGAAGACGTTAGAACACTATCTTTAGACGCTCTCAATGTTCCTCGTATGATTTGCTTTTAACCACGAGGTCGTCGATATAGCATTCGACGATTTCATGTATGAGGTCATCGAAAATCTTCGTCATGGCTCTCTGATAGATAGCGCCGGCGTTCTTCAGACTGAAAGGCATCACTTTGTAGCAGAATATGCCCAAATGGGTCCGAAAAGCGGTATGCTTCTGGTCTTCGGGATGCATCTTTATTTGATTATACCCTGATTAGCCATCCATGAAGGAGAAAACTTCGTGAATGGACGTGTTGTCTATCATCAGCTCGGTAACCGGTACGGGAAAGTCATCTTTTGGACAGGCTTTGTTGAGATCCCGAAAGTCCACGCAGATACGCACTGTCCCATTTTTCTTCATCACTGGGACGATGTTGGCAATCCAGTCAGGGTACTGAACCTCTTGGATGAAGCCGGAGTCGATTAGCTTCTTGACCTCGGCGTTGATGCTCATTTCAAGTTCGAGCCGCATCCTTCTCGGTGCTTGTTTGACTGGCTTGATGTCCGGAGATATCGCCAATTTGTGCACGGCTATTTCTGGATATAGTCCTGGCATCTCGGAGTAGTTCCATGCGAAGAAGTCTTTATACTGCATGAGCACGTCTTTGAGCGTAGCCACCTTTTCTTCAGACGACGGTTCACTGACAAACGTCGGCCGCGGGTCACTTGCCGTCCCCAAGTCGATTTTCTTGAGGTTATCTGCAGTAGTATGTATCCCATCTTCCAATTCTTTTGGTGCTGGTGGAAACTCCGAGATCTGTTGGGCTTCCCTTGCACCTAGTCTAGGGTTTGGTAGCATCACACTTGCCACATTAAAATTTTAGAGAGGTGCAAAGCAAGTAAACCATGAATCATGCTAGAATTTCTAGGGTAACAAGTTTGTATCACATACAAAGAAGTAAAGAGATAGGGATTACAACCTTTGTAGTCCGTTCCTTCACTTCATAAGCTCCGTGTTGAGGTCCCTTCGCTGCAATCATCAAGAACTCCGACTCTCGAGAGGCTTCATGAAGAGAATGATGCACCTTGCTTGAAGACTTCACTAATCCAAGATGATCTACCTTGAAGAATCTCAAACCCAAGCTCTTGCTTCACTAATCAAGTATTAGTAAAGAAAACACCCTAATCTAAATGGCTAGAATAGATGAGGATGATGCAGTAGGAATTTTGCTCTCTTTTGTTTTCAATTTCTCACTTATAAACATTACAAATGAAAAAGCTAGTGAAGGTTTTCTTCATGAAGCAAGAAGAAGAAGATGAAGCAAATCCTTTTGTGATGAATAATGAATTATTGTTGTGGTTACAAATTCAACCATGGATTAAGAATGACAGAGTTAACCCTTGTAGAGAATAAACTAGAGGCTAAGGTTTGGGTTGGGTTAATAAATATCAACACAAAATATCAAATGATGAAGTCAAAGTCAAAGCTTCTTGAAGCTTCATGGAAGCTTCATCTAAGCTTAACTGTCACGACCCAAAAATTGGCCCGTGACGGCCCTAATACTAAGCAATGCCTAAAGACGTAGCGCAGTAAAAGAAAGCCAAAACCCAGAAATCTAAATCATAAAAATACGGAAAAGATAATATAAGTTTTTGAAACATTTGAAATCGCAACCCAAATTCTTTAAAAGTCCTACTTTATTTCGTTAAAATTTTAGCAACACCCCTTTTGTAAAAAAACCAGCCAAGATGAATACAACACAAAAATATGAAGCTATAGCGAAGAAATAGGGACAATAGAGAGAAAGCTGTATATAAAAGACAACAAACCCACACATAATATACAATAGCGTCCTCACCAAGTCTCTAAGTCAAGAATACAATAGTAGATGGAGAGTACAAGATACAACGAATGTACAATACAAAAATACAGATAACCACTAAAAACCCACCTAAGCAAAACAGTACTGTGAGCTGATGCGGTATCTGTAGCAAAAGATGATAGCTGAAAAGCGGAATAGCCTGCCTCGACTACTCTGGGGAACAACCTGAAACACCTGTGGCACAACGGGGGTGAGTTGCCAACTCGTGAATAGTAGATAACATATGCAGGTAATCGCAGGAATGCACGTACAGCATGAATCTAAGATATGCGATTACAGTAATAACATATCATGCAAATGCTGAATAAAGGAAAGTACACTAGCAGGTACAATCAATATGTGAAGCAATAGTAACATGACAATAATATGCAATAACCATGCAATTACTGAATAAAGGAAAGTACACTAGCAGGTACAATCAATATGTGAAGCAATAGTAACATGACAATAATATGCAATAACCATGCAATTACTGAATAAAGGAAAGTACACTAGCAGGTACAATCAATATGTGAAGCAATAGTAACATGACAATAATATGCAATAACCATGCAATAGGGATGTGGGAATGTAAATATGCAACTATAATAAGGGTACCCTAACAGGTACTACCAATATATGAATATGTGCATAAAGTAGATAAGTGTGAGGTATAGGGTGGAATACGTCATTTCCACGGAAACCTGACATCGTGGCAGGATCACAATCCATCAAGACACTCAAATCCACAGTTCCTCAAATCAGCCCCCAAACTGGGCTCTCACATCATATAAGTCTCACATCTCCTCAATGTACAATATCGAGTAATCTCCTATATCCCGAATGTACAATCAACAATCTCTTTCATATCCAATATCCAATCTCAACGAATCATCTATATCTCAAGTCGAATCTCAAGTAAGTTTCTAACATCCTAAAGGTATATATATATTTGCAGAAATAAATACGATGGGGGCAATACACATATATTAGCGTCCCATTCCACTAATATTGGTGTAAGGGTATATATAACAACGGCTAATCCCCTGTTATATATACAAATGTATTAAAAGAAATATCATGAAAACAATGTGCCAAGCATCGACACAGAAATCCTGATAGGTACGTATCATACGCTGTCCCGAAAGCACGAGTGCCTAGCTCTGACCCTCGCCTTTCGACGCTTGCATACGTGCATGACTCCCAACGGTGTCTCCATGACCCCCGCCGAGTCATTAGTACTGTCACCGGTAGGTACTAGCCCGCCTCCAGGCTCAATCGGCAACATCCATCGATATTCTTGCTGAGGGGAACCATACCGGGCCCTATCATGTACCCTCATACGGCAACCACACCTCGTATGGAGTATATAATCAGAACCGATAAATCTCATGGTGGCTGCGCAAATATCATATCAAGGAAACCGGGTTTTTCAATGTATGCATAATTTCATGAACTCCCGCGGTTCCCAAATCATCATGTGAAATCCAAATAACAATGCGCAAATCCAGGAATAAATATATGCGATATATCTGAAATGCGAGCATATAACTGAGAATATGTTGCTAAAACCAGATGTATGCGAAACCAATGAGGTACAACTAAGAAACATCAGTAAAGGTAAATATATGATTGCAACTGAATATGTGTGTAACATACAGGTGTAGCAATGTATAGGTATCTACCTATAGGAACTGATGTCGTATACCCCCTTGAGTATAAGAAGAATATGAGTAAGATATCCCCCCCGGTATAAGTAAAATATGTAAAAGGTATACCTGTAGCTGTATCGCAAGGTGTATATGTACCTATCACTAAAAGTATGATACACTATAGGTATACCGGTAAGCTAGATGTCATGTGTGACAAGCAATAGTATCTATAAGGGGTTGTGTGTGACATGGCAATTATTGACGGTGTGTGTGTAGCATACAATCCGTGCTCGTGCAACATGAACCGTCAATAATATGTGTAGTGTCCTACGGCTGCTAGTCACCGTACAACTATATCAAGGAAATAAAGTAAAGGCGCAATTCTAACAATGACGTAGAATATGCGACAGGTATTGAATCCTGTTGGATATAGTGCCCTCTAAGTCAATTATTGGATCGCAGGTACGTGATTGCAATGATTGAGGGAGGACCTATACCGATAAAACAGTCTTACTCGAGATGATAGTATGCTATCTGGTTTGTCTTTATCATCATGATAGAGCCCATAGGATTCTTGTTTGACTACCAGCAGTATGATGGTGATCATATATGTGGGAGCTGGGGTCTATAAGCACATCCTTAAAGTGTCCCTAGTCGTGGGAGTTTCGAGACAGGGCATCGATACTCCATAGTAGACTAGTGTATACAGTCGAGACCCCGACAAGGGACGGTGGCCGGTCTCACAAGCCACTGGTGTCAGTTGGATCACCTAAGATGTATACAGGTGCTCATTAGGTTATGAGTACACCGGACATGACTCGCCGGGAACATGCTAGTTGGTATTATACATATCGTCAGATAGCAGTTCCCTGGTGACATGTGTACAGGTTAGTTCATCGACCAGAGGTCGTCATTTGTCTCGTGTGAGTTCCCACTGTGCTTAGATTACTACCCTACCACACTCAAAGGAGTTGTGCAAACAGGTTTTAGTTGGGTACAGTCCCGAGCCACATTGGAGGCAAGTGAGCGGATCTTCGGGGATTCGTCTCTCCCTGTATTGGGGGTGAGATCGCGCTGTGTTTAGGAGAGCCATTACACGAAATCCCTGGCCAGGGTAATCGAGATATACTGGTAGGTATACCAGCAGAATCCCAGGGTGTTCTGGGCTGCTCTCTGACACGACTTATATCGCTGTTGGGGGTCTGACGTTTACTGGCCCCCTAGGCCGTATATGCGATACTCATAGACGAATGTTCCAGACTGTACGGTTATTGTCACTGTCAGGCTCAGTAGGGTTTATAGATGAGTTCGCTCGTCAGCTTTCCTTCCAATCAATACATAGGCAAAACGTTACGTAAAGTTAGTACCTCTGACGTGCTAGTGGTTATACCCAGTGCCAGTGTACTGATGAGTCATTAGAGTCCCCCACCGACACTTTCCCAAGTTCGGGCGAAACGTTGTAGAGGCCGTATGGCTTTATGGCAAGGTTCAGAAAATGCACGTGCGTTTTCGCACGTGTCAGTTTTCGGGCAGATAATACTGGTAGGCTTTGGTTTAAGCCGGAACCCAGTATTATACTGTGTAGATATAATATCTTTGTCTCAGTTGCATTTGTATTCGGTCGTAATACAAATGCGGGTATATTTATACCAATACGGGGTTATCCTGAAATTCGTTTCGGGATGATTTTTGGAAGTTGCCAGTTTCCAGTTTTCTATCAGCCGTATTTAGAAATTCGGTTAAATACGGAATTATCATTTCTTCTTTGGGTGAGTCATTATGTGTGGAAGCTTCATGGTTAGTGACTAGGTTAGTGACTCATTCTATTGCATTAATGAGTTGATGACAAGGCTTCATGATTCATGCTTTTACACTTAATGCATTTTGATGATTCATTCTTTCTTTAATGACATGATAAGGATGAAAGCTAATGGTTACCACTTGAAGCTCCTACACTCACCTCCCTCTTCTATTTATTGTGGCCGGCCCTCTTTGTGAAGCTATGGTTGTTCATTTGATTTCATTTGCAAAAGATTATGATAGTTTAGTGTATGGAAATTTCATATAGTTCAATTTCCATTCACCCGATTCCAAAAGGCAACTTCTTATAACCGTTCGTCCGTGACCTTGGACGTAACGAGACAAAGTGTTCTACTCATTCTCTACTTCATCTTGGTCGTCTCTTTTAGCAAACTTGACGATCGAGTTGCCTCGGTTCTGAGGCGGGAGCCCGTTTAAAGATCCGTCGACGTGGTGCCACCTGGACGACGAGACCGGAGATCGAGCAAGTTCGGATCAGTTGCAACATAGCGTGGGATGATGGTTGAAGACCGAAGGACTCGGATCATTCGGTATAACAATTCTACCCTCTTTACAATTTGTTAGTTTAGCTTTAATGGACGATCCGGGAGAAAGCACGCGATAGCGCCAGTCGTAAAAGTTTTGTTCCGCATATCGACATTTGTTAGATGGCCGGGGCGCCGCCGCGTACTTACAGTGGTATCAGAGCCTCACCATTAAGCTATACTATCTTGTGCTAACACGTTTAAAAGATCGATCGAACGGATTTCGCGAAACTACATTTTTCTGTACATGATGTTTCTGTCGATTTTTAAAATGTTCTAAAATTCATTTTGAGCATTTCAGAAAATCATGCAGGGTTTTTTAAGAATACTGGTGAAATTTCGGCACGTGATCCCACAAAACGACCGCGGATCCGCGGCCCAAACCATGGTTTGGCCGCTGATCCGCCGCGCTTTTGTGGGAACAGTGCACCAAATTTTTTCAATGGGTTTCTCATGGGAAATGGTGATTTTTGGTATATGTCTTTTGGGCCAAAATTTTGTTACTGTACACCAGATGTATGTGGGGCCCACTTCGGGAAATTTAGTCGATCGAAATTTTAAACTTGTTAGTTTTTCAGTACTTTCATTATATCTCCGACCGGGAATGTCATTTGATCGGTAAACCGCGTCTGATTGCTATAGTTCTTTTAGACGGGTTTGCGAACGTGACTTTCGCGTTGATGTTCTGTGTTGTGCTGTAATGTTGCGGATTTGTCGTGGTGGATAGCAGGGTGCAATAATAGTGTTGTTTAAATTTATTTGTACATTTGATTTTGCGGGACGAGCGTCCGACTTGTGGACTGCCGTCACTGCCTGTTTGTATAATATTCTTTTGGGGCACGACCAGGTTGCGGTCGATGTACCTATTGTACTATTTTTATATCTGTACTAGGTTTACCCTGCAGTGGGGTGCACGAATAGTCGGGTTCTGGAAGGCAACGAGTTCGTATCTCATGGCATTGAGAGGCAAAGGTACCTCACTCTAGAATTGGCAGACAATTCGCCGCACTCGTAGGGAGTACAGGTTGACCCAAGGTGGGGTGCTCAATTTACCGGATTCCGTGAAGTGCCGGGTATTCCATTCACTATGTTGTGGGGACTACCTCGCTTCAGGTTTTGGCGGGTAACTTGCCGCACCCGTAGGGGTCTAGGTTTCATTGCACAGGCTATCCACACGACCAGGGGAACGTCGAGTTTCAGTAGCGGCTCTGTGAAACCCGGGGATCCCAGTTTATCTGTATTGTTCTGTGATGCTTATTACTTTTCTGTAATGTTGCATATTATCACGCCTGGAGCGATTACTGTATATTAGTATATATACTATTAGATGTTGTATATGTTTTACACCCGCGCTAGTCCAGTCCCCGCTCTGTCGTTAGTTAAGTAACCTAACGGGTGATGACGGGACCCAGTGACGAATGCGGATGGCATATACGTACATTTTATTTTCGTTCTTTTCTGGTGTGATTGATTGATGGGACTGCATTGATTCTTATCAATTCAAAGATAAAACAAACCTATATTTGATGTTGTTGGAACAAATTTTAAAATTGTTACAAAGACGTTTCCTTTTGTTTTGCATAGCGGTATTCAGTTGGAATATCCTGCACCTCATTCCACGAGGAAAGAGCCGAGATCCCTTCACCGGGAGTGACCTCTTTAACAAAAGGTTTTCGCTACTATATATTTTTATAAAGCTATCAGGTTCCTTCAAACTAGATCAAGTTCATTACGTTAAAGGTTTTTCGCCAAAAACCAGCCGTAATCCTCCGTCGTTTCTTATGGATGGTCAGTAGTATTCAAGCTATGTTTGTTGGCCTACGTCAAGACATAGTGTTTGGTAGCTGCTGGGTATTCATTTGTTGCATAGATAGATGCATTAGTTTAAGTCAGACGTACACCTTGTTGGCCTACGTCAAGGGCTTGTACGATGACTTAAGTTGATCAGGACAACGACGGGTAGAACTTGATATGTTGCTTATGATTTGTTGGCCTACGTCAAGGTCATAAGAGCATGGGATAAAAATTACATCGGGAGTTTCAAACATACAAGAAACTTGCCAGACTTGCGCATACCTTCTGGAGTGTGTTAACTTGAGTGGCTTCCATCAAGTTATCATGCGATGATAGTTGGATCCTGATTCTCACTGATGAGTTGGTTTACTCTTCGGGTGACCCCGACTAATTCTTCTTTCAGGTTTGGAGGAGAATTTGAGAAAACAGTGGGAGGTTTCCTAATTAGATAAAATGATAACCATTCTGATTTAGGCTAGAGTGCACGCAGAGTGTTTCTTCTCTCTCTCTCTTTGGCAGCGACCTTTGACCGACCCTAGACTACAACTCAGTGACCAAGTTGACCGAACCTTCTTTAAAATACTGGCTTTTGGATTGTCTATAGTTGCATAAGACATTACCGCTCCTTCTTTTACCTTTTGTATTTCTCAGAACACCCCGTATTACTACGAACATCCAATTCCATTGGATAGATCCATCGTATGGTTATACACGAACTCGAAGGGACTTCTTCGAGGATGGATCCAGGTTCAGGAGAAATAGAATTGGTTTATTCAATTTCCTTTTATTATCACCTTCTCTCAGGTTGTGAGGGCTCCTTGGTTTAGGAAAGTACACCTATTACGCTTATTGGATAGTCTTCTTCCAAACCATAGGCTGGTGCCGAACGGTAGGGAATGAAGAAAACCAATTAGCCTAAGTAAGGTGTGCAAAAGGTAATATGTAAAGACAAGATAAAGGAATTAGAAAGAGGGCAAAGTAAATTGCGACTATTTACATTCATGACCAAATCACGTATTTCATCGCCACTCCTACTTCACCTTTGATTTCTCCAGAACAACCCGTATCACTACGAACATCCAATTCCATTGGATAAATCCATCGTATGGTTATATACGAACTCGAAGGACATTTTTTCGAGGATGGATTCTGGTTCAGGAGAAATAAGAATATGGTATTATTCAGTTGTTTTTATCATCACCTTCTCTCAAGTTACGAGTACTCCTAGGATTAGGAGGGTACACCTATTATGCTTACTGGATAGTCTTCTTCCAAACCATAGGCTGGTGCCGAACGGTAGGGAAGGAAGAAAACCATTTAGCCTAATAATGGTGTACAGAAGGAAACGACTAAAGACAAATAAAGGGAATTGGAAAGATGGCAGGGAAATATACGGTTAAAGTCATGATTTTGATTATGGAAGAGGCATTACTAGGAATACAAAGAAACCCCTACAAAACATATTTATGTTTCATATTCACTGTGCATTGTTAATAGAAAACTGATTTCCCGATTGGATACTTACTCCAGGGTATGTATTTACCAGGAACGATTCTCACATCTGCATGGTTTTACAGATGTTGAGTGGGAGCGAGTTATTGGGAATTAGGTGATCATCCTCATTATATCGAAATTCGTTGTAATTGGTGATATTTGAGGAAATCTCCTGGGAACAGTTTTCAACCTACAACGTACAGGTTATGAGTTATTCAACTCAGCGGACTTATACAGAGTATTGTATGTTGTCCAGTGTCCATCAGGACAAAGGGGCTGGTCCTCATACTATATTCTGTTTACTTGTAACTTCTCTAGTTTTTAGACAAGTGTTTCGTAGAAATACAATTTCTAAGTTTTGAGAAGTTGTGGGTATAAGAATAAAGTAAAGAACCATGTATCACAAGTATCAGGATTCTTCAAAGAAATCAAAGATATAGATACTTGTGATAGGTATTCAGTTCATAGTAATGGTTTTTGAGAAACTTGTTTCTCTTTCAGGTTACTCATAATTGGATGGATTCCTAAGTTGAGTAATACTGATCAGCCTCTCTCTATTAAGTTATTATACACTGGAGACAGCTGCATAATTTGAATCCGGTTCCAAATTCAAATAAGTGCCTATGTTTCTATATTGGATATAGATTGCTTCATATCTTAACGATGTTAAGGTAAAGGGGAGTTGTCCAGCTTACGCTTAAAACCAGACACTGGATAACTCAAGGCACGTTTCTGTAATGGCAGTTTGTGGGTTGACCCTAGCTTCGACGAGGGTTGATTTTCTACCATCTGAAAGATCAATAGTGATATTGTTCTTGACTCACCACAGTTTTATTAAAATGGATTTTTTCAGAAAACAGAAGTGGGAGCATGGTAGAACTGGAAGTGATTCCAGCCGCAAACGATTACGGAAAGTTTAATAGGACCTATATATTCAATCAGGTTTGACATTCCAATAGCCACTCCGCAGATATGGTGGGTAACCTCAGACACCCGAGAGGTACTCCGGTAGCCTCAAGGACGGTGACAGGGAAGTTTTTGTTTACCCAGACTTGACACTACTGTTGTTCCAGACTATGAGACCCGGCAGGAGGAAATGTATAGCGTCGTTCTAAACTAGTTTTAGAAGTACACGTATATATTATTCTGCCAGAGGGTTGTTGTAGTCAGTGGGAGCAGCGGAAGCATAGTGGGCAAGTAGCTAGTGTCTATTTATAGACTTGAGCAGATATAGCGGAAATAGATCATCTAATTTTTGATGTGACAGTCATGGGTTTGACTTCGTCAGCATAGAGGATGGATCTGTTAAGAAGGTAGTAGGGTGTGATGTCCTGATATTTGGATGACATACACAGAGTAGGAAGTAAAATTCCTATACTACGATCGGTTGTACTGTGGTCGTCAGACAGTTGTTTCTCCACAAAGGATATGGATATAATATAAAACATTCTGGTAACTAGATCTATGGTTTTAGATCTAGATTTGGGAATTTTCCCAATTTGGGTACTTTGACAATATTCTAATAGTATTTTAGAATAGATGACTCCAAGCATGGTGGTGTACCTGCAAGTGATGGAGTCACCCTCTCTAAAGATGTCTTACAGACTAAAGGGAAGAGGGATGTGCATGATTGACAGATCACTTGCTTAGGCAATTGAGTCAATCGTGAGATGTCAAGTACCACACCAGATGTTGTTATTGCACAAGATGCAATAAGTTTATATTAATCCAATCCTGGAGAAACATTAAGAAGCAGTTTTAGAACATAAGTGAATGTTCTACGGATTTAATGACAACGGCCTCCTTCGGGAGACAGTTATTATTCCAGGCTTCAAAGGTGACATTGATGACAGAGTGATTGTCAGAGTTATAGTTTTCCCTCTGACGAGAGACAGTATTATGGACAGGTGGTCCAAGAGGATACTGTGGGAGGTATAGTGTGCAGCACTGATTAGTTTCAGTGATCGATACAGTCTAAGAAGTTTGGATTTGGAGTTCATTAATGAACTAGGTCCCATCAGATATCCAGACATATTCTAAGACACGTATTACTCAATTCGGGAGATGGTTTTCTCCGCGAACTTGAGATTAAGAGAGACATAGAAAGAAACATCATGGCGGATCCACTCACTTAGGCTATTTCTCGAACATATTAGTTTCGCAAACAGAGATTGTGAAACTGATTAGTAGAGGAGTTGGATGCTCGGTATCACACGAGCTGTGACTACTCGACATCGCAATAATTAGCCTTAAGTGCAAGTGGGAGATTGTTGGATATAGTGCCCTCTAAGTCAATTATTGGATCGCAGGTACGTGATTGCAATGATTGAGGGAGGACCTATACCGATAAAACAGTCTTACTCGAGATGATAGTATGCTATCTGGTTTGTCTTTATCATCATGATAGAGCCCATAGGATTCTTGTTTGACTACCAGCAGTATGATGGCGATCATATATGTGGGAGCTGGGGTCTATAAGCACATCCTTAAAGTGTCCCTAGTCGTGGGAGTTTCGAGACAGGGCATCGATACTCCAGAGTAGACTAGTGTATACAGTCGAGACCCCGACGAGGGGCGGTGGCCGGTCTCACAAGCCACTGGTGTCAGTTGGATCACCTAAGATGTATACAGGTGCTCATTAGGTTATGAGTACACCGGACATGACTCGCCGGGAACATGCTAGTTGGTATTATACATATCGTCAGATAGCAGTTCCCTGGTGACATGTGTACAGGTTAGTTCATCGACCTGAGGTCGTCATTTGTCTCGTGTGAGTTGCCACTGTGCTTAGATTACTACCCTACCACGCTCAAAGGAGTTGTGCAAACAGGTTTTAGTTGGGTACAGTCCCGAGCCACATTGGAGGCAAGTGAGCGGATCTTCGGGGATTCGTCTCTCCCTGTATTGGGGGTGAGATCGCGCTGTGTTTAGGAGAGCCATTACACGAAATCCCTGGCCAGGGTAATCGAGATATACTGGTAGGTATACCAGCAGAATCTCAGGGTGTTCTGGGCTGCTCTCTGACACGACTTATATCGCTGTTGGGGGTCTGACGTTTACTGGCCCCCTAGGCCGTATATGCGATACTCATAGACGAATGTTCCGGACTGTACGGTTATTGTCACTGTCAGGCTCAGTAGGGTTTATAGATGAGTTCGCTCGTCAGCTTCCCTTCCAATGAATACATAGGCAAAACGTTACGTAAAGTTAGTACCTCTGACGTGCTAGTGGTTATACCCAGTGCCAGTGTACTGATGAGTCATTAGAGTCCCCCACCGACACTTTCCCAAGTTCGGGCGAAACGTTGTAGAGGCCGTATGGCTTTATGGCAAGGTTCGGAAAATGAAAGTGCGTTTTCGCACGTGTCAGTTTTCGGGCAGATAATACTGGTAGGCTTTGGTTTAAGCCGGAACCCAGTATTATACTGTGTAGATATAATATCTTTGTCTCAGTTGCATTTGTATTCGGTCATAATACAAATGCGGGTATATTTATACCATTACGGGGTTATCCTGAAATTCGTTTCGGGATGATTTTTGGAAGTTGCCAGTTTCCAGTTTTCTATCAGCCGTATTTAGACATTCGGTTAAATACGGAATTATCATTTCTTCTTTGGGTGAGTCATTATGTGTGGAAGCTTCATGGTTAGTGACTAGGTTAGTGACTCATTCTATTGCATTAATGAGTTGATGACAAGGCTTCATGATTCATGCTTTTACACTTAATGCATTTTGATGATTCATTCTTTATTTAATGACATGATAAGGATGAAAGCTAATGGTCACCACTTGAAGCTCCTACACTCACCTCCCTCTTCTATTTATTGTGGCCGGCCCTCTTTGTGAGGCTATGGTTGTTCATTTGATTTCATTTGCAAAAGATTATGATAGTTTAGTGTATGGAAATTTCATATAGTTCAATTTCCATTCACCCGATTCCAAAAGGCAACTTCTTATAACCGTTCGTCCGTGACCTTGGACGTAACGAGGCAAAGTGTTCTACTCATTCTCTACTTCATCTTGGTCGTCTCTTTTAGCAAACTTGACGATCGAGTTGCCTCGGTTCTGAGGCGGGAGCCCGTTTAAAGATCCGTCGACGTGGTGCCACCTGGACGACGAGACCGGAGATCGAGCAAGTTCGGACCAGTTGCAACATAGCGTGGGATGATGGTTGAAGACCGAAGGACTCGGATCATTCGGTATAACAATTCTACCCTCTTTACAATTTGTTAGTTTAGTTTTAATGGACGATCCGGGAGAAAGCACGCGATAGCGCCAGTCGTAAAAGTTTTGTTCCGCATATCGGCATTTGTTAGATGGCCGGGGCGCCGCCGCGTACTTACAAATCCTAGCCCAGACGCATAACGCCATGCGGGCGATTCCCCTGTAGATGTTAAATTTACTCACCTACGCTCCACGCTAGGTGAATCCTACCATCTGCTCCCCCCTGTAGTAGTGTCCGTAGTCCCTGCCTGCAAACCTGCAATTAAGACACGAAAATCATATATAAGCCAAATATTCCGCAAAACGCGATATCGAACCAAAACGAGAAATTCGCGTCGCGAACTAAACGCGCGTGTGCACTATATGCTGAATCGTGTGTGTACGCGTCTAAAACTATCGCGACACGCCGCGATACGCTGGATCACAGAACTCACTCACGTATCGCGCGTATCGCGCAAACACAACGGACACCAAATACGATATATAGTCCCAGATTTTCCTACAGGTCAAATCTTACAAAACTAGACATGCCAAAGCACTATACTACACAGCAGACTACCATACCCAAAACCCCAAGTCCCAACACCCCTTCCTGGCCGCAAATTGCGGCCAAATTGAATTAATTTGCGGCCTGGGTTGGGACATAGGGGCTCGTGCTCTGGTGGTGTATTCTAGACCAAACAAGTATGTTCCAGTTTCCTCAATTTTATTCTGTAGGGTCCGGGTCAAAAGCAGATCACAGAATGTCCATATATCGTATAAAAACGATAATTTAGCACAAAAGCAAACCCTATGATATTTTAGTGTAATCTGGGCTATTTCTCAGTTGAAGTGACCCTATTAACACTAAAATAGGCTAGGTTATCTAACACAATCATCAATTATCCAAAAGTCCACACAAAACAACATAATTAGCACTAACTAGCTAATTAACACTAATCGAAGCTAATCGATGCACAACTTTCACAAACCAAGAAATGGGGTTCAAGAAATATACCCTAATGAACCCTAGAAGGCAGGTGAAGAAGTGGAAGGAGCTGGTGCAAGTTGCTGGAGCTCCTGCTGCTGCTGTTGCTGCCTGCTGTTGCTGCTGCTACTGATGATGATGTCTGCTGCTGCTGCTGCTGCTGATGATGATGATGATTGCTGCTGCTGCTGCTGATGATGATGATGATTGCTGCTGCTGCTGCCTTGCTCTGCTGAGTGTGTGTGTGTGAGAGAGAGTATGAGAGAAAGATAATGAGGAGAAGAAATAAGAGCAAGGCAAAACCCCTCTCTTCCTTTCTCTTCCCTCATTAAATGAGACATGGTCTTAACCATGTAGCACCATGCTTCTCTCTCTCTCTCTCACCCAAAGTCAACATTTCAACCATTCAAACAATATTAAAATTCCATTTCAAATTCATTTTCATTTTTAAAACAACCATAACTATTTAACCCAAAACACCTAATAAGAATTAATTAGCTTAAAGAGAATGGGTTAATCCATCATGCTTGCTAATCATGGTCTAACCCCATCTCTAAACCCTAGTTTACATGCACAAGTGTGTGTGTGCCTAACAAAATTCTAATAAAATACTCAATAAATAGGATAAAATATTTAAAACTTAATTTGGTAAACTTTTTATTAAAAACCATACATAAAAATATAATTAGCCACAAAACACATTCTAAGGTGTTACAATCTCCCCCCTTAAAAGAAATTCGTCCCCGAATTTAAAATATACCGATACGCGTACCTTCAAAGAGAAGATTAAAATCCTCAAATCTCGCTCGCAGCCTCCCAAGTGACTATCTCACTATACGGCTACGTCCAAGGAAAACCCTCCACAGATAGCAAGACCCTTGACCGATGTTCCTCCACCTGCTGAGCCATTAACACAATTGGCTGCTGGTGAACGAAAGATCGCGTCTAAGCTAAATGGTCTGGTGCTAAAATCATGTGAGAAAGGTCAAGAAGGTAATTGTAGATTATCATCACAAGGAATACGAGGTGAAAATCCAATAATCTGGGCGGAAGTGCCAATTTAAAGGCAACGAAACTAACTCGCTTATAGGATCTCAGAAAGACCCAAATCCTGGGACAAGCTTCCCAAAATCCAACACGTCATTCATCGGAAAGTCCGTAGGAATACATAATCTGTCCTTGCGGACTCGAGTCTATGGCTAACACAGTCGGCATAAGACCTCAGTTCGCAATGGACAATTCCCATCCTGACCTAACACAGCTGGACTATCTCCGAAGTCTCTAGACTAGCTGGGGTCCAAGGTCCTACTTACGCGGAGTCATAAAAACAACAGACTGGTGATCGACACGACCTAACCTCTAAACCTAAAGGTGGCCAATTGGAGTGTCTCCTGATAACAGCTATCGAAGGAGAACCCTAACGATGGCGAGTGACGATCCCCAACTGCCGACAACAACCAACACAACCCACAACTTTAACAAAAACAACTGAGCAAACTGAGTATAACCGGACGACAAGAATCCGAATGGAGTCACACCCTGACCAAACTTGGGTAGAAACCATAACGAAATTCGTAGAGATCTGCTCCCATTCCTACTTCGGAACGGTAAAAGGTTGCAACTCTCCAGCCGGCCTCAGATGCTCGACTTAAGCACACAACAAGACTGACACCTTGAAACGAAACCTGAAACTTCTCTTTACATCCCTGTCCACTCGTAACTATCTCACAAGTCACGCCAAAGCTGGTGGAACTTGAATGAATACATAGAGTTGACTGATGTGCTTACTCTAGGATTGCACGTCTCTACCTGATAATGTCAGGTACACAAACGTGTCCCTAACTTAGCACACCATTGTCACAATCAAGGTCTCCGAATCATTACCTAGCCGAGTATGCTCAAGTATCACTGACGAATGAGCATCGGCGGGCAGTGTCTCATGAAAACGATTTAAGGAAAGTGGTCGGGCGCGGACATGAGCAAGCTGTCCCCTCCATAGAGACGAACTTAAGCTATACTCGACGATCACACAAGAACTGTAAATCTGCAGAAGACTATCACAACAATCCCAATCCGCTGCAGGAAGATGTACATTAAGCTCTGGTGGTCCGTGAAAATCTGACATGACTCTCGAACAGATAGTGTCTCCAAATCTCCAACACAAAACCACCGCGGCCATCTCCAGATCATGAGTGGAATATCCTCCTCGTACTTCCTCCAAATGTAGGGAAGCAAAAGCGATAACTCTATAGTGTCACCTCAGTACACACTCGAGCCCACTCAAGAAACATTACAGTTAAACAACAAAGTCGCCCGAGCCAAAGGCAAACAAAGGACTATGCAGTTGTCAACCGAATCTTCAACTGCCGAAAATTCCGCACACATGCCTCAGTCCAAAGAAAAGAAACATCCCTTCTGGTCAATTTAGTCGTCGGTGCAGCACTACTCTAGCAATCCTGTATGAAACGGCGGTAAAAACCTGCTAAGCCCAACAATATGCGGATCTCCGTCCAGCACACAAGTCTGGGCCTAAGCTGTATGGCCACGATCTCCCTCGGGAACATACAAAACCGTCTCCCGCGACTACAAGACCTAGGAGTCAACACAAACAAGCCTGAAGAAACACTCCGAGAATCTAGCAGCCACCGGTGCTCTCCCCGTATGTGCATAACAAATTCTCAAGTGCTACTCCTGTCCCTCAAGACAAATTAAGTAGACCAGAGTGTCGTAAATAACACAACAGTAACTGGTCGAGGAACGGCCTGAAGAAATCTGGTTCATCACATCTACGAATACTGCTAGGGCATCAGTGAATCCAACGACTCACCAAAACACACAAAGCCTATAGTACGCACAAGGCAGTCTTCGGAATGCCATCAGTCCGAACCCGCAATAATGATGACCTGATCCCAAGCAAACTTAGAAAATGTCTCGCACTCTGGAGCTGATCGAAGAAATCGTCACGGTGAGGTGAAGGATATCTATCTGCACCGTAAGTCGGTTCAATTAACGATCCGTCGATACGCAACCCTAAACTGCCGTCTTTCTCCTCGACGAACAGAAATAGGAGCTTCCAAAAGCGAAACACTCAGACGCACAAAACTCCCCAAACCATAACTCTGCAGCTGATCCATTAGCTCCCAAGCTTCGCCGGCTCATCCGGAACAACGTCGGAAAAACTCTCGCACGAAAGGAACCCGGTCCAACAATCCCACTGTGGCTCCGGTATCACGAATGAACGCCAAGAATCCACGACATCTCCTCAGTAGCCGACTAGCGAAAAAGGCTGAATTCAAGCTGTGAGAGGCGGCACAACTATCCACCTGCACAACAAGAACTGACTTGCCGGGGAAAACAGAACCTAACTTGACTGTCTTCTCGCGGTAGTCCACAGACGCCTAGCACGTAGTTAACCAGTCCGTGTCCAGGAGAACGTCAAATCCTACATCTCTAGAAGGATCAAAACGACGGACGAATCTCTATCTCCTATCCGATTGGCACACAACTGAAGTACGTGTCGCGTAACAAAAGAATCGCTGACAGAAGTTAACACAACTACGACTAATCTACCCAACCACAGTACAAGCATGAAAAACAAACAGATACATCAAAAGAATATATAAATAAAAGATACCTGAAAACTCCACATTGGACGTCTGCGCGTCCCGATGAGTAGAAGCAAACTCCTGTGTCTGCCCTCTACTCGCAGCTGGATGAACTCCTCTGGTAGACTGAACCCTCTGAGCAAATCTCCCACGTCCACGGCCTCTCTGAGTATGATCCTGACGCCGTGCTGAGGAGCAATCCTTGACGAAGTGCTGAAGGCTTCCGCATCGAAAACATCCACGTGCTGACTGCTGACCATCCTGGGGATGAGAGCTGAATGACTGTCCTCGTCCTAAGCCTCTGCTACTCCTGCGACGGCCACGAAATCTGTCTCGATGACCAAACCTCTGTCTCTGGGCTGGTACACTGGTACGAGGCCTCCACTGTCCTGGAACTCTTTGAGCCTCTGGAATATGCGCCTCATCAACTGGAGCTGCAACCACTGGTGCTATGTAGGTGACGGACTGCTGCATGCTGATCGCAAGTGATAACTGAGTAACAGGGGTGACAACCTCCTGTCGTAGCTCCCGAACGACATCAACCAATGAACTCATCGTCTGGCGGAAGTCCTGCATCTCTGCCAAAAGTCTATCAATAGTATAGGTCGTAGGCTGATCCGTCTGCACCTGTGCAACTAGAGTGCCATCCTGGTCAGTACTCGTCTCACCCGAGCCAACTATGACCTCGGCCTTCGCTGCATCACTCTGTGTCCCCATAGTCATCGGCGGCAAGGCTATAAATAGATATAAGATGAGATTCGATAAGAATAAGGAAATCGAATCTCAAGGATATGAATCATCAAGGAAGGAATGTCAAGCAAATTGTACTTAGGTCACTTTAGGCGAAGTATCGCATCGTGGGTATGCTGCAGACATACACACACTACGTTACTTTGCTTAAGCTACCTACTCCATCATACTAAGGTCATCCTACACTCCGAAAGGTAAAACCTAGCGCTCTGATACCAACTTTGTCACGACCAAAAAATTGGCCCGTCACGGCCCTAATACTACGCAACGCCTAAAGACGTAGTGCAGTAAAAGAAAGCCAAAACCCAGAAATCTAAACCATAAAAATACGAAAAAGATAATATAAGTTTTTGAAACATTTGAAATCGCAACCCAAATTCTTTAAAAGTCCTACTTTATTTCTTTAAAATTTTTGCAACACCTCTTTTGTAAAAAAACCAGCCAAGATGAATACAACACAAAAATATGAAGCTATAGCGAAGAAATAGGGACAATAGAGAGAAAGCTGTATATAAAAGACAACAAACCCACACATAATATACAATAACGTCCTCACCAAGTCTCTGAGTCAACAACACAATAGTAGATGGAGAGTACAAGATACAACGAATGTACAATAAAAAAATACAGATAACCACCAAAAACCCACCTAAGCAAAACAGTACTGTGAGCTGATGCGGTATCTGTAGCAAAAGATGATAGCTGAAAAGCGGAATAGCCTGCCTCGACTACTCTGGGGAACAACCTGAAACACCTGTGACACAACGGGGGTGAGTTGCCAACTCGTGAATAGTAGATAACATATGCAGGTAATCGCAGGAATGCACGTACAGCATGAATCTAAGATATGCGATTACAGTAATAACATATCATGCAAATGCTAAATAAAGGAAAGTACACTAGCATGTACAATCAATATGTGAAGCAATAGTAACATGACAATAATATGCAATAACCTTGCAATTACTGAATAAAGGAAAGTACACTAGCAGGTACAATCAATATGTGAAGCAATAGTAACATAACAATAATATGCAATAACTATGCAATTACTGAATAAAGGAATGTACACTAGCAGGTGTTGGAGATAGTGCCCTCAGAGTCAATTATTGGATCACAGGTACGTGATTGCAATGATTGAGGGAGGACCTATCCCGGTAGGACAGTCTTACTCGAGATGATAGTATGCTATCTGGTTTACCTTCATCATCGTGTACTGCTTTAGGTGACCTTACAGGTCACTATTACACGTTGATAGAGCCCCTAGGATTCTTGCTTGACCACCAGCAGTATGAGGGCGATCATATAAGTGGGAGCTGGGGGTCTATAAGCACATCCTTAAAAGGTCCCTAGTCGTGGGAGTTTCGAGACAGGGCATCGATACTCCAGAGTAGACTAGTGTATACAGTCGAGACCCCGACGAGGGGCGATGGCCGGTCTCACAAGCCACTGGTGTCAGTTGGTTCACCTGAGATGTATACAGGTGCTCATTGGGTTATGAGTACACCGGACAGGACTCGCCGGGAACATGCTAGTTGGTCTTATACCTGACGTCAGATAGCAGTTCCCTGGTGACATGTGTACAGGTTAGTTCATCAACCTGGGGATCGTCATTTGTCTCGTGTGAGTTCCCACTGTACTTTGATTACTACCCTACCACGCTCAAAGGAGACGTACAAACAGGTTTTAGTTGGGTACAGTCCCGAGCCACATGGAGGCAGTGAGCGGATCTTCAGGGGTTCATCTCTCCCGGTATTGGGGGTGAGGTCGCGCTGTGTCTAGGAGAGCCATTACACGAAGCCCTCGGCCGAGGCAGGAGATTTACTGGTAGGTATTCCAGTAGTATCTCAGGGTGTTCTGGGCTACACTCCGACACGACTTGTACCGCTTTTGGGGGTCTGAATTTTACCAACCCCCTAGGCCCGCCATGCGATGCTCATAGACGAACGGACCGGACTGTACGGATATTGTCACTGACAGGCTCAGTAGGGTGTCAGGATGAGTTCGCTCATCGACGTCCCTTTTGGTCAATACCTGGTAGCCCGTTACGTATTGGCTTATACCTCTGACGTGCTAGTGGTTAAATCCACAACTAAGGTGTTGACGAGTCTTTAAGGTCCCCCACATTCAGTTACTCAGGTTTCGGGCGAAAAGCTGTAGAGGCCGTATGGAGATATGGCAGGGTCCGATCAGATACGTGCGGTATTGCACGGATCAGGATCGGACGGTTAGTACTAGAGGCCGTATGGATATATGGCAGGGTTCGATCAGATACGTGCGGTATTGCACGGATCAGGATCGAACGGATAATACTAGCCGGCTTTGGTTTAAGCCGGATCCTAGTATAGTACAGTGTAGAGTTTGTCTCATTGCATTTGTATTTCGGTCGGAATACAAATGCGGGTGTGTATGCACAGTATCGGGGTTTTCCTGTAATTTATTACGGGACCATTTTTCTGGAGTTGCCAGTTTGCTTTCCGTTTCGGCCATATTTCTTTGTATCCTTCATTGGCCGAAGATTGGTGGAGGAGGGCTTATTTGCAATTGTGCAAATAAGCTTTTGTGGAGGGGGTATTTGCATATTCTTGTGTCATGATGATTGCACCATCCCTTGACCTTTTGACTTGATTTGTTCATGATGGCTTGACCATTTGGAGTCATCATGGTTGTATTGGAGTGTTGGTTTAGGCTAGTGATCATTACTTTGCATGATAGCCTTTTCTCTCTCTCCTTTGGATAATAGAATGAGACTCTCCCCTATTTTGACCCCTACTCTCTTATTCTCTCCACTCCCACCAAGATTGGCCGGCCACTAGTGAGGAGAGGGGAGTGATTCTCTTTTCTTTGTGAGAAAAATGTTAATCTCATTCTTTGCATGCTACATTTTTCTCACCTTTCTCCAAGTTCAATTTCCTCCACCATATGGCAATTCCTACAACCCCAAAATGAGACAAGGCTCTACACTATTCTACAGCAAATCTTGGGCACGTCGACTTGCCAGCTTCGTGCCCGAGTTGCCTCGGTATTGAGGTGGGAGCCCGTAAAAGATGCAGACGATGTGGTGCCCTTCCGGCAAGGAGGCGACGACCGGAGTTTCCGCAGGAGATCGGGACGACGACGAGAAGACCGGAGGACTCGGATCAGTCGGTATATCTCTAACCCATCTTGTAGTTAGCTAGGACTAGTTAATGGTTCGATCCGGGTTTTAGTGCCCGGTGGTGCCGGTTTGCTAGTTTGCAAAATTAAAGTTTTTCGCTTCCGCATTTTTGGCGTCGGATTGACGGCCGGGGCGCTGCCGTGCACTTACAGTGGTATCAGAGCCTCGCCATTAACCTTGTCTAGCTTTGTCTAATGTGTTTACATTTCCGATCGACCAAAATTCCAAAATCCGCGTTTTTCACATGTATCAGTTTTCTGTTGAAATTTTCTGGAGTCGAAAATTTTTTCAGGTTGTAGAAAAGTGATGTACTGGAAATTCTAAGAACACTGTAGAAATTCGATACAGTGACTCCACAATAGGAGCGCGGAACAGCGGCCAAACCCCCCTTTAGGCCGCGGTTCCGCCGCACTATGTTGAGATCACTGCATCAAATTTCTTCAGTTGCTTTCTGGGATTAAAATAGGGGTTTTGGAATATTAATTTTGGGCCCAGAATTTCTTGATGTGCTACAGTAGTACTTGGGGCCCACTTGTTAAAATTTGATCGATCAGATATTTTAAACACATTATTTCACAGTATTTACATTATATCTGCGACCGTGAATATCACTCGATCGGTAAATCCTGTCTAACTGCTATAGCCCGGTTAGACGGATTTGCGAACGTGACATTCACGTTGATGTTTTGTGATTTTGCTGTGATGTTGCGGATCGGTCATGGGGGATAGCCTGGATGCAATGCTAGTACAGTGTTTTGTTGTATTATATACATTTGATATTGCGGGGCGAGCGTCCGACACGTGGACTGCCGTCACTGCCTGTTTGTATTATTATTTTCGGGCACGACCAGGTTGCGGTCGATGTACCCGGTGTATGTATATTTTACTTTCTGTACTAGGATTACCCCAAGGTGGGGTGCACGGATAGCCGGGTTCTAGAGGGCAACAAGCCCGCATCTCATGGCATTGAGACGGAAGGGGCTTCACTCTAGAATTGGCGGGCTATTCGCCGTACTCGTAGGGGGTACAGGTTGACCCAGGAGGGGTGCCCAAGTTACCGGATTCCGTGAAGTGCTGGGTGGTCCATTCACGTTGCTGAAGGGGGTTGCCTCACTTCAGGTTTTGGCGGGTAACTTGCCGTGCCCGTAGGGGTCTAGGATTTCATTGCACAGGCTATCCACACGACCAAGGGAACGTCGGGTTTCAGTAGTGGCTCTGTGAAACCCGGGATCCCAGATATCTGTATTGTTCTGTGATGCTATACATTTCTGCGATGTTGCTTTTTATCACGCCTTGAGCGAAAATTATATATTGGTATATATATTAGTAGATGTTGTATATGTTTTGCATCCGCGCTAGTCCAGTCCCCGCTCTGTCGTTAGTTAGCTAACCTAACGGGTAATGACGGGACCCAGTGGCGAATGCGGATGGCATATACGTACGTCATATTATTTTCGTTCTTTGTGGTGTGATCAATTGATGGGACTGCGTTGATTCGGATCAATGCAAGTTAAAAACAAACCTAATCTGATGTTGTTGGAACACTTTTCAAAAGGATGTTATTGCAAGGACGTTCACTTTTGTTTTGCATCGTGGTATTCAGTTGGAATATCCTGCTCCTCAGTCGACGAGGCAAGGGCCGAGATCCCTTCACCGGGAGTGACCCCTTGGACAGAAGTTTGCGTCAGGGCAATAACTTCACTATAGCCGATTACTTTTTCTTTGCATCGTGGTATTCAGTTGGAATATCCTGCACCTCATTCTACGGGGAAAGAGCCGAGATCCTTTCACCGGGAGTGACCTCTTTAGCGAAGGTTTTCGTCACTATATTTTTAAAAGCTATCCGTTCCTTCAACGATATCAAGTTCATTACGGTAAAGGTTTTCGCCAGAAACCATTCGTAGCCCTCCGTCGTTTCATATGGGTGGTCAATAGTATTCAAGCTGTGTTTGTTGGCCAAAGTCAAGGCACAGTGTTTGGTAGCTGTTGGTTATTCATATGCAGCATAGATAGATGCGTTGGTTTGGAACAGTCGTACTGCCTTGTTGGCCAAAGTCAAGGGTAGGTACGGGTGGATTCAAATCAACCTGGAGAATGACGGGTAGAACTTGACATGTGACTTATGATTTGTTGGCCAAAGTCAAGGTCATAAGAGCATGGGGTAAAAATCACATCGGGAGTTTCAAAAGAACTGAAACTTGCCAGATATGCGCATACCTTCTGGAGTGTGATGACATGAGCGGATTCCGTCACGTTATCATGCGATGATAGTTGGATCCCGATTCCCACTGATGAGTTGGTTTACTCCTCGGGTGACCCCGACTAATTCTTCTTTCAGGTTTGGAGGAGAATTTAAGGTACAGTGGGAGGTTTCCAGATTAGATAAATTGGTAACCATTCTGATCTAGGTTAGAGTGCACGCTGAGTGTTTCTTTTCTCTCTCTCTTTGCCAGCGACCATTGACCCGACCCTAAGACTATGACTCGGTGACCAAGTTGACCGAACCTTCTAAACACTGGCTTCTGGATTGTCAGAGTTGCACACCTCATTGCTACTCCTACTTTTACCCTTTTCTCCAGGACACCCCGTATTACTACGAACATCCACTTCCATTGGACAAAACCATCGTATGGTTATATACGAACTCGAAGGGATTTATTCGAGGATGGTTTCCGGTTTTGGAGGAAACGGATAGGACTATTCAGTTGTCTTTTCCTCTTACCTTCTCTCAAGTTGCGAGTACTCCTTGGCTTAGGAGACAGTACACCTATTACGCAAATTGGATAGTCTTCTTCCAAACCATAGGCAGGTGCCGACCGGTAGGGAATGAAGAAAACCAATTAGCCTAACGGTGGTGTACAGAAGGTATTAAGTAAAGACATATTAAGGGATTAGTACGAGGGCAAAGTAAATTGTGACTGCTATTCACGACCAAACCAAGTATTTCTTCGCCATTCCTAAAATCACCTTTGTATTTCTCCAGAACACTCCGTATCACTACGAAGATCCACAGTTTATTGGATACTCCATCGTATGGTTATATACGAACTCGAAAGGAACCTGTTCCAGTTCGGGGATGGATTCTGGTTCAAGAGAAATAGGAATAAGGTTTATTCGGTTGTCTTTTATCTTCACCTTCTCTCATTGCGAGTGCTCCTAGGATTAGGACAGTACACCCATTATGCTTATTGGATAGTCTTCTTCCAAACCATAGGCTGGTGCCGAACGGTAGGGAAGGAAGAAAACCATTTGGCCTAAAGGGGTGTGCAGAAGGTAATGACTAAAGACATAAAAAAGGGATTTGGAGAGGTGGCAAAGAATTATACGGTTACAGTCGTGAATCTGGAAGAGGCATTACTAGGAATACCGGGATACCCCATCGAAACATTTCAATGTTTCAGTGTCACTGTGTACTGTTAAAGAAAAACTGATTTCCCGATTAGATACTTACTCCAGGGTATGTATTTACCAGGTATGATTCTCACATCTGTATGGTTTTACAGATGTTGAGTGGGAGTAAGTTATTGGAAATTAGGTGATCATACTCATTATATCGGGATTCGTTGTAATCGGTGATATTTGAGGAAATCACCTGGGCTGTTTGCCGGTCGGCAAATATTTGGTTTTGAATATCCGCTGTTATGCACCAATTTCAAATCGTTATATCTGTACGTCTATTTTCATAGAGTGAGATATACCTTTTTGAAATTATGTCTGCGATATTTACCTATATCAGTAGATGGTTAGGTAAGGAGCATTAAACAGCGGTGTAATTCTTCTTGACCATAAGTACAGTTTTCAACCTACGACACACAGTGAATGAGTTATCAGACTCAAGGGACTTATACAGAGTATTGTATGTTGTCCAAGGTCTATCAGGACAGAGTGGTTGGTCCTTGTACTATATTCGGTTTACTTATGACTTCTCTAGTTTTTAGACAGGTGTTTCGTGGAAACACAGGGTCCGAATTTTGAGAAGTTATAGGTATTTGAATAAAGTAGAGAACCAGATATTGCAAGTATCGGGATTCTTCAAGGTGATCGAAGATGTAGATACTTGTGTATGGTATTCAGTTGATAGTAATGATAAAGAGAACTTACTTCTCTTTCATGTTACTCATAATTGGAAGCATTCCTAAGTTGAGTAACGCTGATCAAACTCCTTCCATTTAGTTGACATGCACTGGAGACAGCTGCATGATTTGAATCTGGTTCAATTAAATCAGTGCCTCTGGTTCTATATTGGATATAGAACAGTTCATATCTTAACGTTGTTAAGGTACGGGGAGTTGTCCGGCTTATGATTAAAACCAGACTCTGGATAACTCAAGGCACGTTTCTGTAATGGCTGTTTGTGGGTTGACCCAGGCTATGACGAGGGTTGACTTTCTACCATCTGGATGAACAATAGCGATATTGTTCTAGACTCGCCACAGTTTTATTAAAAATGGATTTTTTTTCAGAAAACAGTAGTGGGAGTATGGTAGAACTGGAAGTGATTCCAGAACCACAAACGATTACTGAAGATTTGATAGGAACCTAAAGATTCAATCTGGTTTAACATTCCATTAGCCACTCCGCAGATACGGTGGGTAACTTCAGGCACCCGAGAGGTACTTCGGTAGCCTCAAGGACGGTGACATGGAAGTTTTTGTTTACCCACACTTGCCATTGCTGTTGTTCCAGACTGTGAGACCCGGCAGGAGGATGAGTATAGCGTCGTTCTAAACTTGCTTTAGAAGTGTACGTCTATATGACTCTGCCAGAGGGTTGTCGTAGTCAGTGGGAGCAACGGAAGCATTGGTGGACACGTGGCTTATGTCTATTTATAGACTAAAGCATATGTAGCGGAGATAGATCATCAATTTCTGATGTGACAGTCATAGGTTTGACTTCATTAGAATAGGGGATGGATCTGTTGAGAAGGTAGTAGGGTGTGATGTCATGGTATTTGGATGACATACACAGAGTAGGAAGTGATATTCCTATACTACAATCGGTTATACTTTGGTCGTCACACAGTAGTTTCTCCATATGGGACTTGGACATTATGTCAGACATACTGGTTACTAGATCTATGGTTTTAGATCTAGATTTGGGTGGTTTCCCAATTAAGGGTACTTAGACAGCATTCTAAGAGTATTTAGAATGGACGACTCCTGGCACGGTAGTGTACCTGCAGGTGATGGAGTCACTCTCTCTAAAGGTGTCTTACAGACTAAAGGGGAGAGGGATGTGCATGATTGGCAGATCACTTGCTTAGGCAATTGAGTCAATCATGAGATGTCAAGTACCACACCAGATGTTGTTCTTGCAGTAGATGCAATAAGTTGATATTGATCCAATCCTGGAGAAACAATCGGAAGCAGCTTTAGAACATAAGTGGATGTTCTAGGGATATGATAACGACAGTCTCATTCGGGAGACAGTTATCATTCCAGGCTTCCAAGATGACCTGGACGACAAGGAGGTTGTCAGAGTTATAGTTTTTTCCTTCTGATGAGGGGCAGTATTTTGGACAGGTGGTCCAAGGCAATACTGAGGGAGGCATGGCGCAAGATACTGATTAAGTTCAGTTGACGATACAGTCTAAGAAGTTTGGATTTGGAGTTCATTTATGAGCTAGGTCCCATCAGACATCCAGACACATTCTAAGACAGGTATTGCTCATTTCGGGAGATGGGTTTCTCCGCGAACTTGAGATATAGAGAGACATAGAAAGAAACATCAAGGCGGATCCAATCACTGAGGCTATTCCTCGAACGGAATAGTTTCGCAAACGAGCTTTGTGAGACTGACTAGTAGAGGAGTTGGGTGTTCGGTATCACACGAGCTGTGAGTATGCAACATCGCAATAATTAGCCTTGAGTGCAAGTGGGGGATTGTTGGAGATAGTGCCCTCAGAGTCAATTATTGGATCACAGGTACGTGATTGCAATGATTGAGGGATGACCTATCCCGGTAGGACAGTCTTACTCGAGATGATAGTATGCTATCTGGTTTACCTTTATCATCGTGTACTGCTTTAGGTGACCTTACAGGTCACTATGACACGTTGATAGAGCCCCTAGGATTCTTGCTTGACCACCAGCAGTATGAGGGCGATCATATAAGTGGGAGCTGGGGGTCTATAAGCACATCCTTAAAAGGTCCCTAGTCGTGGGAGTTTCGAGACAGGGCATCGATACTCCAGAGTAGACTAGTGTATACAGTCGAGACCCCGACGAGGGGCGGTGGCCGGTCTCACAAGCCACTGGTGTCAGTTGGTTCACCTGAGATGTATACAGGTGCTCATTGGGTTATGAGTACACCGGACAGGACTCGTCGGGAACATGCTAGTTGGTCTTATACCTGACGTCAGATAGCAGTTCCCTGGTGACATGTGTACAGGTTAGTTCATCAACCTGGGGATCGTCATTTGTCTCGTGTGAGTTCCCACTGTACTTTGATTACTACCCTACCACGCTCAAAGGAGACGTACAAACAGGTTTTAGTTGGGTACAGTCCCGAGCCACATGGAGGCAGTGAGCGGATCTTCAGGGGTTCGTCTCTCCCGGTATTGGGGGTGAGGTCGCGCTTTGTCTAGGAGAGCCATTACACGAAGCCCTCGGCCGAGGCAGGAGATTTACTGGTAGGTATTCCAGTAGTATCTCAGGGCGTTCTGGGCTACACTCCGACACGACTTGTACCGCTTTTGGGGGTCTGACTTTTACCAACCCCCTAGGCCCGCCATGCGATGCTCATAGACGAACGGACCGGACTGTACGGATATTGTCACTGACAGGCTCAGTAGGGTGTCAGGATGAGTTCGCTCATCGACGTCCCTTTTGGTCAATACCTGGTAGCCCGTTACGTATTGGCTTATACCTCTGACGTGCTAGTGGTTAAATCCACAACTAAGGTGTTGACGAGTCTTCAGAGTCCCCCACATTCAGTTACTCAGCTTTCGGGCGAAAAGCTGTAGAGACCGTATGGAGATATGGCAGGGTCCGATCAGATACGTGCGGTATTGCACGGATCAGAATCGGACGGTTAGTACTAGAGGCCGTATGGATATATGGCAGGGTTCGATCAGATACGTGCGGTATTGCACGGATCAGGATCGAACGGATAATACTAGCCGGCTTTGGTTTAAGCCGGATCCTAGTATAGTACAGTGTAGAGTTTGTCTCATTGCATTTGTATTTCGGTCAGAATACAAATGCGGGTGTGTATGCACAGTATCGGGGTTTTCCTGTAATTTATTACGTGACCAGTTTTCTGGAGTTGCCAGTTTGTTTTCCGTTTCGGCCATATTTCTTTGTATCCTTCATTGGCCGAAGATTGGTGGAGGAGGGCTTATTTGCAATTGTGCAAATAAGCTTTTGTGGAGGGGTATTTGGATATTCTTGTGTCATGATGATTGCACCATCCCTTGACCTTTTGACTTGATTTGTTCATGATGGCTTGACCATTTGGAGTCATCATGGTTGTGTTGGAGTGTTGGTTTAGGCTAGTGATCATTACTTTGCATGATAGCCTTTTCTCTCTCTCCTTTGGATAATAGAATGAGACTCTCCCCCATTTTGACCCCCACTCTCTTATTCTCTCCACTCCCACCAAGATTGGCCGGCCACTAGTGAGGAGAGGGGAGTGATTCTCTTTTGGTTGTGAGAAAAATGTTAATCTCATTCTTTGCATGCTACATTTTTCTCACCTCTCTCCAAGTTCAATTTCCTCCACCATATGGCAATTCCTACAACCCCAAAATGAGACAAGGCTCTACACTATTCTATAGCAAATCTTGGGCACGTCGACTTGCCAGCTTCGTGCCCGAGTTGCCTCGGTATTGAGGTGGGAGCCCGTAAAAGATGCAGACGATGTGGTGTCCTTCCGGCAAGGAGGCGACGACCGGAGTTTCCACAGGAGATCGGGACGACGACGAGAAGACCGGAGGACTCGGATCAGTCGGTATATCTCTAACCCATCTTGTAGTTAGCTAGGACTAGTTATTGGTTCGATCCGGGTTTTAGTGCGCGGTGGTGCCGGTTTGCTAGTTTGCAAAATTAAAGTTTTTCGCTTCCGCATATTTGGCGTCGGATTGACGGCCGGGGCGCCGCCGTGCACTTACAGCAGGTACAATCAATATGTGAAGCAATAGTAACATGGCAATAATATGCAATAACCATGCAATAGGGATGTGGGAATGTAAATATGCAACTATCATAAGCGTACCCTAACAGGTACTACCAATATATGAATCTGTGCATAAAGTAGATAAGTGTGAGGTATAGGGTGGAATACGTCATTTCCACGGAAACCTGACATCGTGGAAGGATCACAATCCATCAAGACACTCAAATCCACAATTCCTCAAATCAGCCCCCAAACTGGGCTCTCACATCATATAAGTCTCACATCTCCTCAATGTACAATATCGAGTAATCTCATATATCCCGAATGTACAATCAACAATCTCTTTCATATCCAATATCCAATCTCAATGAATCATCTATATCCCAAGTCGAATCTCAAGTAAGTTTCTAACATCCTAAAGGTATATATATATTTGCTGAAATAAATATGATGGTGGCAATACACATATATTAGCGTCCCATTCCACTAATATTGGTGTAAGGGTATATATAACAACGGCTAATCCCCTGTTATATATACAAAGGTATTAAAAGAAATATCATGAAAACAATGTGCCAAGTATCGACACAGAAATCCTGATAGGTACGTATCATACGCTGTCCCGAAAGCACGAGTGCCTAGCTCTGACCCTCGCCTTTCGACGCATGCATACGTGCATGACTCCCAACGGTGTCTCCATGACCCCCGCCGAGTCATTAGTACTGTCACCGGTAGGTCCTAGCCCGCCTCCAGGCTCGATCGGCAACATCCATCGATCTTCTTGCCGAGGGGAACCATACCGGGCCCCACCATGTACCCTCATACGGCAACCACACCTCGTATGGAGTATATAATCAGAACCGATAAATCTCATGGTGGCTGCGCAAATATCATATCAAGGAAACCGGGTTTTTCAATGTATGCATAATTTCATGAACTCCCGCGGTTCCCAAATCCAGAAATCATCATGGGAAATCCAAATAACAATGCGCAAATCCAGGAATAAATATATGCGATATATCTGAAATGCGAGCATATAACTGAGAATATGTAGCTAAAACCAGATGTATGCGAAACCAATGAGGTACAACTAAGTAACATCAGTAAAGGTAAATATATGATTGCAACTGAATATGTGTGTAACATACAGGTGTAGCAATGTATAGGTATCTACCTATAGGAACTGATGTCGTATACCCCCCTGGGTATAAGAAGAATATGAGTAAGATATCCCCCCCGGTATATGTAAAATATGTAAAAGGTATACCTGTAGCTGTATCGCAAGGTGTATATGTACCTATCACTAAAGGTATGATACACTATAGGTATACCGGTAAGCTAGATGTCATGTGTGACAAGCAATAGTATCTATAAGGGGTTGTGTGTGACATGGCATTTATTGACGGTGTGTGTGTAGCATACAATCCGTGCTCATGCAACATGAACAGTCAATAATATGTGCAGTGTCCTACGGCTGCTAGTCACCGTACAACTATATCAAGGAAATAAAGTAAAGGCGCAATTCTAACAATGACGTAGAATATGCGACAGGTATTGAATCCTAGCCCAGACGCATAACGCCATGCGGGCGATTCCCCTGTAGATGTTAAATCTACTCACCTACGCTCCACGCTAGGTGAATCCTACCATCTGCTCCCCCCTGTAGTAGTGTCCGTAGTCCCTGCCTGCAAACCTGCAATTAAGACACGGATATCATATATAAGCCAAATATTCCGCAAAACGCGATATCGAACCAAAACGAGAAATTCGCGTCGCGAACTAAACGCGCGTGTGCACGATACGCTGAATCGTGTGTGTACGCGTCTAAAACTATCGCGACACCCGCGATACGCTGGATCACAGAACTCACTCACGTATCGCGCGTATCGCGCAAACACAACGGACACCAAATACGATATATAGTCCCAGATTTTCCTACAGGTCAAATCTTACAAAACTAGACATGCGAAAACACTACACTACACAGCAGACTACCATACCCAAAACCCCAAGTCCCAACACCCCTTCCTGGCCGCAAATTGCGGCCAGATTGAATTAATTTGCGGCCTGGGTTGGGAGATAGGGGCTCGTGCTCTGGTGGTGTATTCTAGACCTAACAAGTATGTTCCAGTTTCTTCAATTTTATTCTGTAGGGTCCGGGTCAAAAGCAGATCACAGAATGTCCATATATCGTATAAAAACGACAATTTAGCACAAAAGAAAACCCTATGGTATTTTAGTGTAATCTGGGCTATTTCTCAGTTGAAGTGACCCTATTAACACTAAAATAGGCTAGGTTATCTAACACAATCATCAATTATCCAAAAGTCCACACAAAACATCATAATTAGCACTAACTAGCTAATTAACACTAATCGAAGCTAATCGATGCACAACTTGCACAAACTAAGAAATGGGGTTCAAGAAATATACCCTAATGAACCCTAGAAGGCAGGTGAAGAAGTGGAAGGAGCTGGTGCAAGTTGCTGGAGCTCCTGCTGCTGCTATTGCTGCCTGCTGTTGCTGCTGCTGATGATGATGATGTCTGCTGCTGCTGCTGCTGATGATGATGATGATTGCTGCTGCTGCTGATGATGATGATGATGATTGCTGCTGCTGCTGCTGCTGCTTTGCTCTGCTGAGTGTGTGTGTGAGAGAAAGAGTATGAGAGAAAGATAATGAGGAGAAGAAATGAGAGCAAGGCAAAACCCCTCTCTTCCTTTCTCTTCCCTCATTAAATGAGGCATGGTCTTAACCATGTAGCACCATGCTTCTCTCTCTCTCTCACCCAAAGTCAACATTTCAACCATTCAAACAATATTAAAATTCCATTTCAAATTCATTTTCATTTTTAAAACAACCATAACTATTTAACCCAAAACACCTAATAAGAATTAATTAGCTTAAAGAGAATGGGTTAATCCATCATGCTTGCTAATCATGGTCTAACCCCATCTCTAAACCCTAGTTTACATGCACAAGTGTGTGTGTGCCTAACAAAATTCTAATAAAATACTCAATAAATAAGATAAAATATTTAAAACTTAATTTGGTAAACTTTTTATTAAAAACCATACATAAAAATATAATTAGCCACAAAACACATTCTAAGGTGTTACATTAACCCTAATCCAAACCCTAACCATGTTTAAACTCCACAAAACATGTTGCATTTTTAACCCTAACATGTTACAATATTATATATCACATATATAATATATTTTGCAGCAAAAGAAAATAATACAATTAACATATATCGCATATATATCAATGTATTATCCCGTGAGAAAATGAATCAATAAAGCAATCTTATATTAGTTAACGTAAAGTAATATATCTCATATATAATTATACATTAAATTATCGAATCAACACTTGATCCGATGACCCGGCTATATCACATATACCCGGCCGATATCTCATATCGCGAGAATAGAATATGGTATCTCATATCGTATCATTCTCCGTCCCGCACATATCACATATATGCTCCTACTTCGTTTTGCCTGAGCCAGGAAACCTCTGTATAGGACTCTAAAGAATCGTCAATACTCCGGCAGTGGGTGATGATCATATCAAACACCTATAAGCTGCAAGCGGTCAGCTTAATGCAACAGCTACCCAGGTATTGAGCGATCAGAAGATCAACAAGCAAGCCTGTACATTCTCCTGCGAATCCAATCAGTAACACTCCCGTACAGTCCGGTCTCTTCGTTTGATATGTCGCATATCTCGCCTGTGGTAGTAAACGTCAGACCCCAGTAGCTTGATAAGTCCTGTCGATATGAGGTCCATAACAGTTCGAGAAACTACTGATAACACTTACCAGTAAATCTCAGCAACCCTGGCCAGGGATTTCTAGTTATAGCCAATCGAACACAGCGCAACATCAACTCCCTATACCAGGAGAGATGAATCCCCTCCTATCGCTCATTGCCTCCATGTGATTCGGGACTGTACCTAAAAGCCACCATTTTGCACGCCATCTTGGACGTGGTATGATGGAAATCAAAGCACACTGGGAATAACACAAGACTCTATGACGATCTCGGGCCTACAGACTAACCTGTACCAGTGTCACCAGAGAACTGCCATCTGACGTGAGGTATAATACCATCTGGGAGTTCTCGGCGAGTCCGTTCAGTGTACCCAGTCTCTACTGAGCACCCGTATACTGTCTCTGATGTCAAACACCAATGGATATGGGATCATCCATCGCCCATCTGTATGGGTCGAGAAGCTATACGCTAGTCTACTCTGGTATATCGATGCCCTATCTCGATACACCTACGACTAGGAACATTTGAAGGATGTACATAGCGACTACACTGTCCCCACTAGTATGATCTGCATCATAGTCCTGGTAGTCAAGTACTCATCCTAAGGGCTTTATCAATATGTAACATAGAGACAATCAGAGTACATGTTAAGATAAAGTGCAACCAGATAGCATACTATCATGTCGAGCAAGAAAGTCCTCCCTATATATGTCCAAGCATCCACTACAATATACATCGTATGTACAGTAATGGCCTCTAGGGCATACATATAACTAACAATCTCCCACTTGCACTAGGGTCATCTGTTGCAGTATCTCATACCCAACAATCAGCTGTGGTCGAAGTATCTCATTCTCAACCATCCTATAAAAGTCTCTCTAGGGTACTGGCCTTTGTGAGTGGATCCACTGTGTTGTCCTCCGAGTCTACTCTCCTATCCTCGATCTCCCTGGAGATCAACCAGCTCCATGATCAGGCGATACTGCCTAAGAACATGTCTGGATCTCAGATAGGACAGGTGTTCCTAGGCCCAAGCCATAACTCCATTGTCACACAATAGAAGGAACGAAGTTCATCTCATGAACTTATATACAACCAGACTATATCTTTGGTAGTATCCTTGGTAGTAATGTATCCAGCCTTCATCGTCTAGTATGTCACGGTATCTAGCTTGGAACTCTTCCAACATACCGTCCCTGCACTGAGGGTAAAGATAATGCCTGTGACGGACAATCAGTCGACCTTATCACTCTGGAACCATTCCAGTGATTCTCCCCAGGATCGATTGATACCATCTCACTACACCTAGTGAGAATCCTAACATCCAATTAGATCTATCTCATAGATCCAAAACCAAGGATTTAGGAGGTATCACCTTGATCCTATATGGAGAATCTTTGTGATAAGAGGAGATTGACCGAGCGTAGCAAAGAAAACTCCTTACCTATCAAGAGTATGTTATCAACGTACAATACGAGGATAACCACCATACTCCCTACTACCTTTTTTGTATATACAAAGTTCATCTACCATTTTGATGAAGTCAAACTCTTTGACTACCACATCAAAACAGACGTTCCAACTCCGCGATGCCTGATTTGTCCCATAAATCAACTTGCATACGTTTTCGCTGCTCCCACTGTCTACAAAGCCCTCTGTCTGTGTACTTATAGACGCTCTCTCTTCCAAATCACTATTTAGAAAAGCAGTCATGACACCCAACCGCCGGATATCGTAGTCATGGTATGTAGCAGTGGCAAGTAGGATCTGGATGCACTTAAGCATAGCTTTGAAAGTCTCAACTATTCCATGTACACCAAGTAATCATCTCAAGATATACTTGCTCCTGACGGGGATTTAACCCTTCAGATAAAGCTACCAAAGTCTATACTTTGTTGGTGTACATAGATTCCATCTCAGATCGCTTAGCATCCAGCCATTCTTACAGAGTCCCCACTCCTGATGGCCTGCTCGAAACTAGTTAGGTCATCATCTCATGATGCAATCCTCGCTCCCACTGTCATAGAGAAAACCGAAGTATCTCTCAGGTGGGTGTGGAACCCTACTAGATCTGCGGAGAGGCTGAGGTTCGTTGGTTACTATTGAATCCTTCGGTTCTACCAAATCATCAGCTGCACTTTGTATAGCTGGAACTCCTTCCAGTTCCACATTATGACTACTAATTTCTTCACAAGAAATTCCCTTTTTCTCAAAAAGGTTGCATGCTGAGAAATAAAACACCTTTTGTTCCTCGGTTCGGTAGAAGATATTCCCTTGCGAATGCTTGGGATATCCTATAAACTTCCACAGAACTGACCTTGCCTCGAGCTTGTCCGGATTTTGTTTTTTGACATTGGCCGGACAACCCTAAATCTTAACATCCTTAAGAGATTGGCTCTTCCCATACCATATCACATATGGAGTGGTAGGCACCTGATTTTATTGGAACCCTATTCAATAGGTATGCACCTTCACAAGTGCATAACCCCTAAAAGGAAATAGGCAACTCAGTGGTACTCATCATAGAGCACACCATATCACATAGGGTGCGATTGCTCCGCCCCGATGCACCGACGTGCTGTGGTGTATACTGAGGAGTAATGCTGAGAGAGAATTTCATTCTCCTTTAGAATAGTCCAGGAGTTCCGTGCTCTAGTATTCTCCTCCCTGATCTCATCAAAGGACATAATACTTATATCTGTTTTGGTTCTCTACTTCTAACTTATATTCATTGAATTTCTCAAAAGGTTCAGACTTGTGTTTCAACAGGAACATATGTGCGAATCTTGAGAGATCATCAGTGAATGTAATGAAGTCTTAAGAACCAGTCCTGGCATGTGTAGACAGGGGACCTTACATACATCATCATATATCAATCCCAAGAGTTCACTAACTCTTTCTCTGTTTCCAATAAACGGAGCTATGGTCATCTTATCTTTGTGACATGACCGGCAAGTTTCACAAGATGTAAATTCAAACAGATTTAAATACGTATCTCAATGTAACTTAACTAGTCAGGTCGCATTGATATGACCTAGTCTACAATGCCTTAAGAAGGATTCGTTCATTTCTGAACTCTTCCTCTTGCGTGTGTTCTGTACGTTAAGAACTGTGGTTTGATTTAAAACGTCTATGCTTTTAGATAACGTGCCTGAACCGATCAACTCTTGATATATGAAATGTTCAAAACATTGTCCAATAACACAAAATTATATCCTTCTTTAATAATAAAGATACTGATATGATTTTGTATATCAGGTTCGGTATCTAATAACATTCGTTCAGAATCAATGTGTTTGGTAATACAGGGTGATAACTGCCAACAGGCTTGGCAACACCTGCACAATTTTTAACCCTTAAAACTTATCACCCGTTCTCAGTTCTCTACCTATCTTTAGCCCATGTAACATATTACATATGTGGGATCCTGATCCGGTATCTCATACCCAGAACGTAAAGGTAACTGAGAAACAGTTCTCGGTAATGAACACACCCGAAGAAGATGCATCATCATACACTTTCTTCGTTTGGGTGGCACGGGAATTCTGGTAATCCCCAATTTCCTGCCCGGTCTTATAACAATTATAAGTTGGAGCGGGTCCACCGTTCCCCAGCGCAGAATAACAAGCGGGTTTGATCAATACATCCGTATTATTATCTTGATTAAGGCGTGACATGGTCGCTACCTGGAGAGAGAGAGAAGAAAATGTAGGGTTACTAGGCACTCTCACAAGGGTCCACAAGGCATCAACCATGCCCGATTTAAAATTTAGACGTGCCGAACAACCCTAACCAAGATCTTTAAACTAGAGATTAGACGAAACAAAGCATGTAAACAACTTTACATCTAAGAGTTTGGGATTACAACCTTTGTAGTCCGGTCCTTCACTTCTAAAGCTCCGTGTTGAGGTCCCTTCGCTGCGATCATCGAGTATCCGGACTCTAGAGAGGCTCCACGAAGAGAAAGATGCAAGCTGGCTTCCGATCTTCGATAACAAAGATGATCTACCTTGAAGTTTCTTTAACACAAGCTCTCACTCCCTAATGAAGTGAACACCTTAATCTAAATGGTTAGGATAGATTAGGATGATGAATTAGGAATTTAGCTCTCTTTTATTATCTTAATCTCACTCTAATCCATCACAAAACCCAAAGCTAGAAAGCTTTGCAAGGAGGAAGAAGAAGAAGAATGAATAATCAAATCCTTTTATGATGAATAATGAAAACCATGGTGTGGTTAGAAATGCAACCATGGGTTAAGTATGAAGACTTAACCCATGTAGAGAATTAACTATGGTGAAGGGTTGGGTTGGGTTAAGCAAATATCTACACAAAATATCCAAAGTCAAAGTCAAAGCTTCAAGAAGCTTCTTGAAAGCTTCATGCAAGCTTAACCCTAATCCAAAACTTAACCACATTTAAACTCCACAAAACATATTGCATTTATAACCCTAACTTGTTACAATATTATATATCACATATACAATATTTATTGTAACAAAATAAAATAATACAATTAACATATATCGCATATATATCAATATATTACCCGAGTGAGAAAAAGAATCTTTTAGTGAGCTTATATTAGTTAATGTAATTTAATATATCAAATATATAATTATACATTAAATTATCGAATCAGCACTTGATCCGATAATCCGGTTATTTCACAAATAACCAACTAATATAATCTGTATCAGTTCATCGAATCAGTACTTGATCCGATGAGACGGCTATATCACATATACCCGGCTGATATCTCATATCGCGAGAATCTAATACGGTATCACATACACGTATTGTTCTCGGCCCCGCACATATCGTATATAAGCTCCTACTCCGTTTTTCCTGAGCCAAGAAATCTCTGTGGAGGACTCTAAAGAATCGTCAATACGCTGGCAGTAGGTGATGATCATATCAAACACCCACAAGCTGCAAGCGGTCAGCTAAACGTAACAGCCACCCAGGTATTGAGCGATCAGAAGTTCAACAAGCAAGCATGTACATTCTCCTACGAATCCAATCAGTAACACTCCCATACAGTCTTGTCTCTTCGTCTGATATGTCGCATATCTCGCCTAGGCGTGGTAAACGTCAGACCCCAGTAGCTTGATAAGTCGTGTCGATATGAGGTCTATAATAGTTCGAGAAACTACTGATAACACTTACCAGTAAATCTCCGCAACCCTGGCCAGGGATTTCCAGTTATAGCCAATCGAACACAGCGCAACATCAACTCCCTATACCGGGAGAGATGAATCCCCTCCTATCGCTCATTGCCTCCATGTGATTCGGGACTGTACCCAAAAGCCACCTTTTTGCACGCCCTCTTGGACGTGTTATGATGGAAATCAAAGCACAGTGGCAATCACACAAGTCTCTATGACGATCTCAGGTCTAAAGACTAACTTATACCGGTGTCACCAGAGAACTGCCATCTGACGTGAGATATAATACCATCTGGGAGTTCTCGGCGAGTCCGTCCGGTGTACCCAGTCTCCATTGAGCACCCGTACACCATCCTTGATGTCAAACACCAATAGATATGGGATCATCCATCGCCCATCATATGGGTCAAGATGCGTATACGTTAGTCTACTCTGGTATATCGATATCCTGTCTCGATACACCTACGACTAGGAACATTTGAAGGATGTACTTGGCGACTACACTGTCCCCACTAGTATGATCCGCATCATAGTCCTGGTAGTCGAGTACTTATCCTAAGGGATTTATCAACATGTATCATAGAGACAATCAGAGTACATGTTAAGATAAAGAGCAACCAGATAGCATACTATCATGTCGAGCAAGAAAGTCCTCTCTATATATGTCCAAGCATCTACTACAATATACATCACTATGTACAGTAATGGCCTCTAGGATATACATATAACTAACAATCTCCCACTTGCACTAGGGCCATCTGTTGTGGTATCACTGATTGGTTCGAAAGAGTGTATGTTTGTAGTTAACCGCAATCAATAACGGTGTCGCGTGTAGCTAGACCGAGATGAGTACGGATAGCCCTCAGGGAAACGTTGAATCTTTTACTCTTACTTTAGACGTGTTGAAAAAGAGAGGAGGAATAAAGAATTTTGTGAATGGTTTCTAGATCTACGTTAAACAAGAATGTATAATATAGATCTAGATTATTTTAAAGATGTAATTAATATAATAAGAGGGCTTGTAGGGTTCGTTACGATTTAGTTGTTATGGACGATTAATTAAAAGTTACCCTTTTTATCCATTAATAGATTTAGAACTAGAACGACGGTGATGCGTGTAGATTAGGGTTTCTGGAGGGAAAAAGAATCCCACTCTTAACCCTTATCTCGACACGGAACTCCGTTCATATCTAGCCTTTACCAAAACAATCATTAATCTAATCTCTAATCGCGGTCGGAACTAGCAAAGAATTGCTAGCGCGCCCGATTAGGATGTTAATGATTCTTTTGATAAAGTTCCTAAACTTTATAGGACTTAAAAAGGGCTTAGTTATTTTCATCGTCCATTAGCCTACCCTAATCCTACGAACCCTAACAAGCGGAGAATTACTCGCGCATGTTGGGAGAAGAAGATGAAAAGAAAGAGAGGGAAAACATAATGTAAAATGCAAAAAAAATTAAATAAAATAACTACCTTTATTAATCAACTTGAACAATCTACACTTTATTCCTTAGAAAATGATTACAAAACTAGTTGCTTCTCGATCTCTTCCAAGGAGGTAGACGAACCGTTGATGATCAGCCTGGATGCGTGGGCCGTCTGTGACTTCGTGATCGCGTCGGCTTGATGATTTTTCCAAGAGGCTCTCGGTCCTTATTTATAGTCACAGTGCCAGAACCCTAGTTTCCTAATATGGAAACTAGTTGTTAGGATCCTAACCACCACAATCCCATATCTTAACTCTTCAAATCCGCGGCAGAACCGCGGCCATTGGATATGTTTTGCCGCGGATCCGCCCCCTTTTGGTGAGATCATGGCCTCCAATTTTTGTAGCTTCATATCTGTAACACTTGGTAATCTTTTGAGTATCTAGACTTTGAAAATCTTTTCTACATATCTACCAGAATTAGTTTCTTGAATATCTTTGGTAAATTTGATTTGCCAACTTTGATTTCCTTGATTTCAGCCCTAAAAATTCTGCACAATAACTCAACAAACAATATTAGTAGAGTTTGTTTTATTGAGATATTAACTTAACCATTAAGAATTGGTCAAAGGTATTAATAAGGTAAGCATATTTAAATGGGCCAAATGTTACATGGATATTATATGCTTATTTTTTCCTACAAAATATTATTTATAATATATAAACACATGAAAATAGTATTTTTACAGATAAACCCTCATATGTATCATATATTATAATAAACACCTTTTATTATATAATAATAGTAGGAAAAATGTCATATTAAATGTGCAGTTTTATCAACTGAACAAATACCCCCAAACTTATCTTTGATCGTCCCGAGCAAACTAGTTTATTCAAGAGAAGGAGAAAAAGAAAGGAGAAAACTAAGCACACTTTCGTAGGCAACACGATTGCACTGAGCACGTGCAACAAGCCGTTAAACCTCTAGGTGTCCCTAGTAGGAGGAGTGTTGTCTCCTGAGGGTTTTCAGCAGATTACACCCACAAAATCCTATAATAAAAGAGAGATGGTGAAATTTACATATAAAGATAAGAACCATAAAAGAAAGACTTTGAAAATAAGAGTTTCCAACTACACTAGCTTTTCAGTTGTTATGAGCCCTATCTTAATAGTCACGAAAAGATGTTAGAAATCACATCATCCCTCAATAAAACATCGTCTTTATTCTTCATTCCTACCTTTCATCCAAACATCAATCATATACCCTACGTGTGTGAAATGGACATCCCTACACTCGGAGAATTCAATTCAAGCTATCATACTCTTGTCCATCTACCTCAGCACTTTTTAACTTGATGAATATTTAGATTTGCTTACACATTTTCATCCGACCGTTAATACTTCTTGAGGTACTAACCGACCGATTACTCATGTGCTTGCTGATTAGGTGATAATATTTTCCTCGTCTTGCACCTCCTAAGGCTTAGCAGTGACTCCCAGACCAGTTGGCCTTAGGGCACTAGGTGAAGAAGCACCCTCGCTATATTTTTTTATTGCTGCCTTAGAGATACAAAACCAGTGTTCATTTTTTTCTTTTCACCATTTTTTTCTTTTCACCATTTTTATATTTTCTCCATTTTTTCACTTCCTTCATACTTTGGCTTTTAGACAAGAGCATTTCAAGTTATCCTCTACTATCCCGAGTTTCAAGACGTGTGTAAGTGCATATAGTAGGGTATCAACATTCAAATGTTTGGCTTCCAGAATAGAAACTATTTTTCAGACTTATTTTTATCCTCAGATTAGTGACTTCCTTCATTTTACTAACCCTTGGGACAACAGCTCATAACTACTTATTACTAGTTCGTTTAAGAAAACTTCTAATTTTCTTGGTTTTCTTAAACTATTCCTATCTTTTGGATGTAATTTTTCACTTTCTACTCTTTTGTTATAAAAGAATTTTTTTTAAAATTTTTTTAAAATGTTGTGCTTATGCAAAATATGATGCAAATTGATGTGTAAATAAGCACAAACCTCCCCCAAACCTGTTTACAGCAGTGTCCTCACTGATATCATCCGTTAAGCTCAAAAACCTGTAGACTTGGGAGGAAATTATTAATGGGGCAAGAATATATGAAAGTGAAAATCCTCCCCCAAACTTATTATAGGCTCACAATTTTGTAAAAATCATTTTCTTTCAAGAGCCAAAATATACCACCCCCCCAAACTTGAGTTAAACAATTTTAATCTTTTAAAATCACACGAGGAGGTCAAGGTTATTGGTCAATGCCAAGCTTTGCAAAGACCGAAGGTCAACACCAACCATTCAAAAACTTTATCGATGAAGCACCAAGCTTGGTGGAAGAACATGTCACCTATTGACGTGAAGAAGTGGGGAGGTGACAAGAGGTGTAATGGAAAAAGATTGTGTCTCAATTTGGAGAGACGACACAGTGATAGTAATGATGGATTACTCGCATTATCATGATTGTCCAAAAGAAGGGGTGGAGGTCCAATTTTTTCATCTTGGAGTTGATTCATCTCAACACCCGTGTCTTGTAAAAATGCGAGTTCATCAGCGAAAATTTCCTCAAAGCTTTCATCGATACCCCGAAAAATAATGTCATCAGAAAAAATGCGGTGATCATCAGACTCTATAAAAAGTTCCTCATCAGCGTTAGATGTTGACCCGGACAACTCGGTGGAAGAGTACATGGTTGGGTCAAACAACAACATATGAAAGGAGTCTGTATCATGAGGTTGATCAAATTCGCTGCTGTCGACATCCATTAATTCGACAGAACACACATGAGCATAGGGTTCGGAGGGTTCACTTCCCAACTTGTAAATGTTAAGCTCAATTGACTTCTTTCCAAAGGATAGGGTCATAGAGCCGTTTCTACAATTGATTACTGCGTTGGAAGTGGCCAAAAAGGGTCACCGAGTATCACCGGGATTTGATTGCGTGGGTTTGCCACAGGTTGTGTATCTATAACGATAAAGTCTACAGGGAATATGAATTCCCCGACTTTGATTAACACATCCTCTAGCTCACCCCTTGGTTGGGTGATAGATCGATCGGCCATCTGAAGAGTGCAATGCGCAGGTTTTAACTCTCCGATCCCTAATTGCTCATAAACAGAATACGGAAGCAAGTTAACACTAGAACCTAGATCGAGTAGAGCACGATTAATATTTTTACCCCCAATAGAAATTGAAATTGTAGGACTTCCGGGGTCCTTTCATTTCTTGGGTAGTTGTTGTGTAAAAGCAGTGCTCACATTACTCGTAAGGAAAACTTTTTTAGGTACTTGAACTTTTCTCTTCCTAGTGCACAAGTCCTTTAGGATTTTCGCATATGACGGAACTTGTTGAATAACATCTAGGAGAGGAATGTTTATGTTAACTTGCTTAAAAATTTCCACAATTTTCTCCATTTGTGGTCTTGGTCTGTTGCCCCTTAACCTGTTTGGATAAGGTGCTTGATCAATAAGTTTTGGGTCCAACGTTTGTGGAGAAGACTGTGGGGATGGATTCGATCCCAAAACTGGAGTGGGAATCGACTTAGATAGATTTGGCGAAATGTTCGAGCCTTGGGGAAAACGGAGAATAGGCTCGGATGAAGGTGGGAGACTAGACGAATTAGGGGAAGAAGAAGAAGAAGCTGGGATATCAAATGTGTCACTAACATCAAATTGCTCACCCACTCGGTTGTTCAGCACTCTCCCCGATCTCAACGTAATAACGGCATTCACATTATGATTTTGTGAATGGCCAGGATTCGGTAGGGGTTGAGATGGGAGTTTCACTTTCTCCCTCGCACTCATTGCGGCGTTTAACTGTGCGATTTGGTTTTCTAATGATTTAATACTCTCACCATGGGAGGCGGAGTTTTTCATTATGGTATCAATAGAAGACCTCATCTCAGCCGAAATTTGCATGGATTGTTTCTTGAACATATCCAAAGTTTGTGCAACTGAGTTGTCAGTACCGGCCACTTGTGATGTAGAAATGTTGGCTGGATTTTGGAAATTCTGTGACTGAAAGGGGGGCTGATTCTGTGGTTGTGGTTGCTGTGGAGGAGGTATTTGATAATTGCTTTGTTGGTTTTGGTTCCAAGCAAAGTTAGGATGATTCCTCCATCCTTGATTGTACGTGGAAGAATAAGGGTCGTTTCTAGGTCGCTGCTGAAAAGCAGCATTAGCTTGAAACGATGCATTCATAGGACATTCTTCCGTTAAGTGTGAAGGATCCGAACAGCAACCACAGACGGTCGTAATAAGCGTGACCTGATTTAGGGAGAATGATGAGAACTTGTTTTCAATAGCGTCGAGTTTTTTGTGTATCGCTGCCATTTCGGTTTTTACTGCGATAGAAACATCGAGCTGGTGAATACCTCCCTTAGTTGAAGGTGGTCTTACGCTTTCCCACTGCAACGTGTGTTCAGCAAGAGATTCCAGATATTTCCACGCTTCACCGTCATCTTTAGACATGAAATTGCATTGACACATTGTTTCAAGCATCTGCTTTGTCGCTGAATTAATGCCCTCATATATAATCCGACATAAATCCCATCTTTGTATTCCGTGATGGGGGCATTGGACAAGCAGATCCTTGAAACGTTCAAAGCACTTCCAAAATGGTTCATTGGGAAGCTGGGTGAACTGGTTGATCTCGCTCCTAATGTGGGCAGTCTTATGATTTGGGTAAAACTTCTTAAGAAATGCTACGATGAATTCATCCCAATTAGTGATAGAGTGTGCGGCAGTATTATAAAGCCATTTTTCTGCCAAGTCGCACAGTGTGAATAGGAGAAGACGTAAGCGCATAGCATCTAAAGTTAATTGTGAAGTACCCATCATTGCGCATACGTTTTCGAATTTGGTGATGAAAACGTACGCGTCTTCCGACTCAAGCCCGTGAAATTTGGGCAGCAGGTTGATGTAGTGGGGTTTAATTTCGAAATTATCCCCGTTAGGTGGTGGAAGAGATAGACAAGTAGGAAGGGGACCACGAATAGGATAGCATCTCTCTTGGAGAGAGATGCGCGGTGGATTCTGCTCACCTACGGGCGGTGGCAGCGTGGTGTTATAATTAGATGGAGTGCCGTCCATCACGGTCGATGTGGTGTGTGATTGGGGAAAAGAAGATGAAGAAGTACCGACTTCGGCGTCGATAGCAGGAACGCGGACAAGACGGACACTAGGATCCCGTGTCCAGCCGAGCATGCACTAAGCGGGTTTAGTGCAAGTGGCAGCGTGTGTGTGATTTAAAATTGGTTTGTTTTGAAAAAGTGGGACTCAAGACAAATCTCCCTAAGATGCATAAGCAATCCTAGAACTAAGGTCACTTAGGTCAGTCTCTAGACCGCTCCTAGACTTCCAAAGGACAAGCCGCAGGATAAATCCTCTACCGCCTCTATACTACCCTTGTAGCCAGGTAAGTGCCAGGTAAGTGGGAAGGAACCACAGTAGTGGGCCTAATTAAAAACCACTAGCCTTTGACACACTTGCCTAGGCACCACAAAAGTAATGCAGATAAACGATAGATTACCCACGACCTTCCTCTGTCCTTATTGAGCACGACAGTCCTTAGAGTCTGGTCTAGATATTTTTTAAATTAATGAAGGGTAGATCTAGATGCTCGGTTTGTGATTTGTGGGGCTTAAGAAGGGTGATGAAATCCCCACCTAATCTTGATTTGGTCTTTGCCCCTTAAAGTCCGTATTAAAATATGCAAAACAAAACCAATCACAAAACTTTTGCAAAAAGATCTTTTAGCGGCGCTATTTTGCAAAGAATCCTGCAGAAAATAGATTTTATTGGATTTGAGAGGAGAGAGAAGGAGTTAAGAAAGATACCAGAGAAGTTCGGAACCCTAGATCTCCTGTTTCCTCAAGTCCGTGACTCCAGATTCCCTCGCAAAATTCACACAAATCGTTAAATATGTAATTTGCAGTTTTGTGTTAATAATGATATGAATCGTCTAAGAATTCAACACAAATAGCAAGAATAAAAAATTACGCACGTCTCCCCGGCAACGGCGCCATTTGATTGGTTCGAAAGAGTGTATGTTTGTAGTTAACCACAATCAATAACGGTGTCGCGTGTAGCTAGACCGAGATGAGTACGGGTCGTCCTCAGGGAAACGTTGAATCTTTTACTCTTACTTTAGACGTGTTGAAAAAGAGAGGAGGAATAAAGAATTTTGTGAATGGTTTGTAGATCTGCGTTAAACAAGAATGTACAATATAGATCTAGATTATTTTAAAGATGTAATTAATATAATAAGAGGGCTTGTAGGGTTCGTTAGGATTTAGTAGTTATGGACGATAGATTAAAAGTTACCCTATTTATCCATTAATAGATTTAGAACTAGAACGACGGTGATGCGTGTAGATTAGGGTTTCTGGAGGGAAAAAGAATCCCACTCTTAACCCTTATCTCGACACGGAACTCCGTTCATATCTAGCCATTACCAAAACAATCATTAATCTAATCTCTAATCGCGGTCGGAACTAGCAAAGAATTGCTAGCGCGCCCGATTAGGATGTCAATGATTCTTTTGATAAAGTTCCTAAACTTTATAGGACTTAAAAAGGGTTTAGTTATTTTCATCGTCCATTAGCCTACCCTAATCCGACGAACCCTAACAAGCGGAGAATTACTCGCGCATGTTGGGAGAAGAAGATGAAAAGAAAGAGAGGGAAAACATAATGTAAAATGCAAAAAAAATTAAATAAAATAACTACCTTTATTAATCAACTTGAACAATCTACACTTTATTCCTTAGAAAATGATTACAAAACTAGTTGCTTCTCGATCTCTTCCAAGGAGGTAGACGAACCGTTGATGATCAGCCTGGATGCATGAGCCGTCTGTGACTTCGTGATCGCGTCGGCTTGATGATTTTTCCAAGAGGCTCTCGGTCCTTATTTATAGTCACAGAGCCAGAACCCTAGTTTCCTAATATGGAAACTAGTTGTTAGGATCCTAACCACCACAATCCCATATCTTAACTCTTCAAATCCGCGGCAGAACCGCGGCCATTGGATATGTTTGGCCGCGGATCCGCCCCCTTTTGGTGAGATCATGGCCTCTAATTTTTGTAGCTTCATATCTGTAACACTTGGTAACCTTTTGAGTATCTAGACTTTGAAAATCTTTTCTACATATCTACCAGAATTAGTTTCTTGAATATCTTTGGTAAATTTGATTTGCCAACTTTGATTTCCTTGATTTCAGCCCTGAAAATTCTGCACAATAACTCAACAAACAATATTAGTAGAGTTTGTTTTATTGAGATATTAACTTAACCATTAAGAATTGGTCAAAGGTATTAATAAGGTAAGCATATTTAAATGGGCCAAATGTTACATGGATATTATATGCTTATTTTTTCCTACAAAATATTATTTATAATATATAAACACATGAAAATAGTATTTTTATAGATAAACCCTCATATGTATCATATATTATAATAAACACCTTTTATTATATAATAATAGTAGGAAAAATGTCATATTAAATGTGCTGTTTTATCAACTGAACAATCACATACCCAACAATTAGCTGTGGTTGAAGTATCTCATACTCAACCATCCCCAAAAAGTCTCTACTGGGAATAAGGCCTTTGTGAGTGGATCCGCGATGTTGTCCTCTGTGTCTACTCTCCTAACCTCGATCTCCCTGGAGATCAACCATCTCCATGATCAGGTGATACTGCCTAAGAATTATATCTGGATTTCTGATGGGACGGGGGTTCCTTGGCATAAGCCACAACTCCATTGTCATACAATGGTAGGAACGAAGTTTATCTCATGAACTTATATATATCCAGACTGCCTCTTTCGTAGCATCCTTGGTAACGATGTATCTTGCCTTTAATCCTCTAGTATGTCACGGTATCTAACTTGGAACTCTTCCGACATACCGTCCCTCGACTGAGGGTAAAGACAATGCCTACGACTGACATCCAGTCGTCCTTATCACCCTGGAATCTTTCCAGTGATTCTCCCAAGGATCGATTGATACCATCTCACTACACCTAGTGAGAATCCTAACATCCAATTAGATCTATCTCATAGATCCATAACCCAGGATTTATGAGGTATCACCTTGATCCTATAGAGAATCTTTGTGATAAGAAGAGATTGACCGAGCGTAGCATAGGAAACTCCTTCCCTATCAAGAGTATGTCATCCCCGTACTCTACGAGGATCGCCACCATACTCTCTACTACCTTTTTGTATATACAAGGTTCATCTACCATTTTGATGAAGTCAAACTCTTTGACTTCCACATCAAAACAGACGTTCCAACTCCGCGATGCCTGATTTATCACATAAAACATCTTGCACACGTTTCCGCTGCTCCCACTGTCTACGAAGCCCTCTGGCTGTGTTATAGACGCTCTCTTCTAAATCATCATTTATAAAAGCAGTCATGACACCCAACCACCAGATATCGTAGTCATGGTATGTAGCAGTGGCAAGTAGGATCTGGATGGACTTAAGCATAGCTTTGAAAGTCTCAACTTTTCCATGTACACCAAGTAATCTTCTTAAGATATACTTGCTCCTGATTGGGATTTAACCCTTCAGATAAAGCAACCAAAGTCCATACTTTGTTGGTGTATAAGGATTCCTTCTCAGATCGCTAAGCATCCAGCCATTCTTACAGAGTCCCACTCCTGATGGCCAGCTCGAAACTAGTTGGGTCATCATCTCATGATGCAATCCTTGCTCCCACTGTCATAGAGAAAACCGAAGTATCTCTCAGGTGGGTGAGGAACCCTACTAGATCGGCGGAGAGGCTGAGGTTCGTTGGTTACTATTGAATGCTATGGTTCTACCAAATCATCAGCTGCAGTTTTGTATAGCTGGAACTTTCTCCAGTTCTACCTCATGACCACTAATTTCTTCACAAGAAATTCCCTTTCACAAAGGTGGCAAGTTGAGAAACAAAACATCTTTTATTCCTCGGTTTTGTAGAAGATATTCCCTTGCGAGTGCCTGGGATATCCAACAAAACTTCTATAGAACTGACTTTGCCTCGAGCTTATCCGGATTGTGCTTTTAGACATAGGCCGGACAACCCCAAATCTTAACTTACTTAAGATATGGGCTCTTCCCATTCCATATCACATATGAAGTGTTAGGCAACTGATTTGATTAGAACCCTACTCAATAGGTATGCAGCTTCACAAGTGCATAACTCCCAAAAGGAAATAGGAAACTCAGTAGTACTCATCATAGAGCGCACCATATCAAATAGGGTGTGATTGCTCCTGTTAGTTATATGTATGCCCTAGAGGCCATTACTGTACATAGGATGTATATTGTAGTGGATGCTGGGACATATATAGGGAGGAATTTCTTGCTCGACATGATAGTATGCTATCTGGTTAACCTTTACCTTAACGTGTATGCTGATTGTCTCTCTGTTACATGTTGGTAAAGCCCTTAGGATCTGTACTTGACTACCTGGACTATGATGCGGATCATACTAGTAGGGACATGGTAGTCCATAAGTACATCCTTCAAAGTCCCTAGTCGTGGGTGTATCGAGACGGGGCATCGATATACCAGAGTAGACTAGCGTGTACCTTCTCGACCCATACAGATGGGCGATGGATGATCCCATATCCATCGGTGTTTGACATCAGAGGAGATATACGGGTGCTCAGTAGAGACTGGGTACACTGGACGGACTCGCCGAGAACTCCCAGATGGTATTATACCTCACGTCAGATGGCAGTTCTCTGGTGACACTGGTACAGAGTAGTCTGTTGACCCGAGATCGTCATAGAGTCTTGTGTGGTTCCCACTGTGCTTTGATTTCCATCTTACCACGTCCAAGAGGGCGTGCAAAACGGTGGTTTTTGGGTACAGTCCCGTGTCATATGGAGGCAATGAGCGATAGGATGGGATTCGTCTCTCCCGGTATAGGGAGTTGATGTTGCGCTGTGTTCGATTGGCTATAACAGGAAATCCCTGGCCAGGGTTGCTGAGATTTACTGGTAAGTGTTACCAGTAGTTTCTCGAAAAGTTATAGACCTCATATCGACACGACTTATCGAGCTATTGGGGTCTGACGTTTACCACCCCTAGACGAGATATGCGACATATCAGACGATCAGACCGGACTGTACGGTAGTGTTACTGGTTGGATTCACTGGAGTGTGAGCGGGCTTGCTCGTCGATCTTCAGATCGCTCAATACCCGGGTGGCCATTACGTTTAGCAGACCGCTTGCGGCTTGTGGGTGTTTGATATGATCATCATCTGCTGCCGGCGTATTGACGAGTCTTTAGAGTCCTACACAGAGGTTTCCTGGCTCAAGCGAAACGAAATAGGAGCGCATATGAGATATGTGCGGTGTAAGTCCGTGTTGCCCATCCCGGTGCTTACGGGAGGCGGAAAACATAATAAAAAACGGATTTTTAATGACTTAGGCAACATGGACTTTGCTTGTGAGGATCTTTGCTAAACGAAAACTAGCTAAAGTAAACTAACAACTAACTAAGTTGTAGAAAGGTTATACCTTTGGTCTTTAGTCCTTCTCTCCTTGCTCGTCGGAATGGTAGAAAGGCCTCACCTTGCTTGTCTTCTTCCGTCAAAGAAAGATCCACTTGAAAGCCACCACCTTTAGCTTCAACTCCAAGCTAGGAGTAACTAGAGTGCAAGAAATGCTAAGACTAGAACCCTAGAAGAGAGTAGAGAGGATCAAGTGAAGGTTTTTCTCAAGCTTTTTGTTTCTCAACACATGAGAGGGAGAGAGCTTGAGGGAGAGGATGAACAAGAGAGAGAAATGATATGAGAGAATGAATTATTTGTGAGCCTTTCTCACTAATATGTGTGTATAATTTTTAATTGAATAATTAGCTAGATAATTATCATGGTAAATCATGACATGACCATTATCATTTCAAATTGCAAAGATCAAAAAGCATCTTCCAAAAGAAATTATGATGGTCAAAGTGTCAACCTTGGTCAACAAGTCAAAGAAGTCAAAAGGTCAACAACCACAACCATGGATAATTATTAAACTAATTACTAATTAACAATAACACACACATAAATATTAGGGTTAATAAAATGACAACAACCATTAACCCTAATCAAGGTCCTCTCCCTCAATCTCAAGCAACTGTGCATACGCACCCGCATTCGTGATCCGAGGAACACGAACACAATGAGAAAAACCAATCTCTAATCATATACTAGGATCCGGCTTAAACCAAAGCCCGCTAGTATAAACTGTCCGGACAGCAAACGTGCACAAGTGCGCGGATGCGAACGAACCCTGTCGCAAAACCATGCGACCTCTACTCATTTTGCCTAAAGGTGAATAGCTCTCTGTGTGGGACTCTAAAGACTCGACACTACGCTGGCAGTGGGTTTAACCACAGACCGCAAGCGGCACTAGCTGTACGTAACGGTCCCCAGGTAGATGTCGATAAGAAGACTGACGAGGTGAACCCCATCTGCACTCCTACTGAGCCTGTATGTGACAGTCTCCGTACAGTCCGGTCTGTTCGTCTGATACATCGCATGGCGGGCCTAGGGGGGCGGTGAACGTCAGTCCCCTAATAGCGGTACAAGTCGTGTCGGAGTGTAGCCCAGAACACCCTGAGATAACACTGGAAACCTACCAGTATATCTCGCTTGCCCTGGCCAGGGACTACTCGTGTAATGGCTCTCCTGGACACAGCGCGATGTCAACCCCCAATACCGGGAGAGACGAATCCTGTCTAACCGTCACTGCCTCCAAGTGCTTCGGGACTGCACCCAAAAACTACCTGTTTGCACAGCTCCTTTGAGCCGTGGTAGGGTAGTAATCAAAGTGCAGTGGAAACACACTCGAGGCGAAGTGACAGTGTCAAGTCAGCGGACTAAGCTGTACTCATGTCACCTGGGAACTGATAACTGACGATAGGTATATTACCAACCAACAGTTCCCGACGAGTCCTGTCCAGTGTACTAGTAACCTAACGAGCACCCGCATACTATCCCAAGTACGACGTACTAACGGCTGTGGGACAGACCGTCTCCCACACTGGGATGAGAAGCGCATACGCTAGTCTACTCCGGAGTATCGATGCCCTGTCTCGATAGTCCAACGACCAGGGACCTGTATAAGGATGTGCTTATAGATTACCCAGCTCCCACGAGTGCGAGCGCCATCACAACGCTGGTAATCAAGCAAAGATCCTAAGGGCTCTACTAATATGTATACCAGCAATATGCTAAAAGAAACACATGCACATATTAAAGCAGAGACAAACCAAGTAGCATACTACCATTTCGAGCAAGATTGTATATACAACTGTGAATATCCCAAGCTTCCATTAAGTAATATACAAACTAGTATGATACAGTAATGGCCTCTAGGGCATATACACTAACAATCTCCCACTTGCACTAAGGCCATGTACTGGCGTATCGAAGACCTATCATCTCGATCAGCCGCTCGAACTGAGTCTGGGGTAGGGCCTTTGTGAGTGGATCTGCAGTGTTATCCTCTGATGCAACTCTCCGGACCTCGATCTCCTGGCGATCCACGATCTCCCTGATCAGGTGATACCGCCTTAAGATGTGTCTGGATTTCTGATGGGACCTGGGTTCCTTCGCTAAAGCTATAGCCCCGTTGTTGTCGCAATACAGAGGTATTGGGTCAACAATGGACGGAACCACCTGAAGTTCTTTCAAGAACTTCCTCATCCAGACAGCTTCTTTTGCGGCATCAGATGCAGCGATGTATTCCGCTTCCATAGTCGAGTCAGCAACGGTTTCCTGTTTGGAGCTCTTCCAACACACCGCCCCTCCATTGAGGGTAAAGACAAAACCCGACATGGACTTGGAATCATCCTTGTCACTCTGGAAGCTGGAGTCAGCAAAGGCCTCAACCTGCAGGTCTTTTCCGCCATACACCAAGAACATCTCCTTAGTCCTTCTCAGGTACTTGAGAATGTTCTTTACTGCTATCCAATGTTTCTCCCCAGGGTTTGACTGATACCTGCTTACCACACTCAGTGCATAAGCTACATCCGGTCTGGTACACAACATCGCATACATTATAGAGCCTACCGCAGAAGCGTAGGGTATAATAGACATGCGATCCCTCTCCAAATCAGTCTTGGGAGACATCTCTTTGGAGAGGGTGATCCCGTGACAAGCCGGTAGATTACCGCGCTTGGAATCTTCCATACTGAATCTCTTCAGTATGGTGTCGATGTACCTGGACTGCGAGAGTCCTAATATCCTCTTGGATCTGTCACGGTAGATCCGGATACCCAGAATGTAGGAGGCATCACCCAGGTCTTTCATGGAGAACCTGTGTGACAAGAACCCCTTGACAGATTGTAGCATAGGAATGTCATTTCCTATTAAGAGAATGTCATCCACGTATAAAACGAGGAATACTACAGTTCTCGCTACAAATCTACAATAGATGCATGGTTCATCTGGATTTTTGATAAAGCCAAATTCTTTGACCGTCTCATCAAAACAGATGTTCCAACTCCGCGATGCCTGCTTGAGTCCATAAATGGACTTGAGCAACTTGCACACCTTTCCGCTGCTCCCACCCTGAATGAAACCCTCTGGCTGGTCCATATAGACACACTCCTCTAAATGACCATTTAGAAAAGCTGTCTTTACGTCCATCTGCCAAATCTCATAATCGTGGAAAGCAGCGATGGCAAGAAGGATCCGAATGGATTTCAGCATAGCTACTGGAGAAAAGGTTTCGTCATAGTCCAAACCAGGTCGCTGACGAAAACCCTTTGCTACCAATCTAGCTTTATAGGTCTCAACCTGTCCATCTACACCAATCTTCCTTTTGAAGATCCACTTGCATCCTACGGGTTTTACCCCGTCTGGAGCAATGTCCAACGTCCATACTTTGTTGGTGTACATGGACTCCATCTCGGTCCGCATTGCATCCAGCCATTTTACCGAGTCGACGCTCTGAATGGCTTGCTGGAAGCTAGTAGGCTCATCACAATCTAGGATGCAGTCTTCTCTATCCCCGTCAATGAGAAAACCGTAGTATCTCTCGGGCGGATGAGACTGCCTACTACTCCTGCGGAGTGGCATAGGAATGTCCTGTTCTTTTGAACCTTCTGGTTCCACTAAACTTTCAGTAATAGTTTGTGGTTCTGGAATTTCTTCCAGTTCTATTGTGCTCCCACTTATTTCTTTTTCTATGAACTGATGTTCTAGAAAGTGGGCATGGCGAGAAACAAGGACCTTTTGTTCCTCTTCGTAATAGAAGTAATATCCCTTGGAGTTCTTTGGATATCCCACAAACTTGCACTGTACTGAGCGTGCCTCGAGCTTGTCCGCATGCTGCTTTTTTACAAAAGCTGGACATCCCCATGTCTTAATGTGATTAAGATAGGGTTTCTTCCCACTCCATAACTCATATGGTGTGGTAGGCACAGTCTTAGTGGGAACACGGTTCAAAAGATATGCAGCTGTTTCTAGCGCATACCCCCAGAACGATCGCGGTAACTCAGCGTTACTCATCATGGACCGTACCATATCCAATAGGGTTCGGTTCCGTCTCTCCGATACACCGTTATGTTGCGGAGTGTATGGAGGAGTAAGCTGAGAGAGAATTCCATTCTCTTTTAAATAGTTCAGGAATTCGGCACTTAAGTATTCTCCTCCTCGATCCGATCTTAGGATCTTGATACTTTTGCCTGTTTGTTTTTCTACTTCATTCTTATATTCCTGGAATTTTTCAAAAGCCTCGGATTTATGTTTCATTAAGAAGACATAACCGTACCTTGAAAAATCATCCGTAAAGGTAATGAAGTAAGAATAACCGCTTCGCGCATGTGTAGACATTGGACCGCACACGTCGCTGTGTACGAGTCCCAAGAGCTCGCTCGCTCTTTCTCCGTGTCCAGAAAACGGAGCCTTTGTCATCTTTCCTTTGAGACAGGATTGACAAGTTGCATACGATTGATATTCGAACGAATCTAAGTATCCTTCAGTATGTAACTTATTCAATCTTCTCTCATTGATGTGACCCAGTCTACAATGCCATAAGAAAGTTTTATTAATTTCTGGAGACTTTCTTTTGTGTGTATTCTGGATATTGAAAACCTGTGGTTGGTTTAAAACGTATATACCGTTGTTCAATGTACCTGACCCAATCAACACTTGATTAAGGTGAATGTTCACTACATTACTTACAAATGCAAATTCATAACCTTCTTTAGATAATAAAGATACAGAAATGATATTACAGGTTGCATTTGGTACATAATAACAACTACGCAAAACCAAAAAGTGTCCATCTGATAATCCCAGGTGATAGTCCCCCACGGCCTCAGCATCCATGCTAGCACCGTTCGCAACTCTGAGGGTCATGTCACCTGCCTTCAAAACTCTACGCTTTCTCAACGCCTGCTAAGAATTACAGATATGAGATCCTGATCCGGTATCCAATACCCAGGAATTAGAGTTTATTGATAGACAATTTTCAATAACATACACACCTGAAGCTGAAGCTGCAACTCGCTTCAAATCCTGTGTTCTGGCTTTCCAAGCCTTGCAATCTTGTTTCCAGTGACCACTTTTGTGACAATAGAAGCATTCTTCCTTCCCCACCAGCTTCCCCGCTACCTTTGTTGCTTTACCCTTTCCCTTCGTATCCACTTTACCGACACCGCCTCTTGGTTTGGCGGGGGCTTTCTTCTTCTTGCCCTTGGCTTTCGCCCTGGACCTAGAAGAGGAAGATCCTCCTACAAACAAAGTGGATGTCTCCCTACCCTTCTGTAGGGTGCCCTCAGCAGTCCTCAACATGTTCAGAAGTTCGGCAAGTTCAACCTCCTTTCCTTGCATGTTGAAGTTAAGAATGAACTGGGCGTAAGTGGAAGGAAGGGACTGGAGAATCAAATCGGTATAGAGTTCATTCTCCAACGTGGTCCCAAGGTCCGCGAGCTCCTCTATGTAGCCGATCATCTTAAGCACGTGGTCCGCTACCGATGATCCGACGGCCAACCTTGCCGAAAAGAGCTTCTTCGACACTTCGTATCTTGCGATACGAGACTGCTCTCCATACAGTTCTTTTGTATGGAGAAATATGGACTCTAGGTCCATATTCTCGTGCCTCCTCTGATGGTCGTTGTCCATCGAGGCTAGTACGAGGCATCTGGCCCTCGCGCAATCTATCTCCCATGTCTTACGGATTTCAACATCCGCGACGCTGGAGGTGGGACCTGGGACAGGGGGAGCTTTGGTGGTAAGTATATACCCCAGCTTGTCATAAGTGATAGCCATCTTGACATTCCTGAGCCAATCTTTGTAGTTTGGCCCTGTCAATATGTTTTTATCTAATAGTAACTTAAGTCCGGTCATCTTGAATGGTCGCTGTAATTAGGAGAGAGAAAAGAAACACTTTAGCATGATGCTCTTGCAAGTTTAGAGTGGTTTTTAGTTTGTCTAAACTGGATGGCTCCCACTGTCTCTCGAATCCCTTCTCAAACCGTAAAGAAAAGGATTAGCCGGGATCATTCTCACCGTACAATACTTGCTTAACCGTTCAGCCAGGCCAGTGTCGGTACTTCGAGGGAGGTTTTCCAACGCTTTCGCGAAGTTCCTTAATTAAGTAACCTCTTTTCCCTGTGGGCGTAGCCCCGCTAACACCTTTCTAGGCACCTACTAGGTTTATAGCATTGATCGTTAAGTGAGAGTTTTCCCGAGGAGTAGCATATACTCACAGTAGGATCGGGATCCAAATATCATCGCGTGATAAAACCGAAGGAATCCTACCAGAATCATCACACTCCAAATGGTATGCAAATCTAGCAAGTTTCAGTACTTATGAAACTCCCGATGTGGATTTTTGCCCCATGCTCTTATGACCTTGACTTTGGCCAAAATATCATAAGTCACATGTCAAGTTCTACCCGTCATTCTCCTGGTTAATTTGGACCCACCCGTACCTACCCTTGACTTTGGCCAAAATGGCAGCACGACTGTCCCAAATCAACGCATCTATCTATGCTGCACATGAATACCCAAACGCTACCAATCACTATGCCTTGACTTTGGCCAAAATACATAGCTTGAATACTTTTGACCATTCATGTGGAATGACGGAGGGCTACGAATGGTTTTGGCGAAACCGTGAACGTAGTGAACTTGATATAATCGATGGAACGAGATAGCTTTTAAAAGGAGTGGTTCAAGCTCCGCGTTTAAAAGTTTAGTTTTGAAAAGAACCGAGTGGTTTTCAAAGTGTTCCAATCGACTTTTACTTGGTTTATTTCTTGCATTAGTTCTTTTAATGCGTCCCATCATTTAATCCTACCATTGCAGAAAACAACCAAAATATGACGTACGCTTATGCCATTCGCATTCGCCACGGGGCCCCGTCATCACCCGTTAGGTTACTTAACTAACGACAGAGCGGGGGCTGGGCTAGCGCGGCTGTAAAACATAAGCAACGCCTAAATAGTTATTATATATAAATATATAGCAATGATAGACATTACAGATCACAGATGAATACATTGGATATACTAGGAATCCGCAATGCGTTCGAGCCTGCAACTCAAAGCGGATTACACGGTCGCGGTGAATAGCCAAAACCCCACCCAAGACCCCTACGGGTGCGGCAAACTACCCGCCAAGCACCCGAAGCAAAGCAACCTTCCTCACCACCGTGAGTAGGCCACTCGGCGCTTCGAGATACCCGGTAGTTTGTGCACCCCCTCCATGGGTCTATCCTAGGAGCAAAAACAGTAAAAAGAATTATACAATGACGGCTACAACCCCGACCCGGTTGTGCGGCCATACAAAGAATATTATTACATCAATTTACATGTTACTAATGAATGAAAGAAAAACAACGCTCATCTCACATCCACCCCGGCCATTCACCCGCGACAATCCAATCCATTCATATCCACAAACCAATAACAATCACAGATCATGTATAACCCCGACTAATCGTCTTATAGCGATTAGCCGACGTTCAATACATGCAAGCATTACAGATATAACCGATGTAGTTAAAGTGTACTGAAGTTCCGAAAAATACGGATTTATAGGCCCCCAAAAGTAAATTTTAGTTCTGGAAAATCTGGGCACAAATAATATATCCTAAAAATCCTAAAACCAACCCAGAAACATACTGCACCAAAAACGATACAGAGAGGGGACAAGATGGCCGCGCTTCCGCGGCAAGAGCTTCCTTATGCCGCGGAAGCGCGGTCCTCTAGACTCCTCTCTGGTTCGTCTTTGGTGGTGTTTCACACAAAACCCTGAGATAATTTTTGAAGTATAACGTTTTTCATTTTGACCAGAAAAAAAATAACAGAAACTAGGGTTTTTCGAGTTTGGTTTTTCGATTTTCCGGTTTCAAAACTTCGTTACACTTAACTACTTAGCTAGTTTAGGTTTAGTTAGTCTCTGATACCACTGTAAGTCCGTGTTGCCCATCCCGGTGCTTACGGGAGGCGGAAAACATAATAAAAAACGGATTTTTAATGACTTAGGCAACATGGACTTTGCTTGTGAGGATCTTTGCTAAACGAAAACTAGCTAAAGTAAACTAACAACTAACTAAGTTGTAGAAAGGTTATACCTTTGGTCTTTAGTCCTTCTCTCCTTGCTCGTCGGAATGGTAGAAAGGCCTCACCTTGCTTGTCTTCTTCCGTCAAAGAAAGATCCACTTGAAAGCCACCACCTTTAGCTTCAACTCCAAGCTAGGAGTAACTAGAGTGCAAGAAATGCTAAGACTAGAACCCTAGAAGAGAGTAGAGAGGATCAAGTGAAGGTTTTTCTCAAGCTTTTTGTTTCTCAACACATGAGAGGGAGAGAGCTTGAGGGAGAGGATGAACAAGAGAGAGAAATGATATGAGAGAATGAATTATTTGTGAGCCTTTCTCACTAATATGTGTGTATAATTTTTAATTGAATAATTAGCTAGATAATTATCATGGTAAATCATGACATGACCATTATCATTTCAAATTGCAAAGATCAAAAAGCATCTTCCAAAAGAAATTATGATGGTCAAAGTGTCAACCTTGGTCAACAAGTCAAAGAAGTCAAAAGGTCAACAACCACAACCATGGATAATTATTAAACTAATTACTAATTAACAATAACACACACATAAATATTAGGGTTAATAAAATGACAACAACCATTAACCCTAATCAAGGTCCTCTCCCTCAATCTCAAGCAACTGTGCATACGCACCCGCATTCGTGATCCGAGGAACACGAACACAATGAGAAAAACCAATCTCTAATCATATACTAGGATCCGGCTTAAACCAAAGCCCGCTAGTATAAACTGTCCGGACAGCAAACGTGCACAAGTGCGCGGATGCGAACGAACCCTGTCGCAAAACCATGCGACCTCTACTCATTTTGCCTAAAGGCGAATAGCTCTCTGTGTGGGACTCTAAAGACTCGACACTACGCTGGCAGTGGGTTTAACCACAGACCGCAAGCGGCACTAGCTGTACGTAACGGTCCCCAGGTAGATGTCGATAAGAAGACTGACGAGGTGAACCCCATCTGCACTCCTACTGAGCCTGTATGTGACAGTCTCCGTACAGTCCGGTCTGTTCGTCTGATACATCGCATGGCGGGCCTAGGGGGGCGGTGAACGTCAGTCCCCTAATAGCGGTACAAGTCGCGTCGGAGTGTAGCCCAGAACACCCTGAGATAACACTGGAAACCTACCAGTATATCTAGCTTGCCCTGGCCAGGGACTACTCGTGTAATGGCTCTCCTGGACACAGCGCGATGTCAACCCCCAATACCGGGAGAGACGAATCCTGTCTAACCGTCACTGCCTCCAAGTGCTTCGGGACTGCACCCAAAAACTACCTGTTTGCACAGCTCCTTTGAGCCGTGGTAGGGTAGTAATCAAAGTGCAGTGGGAACACACTCGAGGCGAAGTGACAGTGTCAAGTCAGCGGACTAAGCTGTACTCATGTCACCTGGGAACTGATAACTGACGATAGGTATATTACCAACCAACAGTTCCCGACGAGTCCTGTCCAGTGTACTCATAACCTAACGAGCACCCGCATACTATCCCAAGTACGACGTACTAACGGCTGTGGGACAGACCGTCTCCCACACTGGGATGAGAAGCGCATACGCTAGTCTACTCCGGAGTATCGATGCCCTGTCTCGATAGTCCAACGACCAGGGACCTGTATAAGGATGTGCTTATAGATTACCCAGCTCCCACGAGTGCGAGCGCCATCACAATGCTGGTAATCAAGCAAAGATCCTAAGGGCTCTACTAATATGTATACCAGCAATATGCTAAAAGAAACACATGCACATATTAAAGCAGAGACAAACCAAGTAGCATACTACCATTTCGAGCAAGATTGTATATACAACTGTGAATATCCCAAGCTTCCATTAAGTAATATACAAACTAGTATGATACAGTAATGGCCTCTAGGGCATATACACTAACATGCGGGACCGAGAATAATACCAGTATCTGATACTGTATTCGATTCTCGCGATGTGACATTGATCGGTTATATGCGATGTAGCCGGGTTATCGGATCAAGTGTTGATTCGATAAGTTGTTACTAATGATACCTGTCGGTTTTGTGCGACATGACCGGATCATTGAATCAAGTGTTGATTTAATGAATGCATAATTATATATTTGATATATTACTTTGCATTAACTAGTATCGGTTCACTTTAAGATGGATTTTCTCACTCGGATGTGTGAATTACATATGCGATATGATTTTGTGCACTAGATTGTATCATGTTTGATGATACATACATTTTGGTTAAGTGTAAAGAATTAAACCATGATTGAGTGGATAATTAGGGTTTTGTTTTTCTTATTAATTTATATATACATTTATTCTTTTTGGAAAAGAAAATGAGCATGAGAAAATGGTGGCTTTCTTTAAATGCTTCATGAAGCTTCATGAAGTCTTTGACTTTGTAACCATTTTTCTCTCATGCTTAACCTAACCATTCCACTAAACCATGATTGATTCTCTACACCTAACTATGGTTCAATTATGATAAGAATGAATTTCTTTTCTCATATAATATTCTTCTTATCATAATATTCTTCTTCTTCTTCCTTCAACTCAAGAAGAAAACCTAAGGTCCATCAATGGTGATTGATGATTAAGAGTGAGAAATCCAATTCTAAATAGAACCCACTTCCTATTTCTTCATCCTCTACCTCTTGCCAAGTAGTAGAGTGTGTTTCCTTCACAAGTTTTTAGGGCTTGGTGAAGGTGGAGCTTGATTTAGCGATGCCTCGACGTAGATCATCTTCGGCATGGACATCGACGACCTAGCTCGCTTTTTCTCCGACGAAGCCGACTCTAGAGCCCGGATTCCTTTTGGACAGCGGAGACGACTTCGTTGCGGAGCTATGGAGGTGGAGCACCGGATCTACAAAGGTTGTATTTCCGATATCCCATTAGTTAAGTTGTTAACTAGATTGTTTTTCGCCTAGATTTCTAGCCAACGATCCGTAGTCGGGTCTCTCGGCACCCGTAAAATTTTATAATGGCATGTTCGATGCCTTGTGAGACCTCATTAGGGTGCCTAGGAACCCTACAGTGGTATCAGAGCCTAGCTAGAGCCTTAGGCGAAGTCTAGACGGAATTTGAAGTCCGAACGAACCCGAAACCCCGAATCAAACTTGCTCTCTGTCCTTTTTTAAAAACAGTGAGTTTTTCAACATTAAAAATATGCAGAAAAATCAGCAGGTGAATCTAAGAGGTACTGTGAAATTCGTGACCCTATCTCCATCAAACTGCCGCGGTTCCGCGGCACGAGCAAGGCTCGTGCGGCGGTTCCGCGGCGGTACGGACACTTTATTAAATTTTTTTTACACAGTAACTCATAATTATTAATGCTGGATTTTCTGGAAATTTTTAATAGTTATTCAAGAGTTGAATTTTCTGGGATTGATTTGGGGATTCGGTGTTTCGATCGGAGTATCAAATTTTGTCTGTGTGGCTTTCCGGATAATTTTTAGAATATGTTAAAAAGTTCGACCGGATATAAATACCCAATTTTTCCCCTGTCGGGAAATTTCCAAGTGTTGGAATTTTCCGTAGTTTAACGACATTCTAAGTAGTGCAAGTAATGCGATGGTCCCTCTAGAAGACAACAAACCTTAACTCGATTATGTGACCGTCTTGAACTGCCCTTTGAATCTTCGGGTTTGGGGCAGTACGGCGTGCCACATGTGAGGCGTTGGCTTGACCCTTCTACGGCTGGACCGTTGGTACTGAACACGAAGTGAATGTTTTTGAACTTATTTCATGTGTTGATCTGTTTCGGGAAAACTTGGGTGTTCGTTTCTTCGATCGAAAAGTTTAACATTTTCTATTTATCCGGAATGGGATACAATAATTGGAATTCACAAGTAGTTATGAGATAACTGAATGAATGTTATAAATCAAGCACTTTAGTCTCACTTGATCGGTTGCCACGGAATTTTGATGTGATCAAAAGTCCGTCGCAATCACGTAGCGTACGCGGATACTCGCCGGATAAACTTAATAGACAGCCTCACCCCATAGCCCCGACCAAGTGACTGTAGGAGAACCCCGTCGCCGAAAGCATCCATTCGGGTGCTCGCGGCAGCGGTGTTCCGCCTTGGTGCACTTCGTCGACGGTATCGGGGGTGCGGCCGCCTACTAAAGTTTGCGACGAGTATTCGATCAGACTGTCGGGAATCTTGTTGAATTGCCCGGCTTGATATTGAAAAGTGTTTTCGATTTTGTGACTAAAATGCGGGGTTTATAATTGTTAGGCATGCGATGTCTAAGAATTTCATTTGATTAGGCATGCGATGTCTATGGAGGTTGCGAATTCCAACTGTTGTAGTTTTACACTTTCTTTTCTGTGACCGTAAGTGTAATATGTGATATCGCCGGCTTCGTTGCTATATGTCAACGACAATTGGGATGCGCATATTTACTTACGTTGATGACATGTGATGTTATGTGTTGCTGGATATGTTATATTGGATCGTCGTATTTGAATAGGCGGGGGTTTTTATGTGAGATGAGTGTTTTTCATTTTCATTCATGTAAAAACTTGTATGTAATATTCTTTTATTGGGGCGCTTCCAGGTTGCGGAAGTTGTCACCTTTTGTATATTATTTACTTTTCTGCACTAGGATAGACCCAAGGAGGAGGGCACAAGTAACCGGGTTCTGGAGTCCAGTGGGAGACCAACTTGAGGAGTCGAGTCCGGGTCTCCTAACTCTAGAATTGGTAGGGTTGCTTGCCGCTCTCGTAGGGGTCTAGGGGTGTGGGATTTGCTATTCATCACGACCGTGGAATCCGTGTTTTATACTGGCTCGTATTGAAAACACGGACGTCCTAGTATATCCAATATTTCATATATTTCTTCTGCTGCGATATCTGTGATGTGTGTTAGTTATATGTATGCCCTAGAGGCCATTACTGTACATTGGATGTATATTGTAGTGGATGCTGGGACATATATAGGTAGGACTTTCTTGCTCGACATGATAGTACGCTATCTGGTTGCTCTTTATCTTAACATGTATACTTTCTGTCTCTCTGATTACATGTTGATAAAGCCCATAGGATGTGTACTCGACTTTCAGGACTATGATGTAGATCATACTAGTAGGGCCTGGGTAGTCTAAGAGTACATCCTTGAAATGTTCCTAGTCGAGGGAATATCGAGACGGGGCATCGATATTCCAGAGTAGACTAGCGCATATCTTCTCGACCCATGCGATGGGCGATGGATGATCCCATATCCATTGGTGTTTGACATCGAAGATGGTATGCGGGTGCTCAGTGGAGACTGGGTACACTGAACGGACTCGCCGAGAACTCCCAGATGGTATTATACCTCACGTCAGATGGCAGTTCTCTGGTGACACTGGTACAGCTTAGTCTGTAGACCCGAGATCGTCATAGAGTCTTGTGTGTCTCCCACTGTGCTTTGATTTCCATCCTACCACGGCTCTACTGAGTTGTGCAAACAGGTGGTTTTTGGGTACAGTCCCGATTCACATGGAGGCAATGAGCGATAGGAGGGGATTCGTCTCTCCCGGTATTGGGGGTTGATGTTGTGCTATGCTCGACTGGCCATAACAGGAAATCCCTGGCCAGGGTTGCAGTGATATACTGGTAAGAGTTATCAGTAGTTTCACGAATGTTATGGACCTCAAGTCGGCATGACTTATCGAGCTACTGGGGTCTGACGTTTACCACCCCTAGGCGAGATATGCGACATATCAGACGAACAGACCGGACCGTACGGTAAGTGTTACTGGTTGGATTCGCAGGAGTGTGAGCGGGCTTGCTCGTCGATCTTCTGATCGCTCAATACCCGGGTGGCCGTTACGTTTAGCAGACCGCTTGCGGCTTGTGGATGCTTGATATGATCATCATCTGCTGCCGGCGTATTGACGAGTCTTTAGAGTCCTACACAGAGGTTTCCTGGCTCAAGCGAAACGAAATAGGAGCGCATATGAGATATGTGCGGGACCGAGAATAATGCGTGTATGTGATACCGTATTCCATTCTCGCGATCTATGTATCGATTGGTTATATGCGATATAACCTAGTTATCGAATCAAGGATTGATTCGATAAGCCGATACATAGGATACTGGCCGGTTATATGCGACATGACCGGATCATTGAATCAAGTGTTGATTTAATGATTTAATGTATAATTATATATTTGATATATTACTTTGCATTAACTAGTAATGGTTCACTTTAAAAGGATTTTCTCACTTGAATTGTGCAAGTTGTATATGTGATATATTTCTTTATGCACATGATTGTATCATGTTTGATGATACATTCTTGTTTTGTTTTGTGTAAAGTATTAAACCATGGTTAGTTAGTGATTAGGGTTTCATCTTTTTCATTTATCTTTTTATTTTATTTATTTCAAAAGAAAAAGAAAATGAGAAATTAATGGTGGCTATTCTTGTTTTTAGTTGAAGATTCATGTAGCATTGTTTTAGTCACCATTCTTGTCTCATACCTAACCCTAACCACTCATCTAACCTAAGTTAAGTCTCTACACTAAACCATGGTCAAAGATATGATAAGTATTGTATTTTTCTTTTCTATTTTATTTTTTAACTTATCATATCTTCTTCTTCTTCATCTTCATCTTCTTCAACATTGAAGAAAGCTTGCTACTCCAATGGCAAGTCATGAAGTCTAGTGAGAAATCCAAAACTAAAGTTTACCCACTTCCTATTTCTTCATCCTCTACCTCTTGCCAAGTAGTATAGGGTGTTTCCTTCACAAGTTTTTCCGACTTGGTGAAGTTGGAGCTAGTTCTAGCGATGCCTCGACGTAGATCATCTTCGGCATCGAACCGACGATCAAGCCTGCCCATTCTTCGATGATGACGACGCTAGAGCCCAAGACATGATTTGGACAGCGAGGGGACTTCATTGCGGAGCCGTGGAGGTGGTGGACCGGATCTACAAAGGTTGTATATCCGTTCCCTTAGTTAAAATGTTAACTAGTTTATGTTTTCGCCTAAATATCTAGTAAACGATCCGTAGTCGGGTTTGTAGGAACCCGTAAAATTTTATTTGTGCATGTTTGATCACTTGTGAGACTTCAATAGAGTGCCTAGGAACCCTACAGTGGTATCAGAGCCCAGCTAGAGCCTTAGGCGATGCGTAGACGGAGTTAGAAGTCCGATCGACCCGAAACCCCGACTTTGAAATGCTCTCTGGACATTTTTGTAAAATGTGGATTTTTGAAAATTAAAAATATGAAGAAAAACAAGCAGGTAAATCTAAGAATTACGATGCAAAAATTACCTAATGATCTTTCTAAAGTGCGGCGGAACCGCGGCATTAGCGTGCTAATGCGGCCCTTCCGCCGCACTTTTGTCTTATATGCCATTGAATTTTGCACAGTAACTCCTATTTTTCAGTGCTGGTTTTCCTGGGAATTTTTAATCTGAAATCAAGAGTTGAGTATTTTGGGTTGTATTGGGAGTTCATACATTCGATCGGATTGTCAAACTTTGTCTATGTGTCGTTCCGGATAATTTTTTGAATATGTTAAAAAGTTCGACCGGATATAAATACCCAATTTTTCCCCTGTCGGGAAATTTCCAAGTGTTGGATATTTCTGTAGTTTAACGACGTTCTAAGTAGTGCAAGTAACGCGATGGTCCCTCTAGAAGACAACAAACCTTAACTCGATTATGTGACCGTCTTGAACTGCCCTTTGAACCTTCGGGTTTGGGGCAGTACGGCGTGCCACATGTGAGGCGTTGGCTTGACCCTTCTACGGCTGGACCGTTGGTACTGAGGCACGAACTGAATGTTGTTAGACTTGTTTCATGTGTTGATCTATATCGGGAAAACTTGGGTGTTCGATTGTTCGATCGGAAAGTTTAACATTTTCTATTTATCTGGAATGGGATAAATAATTGGAATTCACAAAAAGTTATGTGATAACTAAATGAATATTATAAACATAGCAGTTTAGTCTCACTTGATCAGTTGCCATGGAATTTTGATGTGATCAAAAGTCCGTCGCAATCACGTAGCGTACGCGGATACTCGCCGGGTAAACTTAATAGACAGCCTCACTCCATAGCCCCGACCAAGTGACTGTAGGAGAACCCCGTCGCCGAAAGCATCCGTTCGGGTGCTCGCGGCAGCGGTGTTCCGCCTTGGTGCACTTCGTCGACGGCATCGGGGGTGCGGCCGCCTACTAAAGTTTGCGACGAGCATTCGATCAGGATGTCGGGAATCTTGTTGAATTGCCCGACTTGATATTGAAAAGAGTTTTCGATAATGAGACTAAAATGCGGGGTTTATAATTGTTAGGCATGCGATGTCTAAGTATTTCATTTGGTCAGGCATGCGATGTCTGAGGAGGTTGCGGATTCCAACTGTTGTAGTTTTACATTTTCTTTTCTGTGACCGTAAGTGTAATATGTGATGTCGCCGGTTTCGTTGCTATATGTCAACGACAATTAGGATGCGCATATTTACTTACGTTGATGACATGTGATGTTATGTGTTGCTGGATATGTTATATTGGATCGTCGTGTTTGAATAGCCGGAGGGTTTTTATGTGAGATGAGTGTTTTTCGTTTTCATTCATGTAAAAACTTGTATGTAATATTCTTTTATTGGGGCACTTCCAGGTTGCGGAAGTCGTCACCCGTTGTATATTATTTACTTTTCTGCACTAGGATAGACCCAAGGAGGGGAGCACAAGTAACCGGGTTCTGGGGTCCAGTGGGAGACCAACTCGAGGAGTCGAGTCCGGGTCTCCTAACCCTAGAATTGGTAGGGTTGCTTGCCGCTCTCGTAGGGGTCTAGGGGTGTGGGATTGGCTATTCATCACGACTGTGGAATCCGTGTTTTATACTGGCTCGTATTGAAAACACGGACGTCCTAGTATATCCAATATTTCATATGTTTCTTCTGCTGTGTTTTATCTGTGATCATGCGATGTTCTGTGCTCTGTGACAGATATTATAGTATATATGATATATTATATAGACGTTACTTATGTTTTACACCCGCGCTAGCCCTGCCCCGCTCTGCCGTTAGTTACCTAACCTAACGGTGCACGAGGGGACATCGAGGCGAATGCGGATGGCATAAGTGTACGTCATATCTATCTGTGATGTTTAGGTAATTTAAATGATGGGATATTCATTAATAATATTAATGAAAGAAAATAAACCTAATTGATGTTGTGGAATCGAATTTCAAAGTAAAAACAGGTAGCTACAGTTCTTGCTTTGCATCGCGGTGTTCATTATAGAACATCATGCACCTTATTCGATGAGGAAAGGACCGAGATCCCTTCACCGGGAGTGACTCCTTTAGCAATAACTGGCAGATGCTACACACTCGGTTTGTCTTTGATCGCTTCTATAGTTTCTGCTTTGCACAGAGATATATATGATATATCCCGCACCTCATTCGACGAGGAAAGGGCCGACGATCCCTTCACCGGGAGTGACCCCTTTAGCAAAACTAGAAAAGCCTCGAAAACATTCCATTTAAAAACCATTTGATTCCGCAACGAGATCAAGTTCAAAGCGTTAAAGGTTTTTCACAAAAACCAGCAGCAACCCTCCGTCATTTTAGGAAGTAGAGTACTTAGTATTCGTGCTGTGTTTGTTGACCATAGTCAAGGCACAGTGTACGGTAGCTAAGTGATGTCTTCCTACACCGCATATGATGCGATTAGTTAGGACAGTCGCGTGACTTTGTTGACCTTAGTTAAGGGTCATGTGGGTGGGTCTAATTAATCACGAAATGACGGGTAGAACTTGACTAGTACTTATGATTTGTTGACCATAGTTAAGGTCATAGGTGCTAGGGGTAAAAACCTTTATCGGGAGTTTCAAGTGTTGGAATTTGCAATGAGATTGCATACCTTCTATGTGATAGTTGGATCCCGATACCCACTGCGAGTAATTGTTACTCCTGGGAGAGTTTTGCACTTTACAATTAGCCGATCAAGTAGGTGTCTAGAAAGGTGTCAACGGGGTTATGCCTCTGGGAAAGCGAGGTTTACAGTAATTAGGTCCGTGCGAAAGCACGGGGAACCTCCCTCAAAGTACCGACACTGGTCTGGCTGAAAGATTGGCGAACTTGTAGAGTGTAATTAATCCCGGCTAGTCTTTCCTTTTATGGTTTGAAGGAAGATTTGATAAAAACAGTGGGAGCCATCCTGATTAGATAAAATAAATAACCAATCTGATCTTGCAAGAGCGCACGCAGAGTGTTTTCTTCTCTCTCTCTCCTGGTAGCGACCATATCACGCCTTAATCAAGATAATAATACGGATGTATTGACCGAACCCGCTTGTTATTCTGAGCTGGGGAACGTTGGTCCCGCTCCAACTTATAATTGTTATAAGACAGAGCAGGAAATAGGGAATACCAGAATTCCTATGCCGCCCAAACGAAGACAGTGCATATGATGCATCTCCTTCGGGTGAGTTCATTACAAAGAACTGTTTCTCAGTATCCTCTGCATCCTGGGTATATGATACCGGATCAGGATCCCAGATATGTAATCTGTTACATAGGGCTACAAAAAGGTAGAAAAACTGAGAACGGGTGATAAGTTTCATGAGACAGAAAATGGGGCAAGTGTTGCAGCCAAGTCTGTTGGTCACTGTCACCCTGTATTACGAATACATTGATTCTGAACAAATGCTATTAGATACCGAACCTGATACAAAATCATATCAGTCTCTTTATTAGTAAAGAAAGGATATAATTTTGTATTGATGGATAATGTTTTGAACACTTCCTATATCAAAAGTTGATCGGTTCAGGCACGTTATCTAAAAGCATTGACGTTCTAAATCAAACTACAGTTCCTCGTATACAGAACACACACAAGAGGAAAAGTTCAGAAATGAACGAATTCTTCTTAAGGTATTGTAGACTAGGTCATATCAATGCGACCCGACTAGCTGAAGTTACATTTAGATGCATATTTAAATCAGTTTGAATTTACATCTTGTGAAACTTGCCAGTCATGTCACAAAGATATAATGACACCAGCTCTGTTTACTGGAAACAGAGAAAGAGTTAGTAAACTCTTGGGACTGATACATGATGATGTATGTAAGGTCTCATGTCTACACATGCCAGGACTGGTTCTTTTTACTTCATTATATTCTCTGATAATCTCTCAAGATTCAGTCATATGTTCCTGTTGAAACATAAGTCCGAACCTTTTGAGGTATTCACAGAATATAAGTTAGAAGTAGAGAACCAATAACCGGGTATGAGTATTATGTCCTATGATGAGATCAGGGAGGAGAATACTTAAGCATGGAATTCTTGGACTATTCTAAAGGAGAATAAGATTCTCTCTCAGCATTACTCCTCCGTATACACCATAGCACGATGGTATTTCGGGGCGGAGCAATCACACCCTATATAATAAGGTGTGCTCTATGATGAGTACTACTGAGTTACCTATTTCCTTTTGGGAGTTATGCACTTATGAAGTTGCATACCTATTGAATAGGGTTCCAATCAAATCAGCTGCCTACCGCTTCATATGTGCTATGGAAAGGGAAGAGCCCATATCTTAAGATAGTTAAGATTTAGGGTTGTCTGGCCTATGTCAAAAGCAAAATCCGGACAAGCTCGAGGCAAAGTCTGTAATATAGAACTGGAAAGGTTCCAGCTATACAAACTACAGCAGATAATTTGGTAGAACCAAAGGATTCAGTAGATTCCAACGAACCTCAACCTCTCCGCCGATCTAGTAGGGTTCCTCATCCGCCTGAGAGATACCTCGGTTTCTCGATGACAGTGGGAGCAAGGATTGCATCATGAAATGATGACCCAACTAGTTTCGAGCAGGCCATCGAGAGCAGGGACTCTGTAAGAATGGCTGGATGCTTAGCGATCTGAGATGGAATCCATGTACACCAGCAAAGTATGGACTTTAGCTGCTATATCTGAAGGGTTAAATCCCCATCAAGAGCAAGTATATCTTGAGAAGATTACTTGGTGTAGATGGAAAAGTTGAGACTTTCAAAGCTAGACTTGTTAAAGGTTTTCGTCATCGACCAGGCGTGGATAATGATGAAACCTTTTTCCAGTAGCTATGCTTAAGTCTATCCAGATCCTACTTACCACGGCTACATACCATGACTACAATATCTGGCGGTTGGGTGCCATGACTGCTTTTCTAAATACTGATTTAAAAGAGAACGTCTATAAGTACACAGCCAGAGGTCTTCGTAAACAGTGGGAGCAGCGGAAACGTGTGCAAGTTGCTTTACATAATGAAGCAGGCATCGCGGAGTTGGAACATCTGTTTTGATGGATTAGTCAAAGAAGTTGACATCATCAAAATGGTAGATGAACCTTGTATAAACAAAAGGGTAGTAGAGAGTATGGTGACGATCCTCGTAGAGTACGTGGATGACATACTCTTGTTAGGGAAGGAGTTTCCTATGCTACACTCGATCAATCTCCGCTTATCACAAAGATTTTCCATATAGGATCAAAGTGATACCTCCTAAATCCTGAGTTTTCACCTATGAGATAGATGTAATTGGATGCTAGGATTCTCACTAGATGTAGTGAGATGGTATCAATCGATCCTGGGGAGAATCACTGGAAGAATTCCAGGGTGATAAAGACGACTGAATGTCAGTCACGGGCATTGTCTTTACCCTCAATAGAGGGACGGTATGTTGGAAGATTTCCAAGCTAGATACCGTGACAAACTAAACGATAAAGGCTGGTAACATCGCTATTAATGATACTACCAAAGAGGCAGTTTGGGTGTATATTGGTTCATAGGATGAACTAGGTTCCTGCCATTGTATGACAATAGAAGTGTGGCTTTGGCCCTGGAACCCTGGTCCCATCAGTGACCCAGACATAATCTAAGACAGCATCACCTGATCATGGAGATAGTTGATCTCCAGGGTGATCGAGGTAAGGAGAGTAGACTCAGAGGACAACACGGCGGATCCACTCACGAAGGCCCTTTTCCCAAAGAGAGACTTTTAGGGGATGGTTGAGTATGTGATACTGCAACCACTGCTACAGATGGCCCTAGTGCAAGTGGGAGATTGTTAGTTATATGTACGCCCTAGAGGCCATTACTGTACATTGGATGTATATTGTAGTGGATGCTGGGACATATATAGGTAGGACTTTCTTGCTCGACATGATAGTACGCTATCTGGTTGCTCTTTATCTTAACATGTATACTTTCTGTCTCTCTGATTACATGTTGATAAAGCCCATAGGATGTGTACTCGACTTCCAGGACTATGATGTAGATCATACTAGTGGGGCCTGGGTAGTCCAAGAGTACATCCTTGAAATGTTCCTAGTCGAGGGAATATCGAGACGGGGCATCGATATTCCAGAGTAGACTAGCGCATATCTTCTCGACCCATGCGATGGGCGATGGATGATCCCATATCCATTGGTGTTTGACATCGAAGATGGTATGCGGGTGCTCAGTGGAGACTGGGTACACTGAACGGACTCGCCGAGAACTCCCAGATGGTATTATACCTCATGTCAGATGGCAGTTCTCTGGTGACACTGGTACAGCTTAGTCTGTAGACCCGAGATCGTCATAGAGTCTTGTGTGTCTCCCACTGTGCTTTGATTTCCACCCTACCACGGCTCTACTGAGTTGTGCAAACAGGTGGTTTTTGGGTACAGTCCCGATTCACATGGAGGCAATGAGCGATAGGAGGGGATTCGTCTCTCCCGGTATTGGGGGTTGATGTTGTGCTATGCTCGACTGGCCATAACAGGAAATCCCTGGCCAGGGTTGCAGTGATATACTGGTAAGAGTTATCAGTAGTTTCACGAATGTTATGGACCTCAAGTCGGCATGACTTATCGAGCTACTGGGGTCTGACGTTTACCACCCCTAGGCGAGATATGCGACATATCAGACGAACAGACCGGACCGTACGGTAAGTGTTACTGGTTGGATTCGCAGGAGTGTGAGCGGGCTTGCTCGTCGATCTTCTGATCGCTCAATACCCGGGTGGCCGTTACGTTTAGCAGACCGCTTGCGGCTTGTGGATGCTTGATATGATCATCATCTGCTGCCGGCGTATTGACGAGTCTTTAGAGTCCTACACAGAGGTTTCCTGGCTCAAGCGAAACGAAATAGGAGCGCATATGAGATATGTGCGGGACCGAGAATAATGCGTGTATGTGATACCGTATTCCATTCTCGCGATCTATGTATCGATTGGTTATATGCGATATAACCTAGTTATCGAATCAAGGATTGATTCGATAAGCCGATACATAGGATACTGGCCGGTTATATGCGACATGACCGGATCATTGAATCAAGTGTTGATTTAATGATTTAATGTATAATTATATATTTGATATATTACTTTGCATTAACTAGTAATGGTTCACTTTAAAAGGATTTTCTCACTTGAATTGTGCAAGTTGTATATGTGATATATTTCTTTATGCACATGATTGTATCATGTTTGATGATACATTCTTGTTTGGTTTTGTGTAAAGTATTAAACCATGGTTAGTTAGTGATTAGGGTTTCATCTTTTTCATTTATCTTTTTATTTTATTTATTTCAAAAGAAAAAGAAAATGAGAAATTAATGGTGGCTATTCTTGTTTTTAGTTGAAGATTCATGTAGCATTGTTTTAGTCACCATTCTTGTCTCATACCTAACCCTAACCACTCATCTAACCTAAGTTAAGTCTCTACACTAAACCATGGTCAAAGATATGATAAGTATTGTATTTTTCTTTTCTATTTTATTTTTTAACTTATCATATCTTCTTCTTCTTCTTCTTCATCTTCTTCAACATTGAAGAAAGCTTGCTACTCCAATGGCAAGTCATGAAGTCTAGTGAGAAATCCAAAACTAAAGTTTACCCACTTCCTATTTCTTCATCCTCTACCTCTTGCCAAGTAGTATTGGGTGTTTCCTTCACAAGTTTTTCCGACTTGGTGAAATTGGAGCTAGTTCTACCGATGCCTCGACGTAGATCATCTTCGGCATCGAACCGACGATCAAGCCCGCCCATTCTTCGATGATGCCGACGCTAGAGCCCAAGACATGATTTGGACAGCGAGGGGGCTTCATTGCGGAGCCATGGAGGTGGTGGACCGGATCTACAAAGGTTGTATATCCGTTCCCTTAGTTAAAATGTTAACTAGTTTATGTTTTCGCCTAAATATCTAGTAAACGATCCGTAGTCGGGTTTGTAGGCACCCGTAAAATTTGATTTGTGCATGTTTGATCACTTGTGAGACTTCACTAGAGTGCCTAGGAACCGTACAATGTGATCATGTGATGTTCTGTGATAGATACAGTATATAGTATATATGATATATTATATAGGCGTTACTTATGTTTTACACCCGCGCTAGCCCTGCCCTGCTCTGCCGTAAGTTACCTAACCTAACGGTGCACGAGGGGACATCGAAGAGAATGCGGATGGCATAAGTGTACGTCGTATTTATCTGTGATGTTTAGATAATTTAAATGATGGGACTTCATTAATGTGATTAATGAAATAAAAGAAACCTAAGATGTTGTAGAATCGAATTTCAAAATAAAACAGGTAGCTACAGTTCTTGCTTTGCACAGAGGTATATGTGATATATCCTGCACCTTATTCGATGAGGAAAGGACCGAGATCCCTTCACCGGGAGTGACTCCTTTAGCAATAACTGGCAGATGCTACACACTCGGTTTGTATTTTGATTGCTTTTAAGAGTTTTTGCTTTGCACAACGATATATATGATATATCCCGCACCTCATTCGACGAGGAAAGGACCGACGATCCCTTCACCGGGAGTGACTCCTTTAGCAAAACTAGAAAAGCCTAAAAAACACTCCATTTCAAAATCATTTGATTCTACAACGATATCAAGTTCATTACGCAATAGGTTTTCAGAAAAACCTGTCGTAGCCCTCCGTCATTTCAGATAAGTAGTAGTTAGTATTCGTGCTGCGTTTGTTGGCCTTTGTCAAGGCGCAGTGTGCGGTAGCTAACTGGTGCTTATCTGCTTATGCATATGATGCAGATTGAGTTAGGGTAGTCGTGCGACCTTGTTGGCCTTTGTCAAGGGCCGTGCGGGTGGGTTTAATTCAATCAGGAAATGACGGGTTGAACTTGACTAGCATCCTATGGTTTGTTGGCCTTTGTCAAGGTCATAGGAGGTTAGGGGCAAAATATTATCGGGAATTTCAAGTGTTGAAATTTGCAATGAGATTGCATACCTTCTATGAGATAGTTGGATCCCGATACCCGCTGCGAGTAAGTGTTACTCCTGGGAGAGTTTTATACATTACAATTAGCCGATCAAGTAGGTGTCTAGAAAGGTGTCTACGAGGTTATGCCTCTGGGAAAACGATGTTTACATTAATTAGGTTCATGCGAAAGCACGGGGGACCTCCCTCAAAGTACCGACACTGGCCTGGCTGAAAGATTGGCGAACTTGTAGTGTGTAATTAATCCCGGCTAGTCTTTCCTTTTAGGGTTTGAAGGAAGATTTGATAAAAAGCAGTGGGAGCCATCCTGATTAGATAAAATAATAACCAATCTATTCTTGCAAGAGCGCACGCTGAGTGTTTTCTTCTCTCTCTCTCCAGGTAGCGACCATACCACGCCTTAATCAAGATAATAATACGGATTATTGACCGAACCCGCTTGTTATACTGAGCTGGGGAACGTTGGTCCCGCTTCAACTTATAATTGGTATAAGACAGAGCAGGAATTTGGGGAATACCAGATTTCCCGTGCCGCCCAAACGAAGAGAGTGCATGATGATGCATCATCTTCGGGTGTGTTCATTACAAAGAACCGTTTCTCTGTATCCTCTACGTCCTGGGTATGTGATACCAGATTAGGATCCCAGATATGTAATCTGTTACATAGGGCTACAGATAGGTAGAGAACTGAGAACGGGTGATAAGTTTCATGAGGCAGAAAACGGGGCAAGTGTTGCAGCCAAGTCTGTTGGTCACTATCACCCTGTATTATCAATGCATTGATTCTGAACGAATGTTATTAGATACCGAACCTGATATACAAAATCATATCTCTCTCTTTATTAGTAAAGAAAGGATATAATTTTGTATTGTTGGATAATGTTTTGAACATTTCCTATATCAAAAGTTGATCGGTTCAGGCACGTTATCTAAAAGCATTGATGTTCTAAATCAAACTACAGTTCTTTAGTATACGGAACACACACAAGAGGAAGAGTTCAGAAATGAACGAATCCTACTGAGGCATTGTAGACTAGGTCAGATCAATGTGACCCGACTAGCTAGAGTTACATATAGATGCATATTTAAATCAGTTTGAATTTATATCTTGTGAAACTCGCCAGTCATGTCACAAAGATAAGATGACCATAGCTCCGTTTACTGGAAACAGAGAAAGAGTTACTGAACTCTTGGGATGATACATGTTGATGTATGTAGGTCCCCTGTCTACACATGCCAAGACTGGTTCTTTATACTTCATTACGTTCTCTGATAATCTCTCAAGATTCAGACATATGTTCCTGTTGAAACACAAGTCTGAACCTTTTGAGATATTCACAGAATATAAGTTAGAAGTAGAGAACCAACACGGGTATAAGTATTATGTCCTATGATGAGATCAAGGAGGAGAATACTTGTGCACGGAAATCCTGGATTATTCTAAAGGAGAATGAGATTCTCTCTCAGCATTACTCCTCTGTATACACCATAGCACGATGGTGTATCGGGGCGGAGCAATCACACCCTATATGATAAGGTGTGCTCTATGATGAGTACTACTGAGTTACCTTTTTCCTTCTGGGAGTTATGCGCTTGAGAAGTTGCATACCTATTGAATACGGCTCAAATCAAATCAGTTGCCTACCACTCCATATGAGATATGGTATGGGAAGAGCCCATGTCTTAAGTCAGTTAAGATATGGGGTTGACCGGCCTATGTCTTAAAGCAAAATCCGGACAAGCTCGAGGCAAGGTCTGTAATGTAGAACTGGAAATGTTCCAGCTATACAAACTGCAGCTGATGATTTGAAAGAACCAAAAGATTCAATAGTTACCAACGAACCTCAGCCTCTCCGCCGATCTAGTAGGGTTCCTCACCCGCCTGAGAGATACTTCGGTTGCTCTATGACAGTGGGAGCGAGGATTGCATCATGAGATGATGACCCAACTAGTTTCGAGCTGGCCATCAGGAGTAAGACTCTGTAAGAATGGCTGGATGCTTAGTGATCTGAGATGGAATCCTTATACACCAGCAAAGTATGGACTTTAGCTGCTATATCTGAAGGGTTAAATCCCCATCAGGAGCAAGTATATCTTGAGAAGATTACTTGGTGTACATGGGAAAGTTAAGACTTTCAAAGCTAGACTTGTTAAAGGTTTGCATCATTGACCAGGTGTGGATCATGATGAAACTTTTTCTAAGGATCTATGCTTAAGTCCATCCAGATCCTACTTACCACGGCTACATACCATGACTACGATATCTGGTGGTTGGGTGTCATGACTGCTTTTCTAAATGATGTTTTAGAAGAGAGCGTCTATAAGTACACAGCCAGAGGGCCTCGTAGACAGTGGGAGGAGCGGAAACGTGTGCAAGATGCTTTATAGGATAAAGCAGGCATCGCGGAGTTGGAACATCTGTTTTGATGGATTAGTCAAAGAAGTTGACATCATCAAAATGGTAGATGAACCTTGTATATACAAAAAGGTAGTAGGGAGTATGGTGACGATCCTCGTAGAGTACGTGGATGACATACTCTTGATAGGGAAGGAGTTTCCTATGCTACGCTCGGTCAATCTCCGTTTATCACAATGATTCTCCATATAGGATCATAATGATACCTACTAACTCCTGGATTTTGGATCTATGAGTAGATCTAAATGGATGTTAGGATTCTCACTAGTTGTAGTGAGATGGTATCAATCGATCCTGGGGAGAATCACTGGAAGGGTTCCAGGGTGATAAAAACGACTGAATGTCAGTCGCAGGCATTGTCTTTACCCTCAGTAAAGGGACGGTATGTTGGAAGAGTTACAAGCTAGATACCGTGGCATACTAGACGATAAAGGCAGGATACATCGCTACTTAAGATGCTACCAAAGAGGCTGTTTGGGTGTATATTGGTTCATGAGATGAACTACGTTCCAACCATTGTGAGACAATGGAGTCGTGGCTCATGCAGAGGAACGCCGGTCCCATCAGTGATCCAGACATATTCTAAGGCAGTATCACTTGATCATGGAGATGGTTGATCTCCAGGGAGATCGAGGTTAGGAGAGTAGACTCAGAGGACAACACAGCGGATCCACTCACAAAGGCCTGTTCCCAGAGAGAGACTTTTATGGGATGGTTGAGTATGAGATACTACAACCACTGCTACGGATGGCCCTAGTGCAAGTGGGAGATTGTTAGTTATATGTATGCCCTAGAGGCCATTACTGTACATAGGATGTATATTGTAGTGGATGCTGGGACATATATAGGGAGGACTTTCTTGCTCGACATGATAGTATGCTATCTGGTTACCCTTTACCTTAACGTGTATGCTGATTGTCTCTCTGTTACATGTTGGTAAAGCCCTTAGGATCTGTACTTGACTACCTGGACTATGATGCGGATCATACTAGTGGGGACATGGTAGTCCATAAGTACATCCTTCAAAGTCCCTAGTCGTGGGTGTATCGAGACGAGGCATCGATATACCAGAGTAGACTAGCGTGTACCTTCTCGACCCATACAGATGGGCGATGGATGATCCCATATCCATCGGTGTTTGACATCAGAGGAGATATACGGGTGCTCAGTAGAGACTGGGTACACTGGACGGACTCGCCGAGAACTCCCAGATGGTATTATACCTCACGTCAGATGGCAGTTCTCTGGTGACACTGGTACAGAGTAGTCTGTTGACCCGAGATCGTCATAGAGTCTTGTGTGGTTCCCACTGTGCTTTGATTTCCATCTTACCACGTCCAAGAGGGCATGCAAAACGGTGGTTTTTGGGTACAGTCCCGAGTCACATGGAGGCAATGAGCGATAGGAGGGGATTCGTCTCTCCCGGTATAGGGACTTGATGTTGCGCTGTGTTCGATTGGCTATAACAGGAAATCCCTGGCCAGGGTTGCTGAGATTTACTGGTAAGTGTTACCAGTAGTTTCTCGAAAAGTTATAGACCTCATATCGACACGACTTATCGAGCTATTGGGGTCTGACGTTTACCACCCCTAGGCGAGATATGCGACATATCAGACGATCAGACCGGACTGTACGGTAGTGTTACTGGTTGGATTCACTGGAGTGTGAGCGGGCTTGCTCGTCGATCTTCAGATCGCTCAATACCCGGGTGGCCGTTACGTTTAGCAGACCGCTTGCGGCTTGTGGGTGTTTGATATGATCATCATCTGCTGCCGGCGTATTGACGAGTCTTTAGAGTCCTACACAGAGGTTTCCTGGCTCAAGCGAAACGAAATAGGAGCGCATATGAGATATGTGCGGGACCGAGAATAATACCAGTATCTGATACTGTATTCGATTCTCACGATGTGACATTGATCGGTTATATGCGTTGTAGCCGGGTTATCGGATCAAGTGTTGATTCGATAAGTTGTTACTAATGATACCTGTCGGTTTTGTGCGACATGACCGGATCATTGAATCAAGTGTTGATTTAATGATTTAATACATAATTATATATTTGATATATTACTTTGCATTAACTAGTATCGGTTCACTTTAAGATGGATTTTCTCACTCGGATGTGTGCATTACATATGCGATATGATTTTGTGCACTAGATTGTATCATGTTTGATGATACATACATTTTGGTTAAGTGTAAAGAATTAAACCATGATTGAGTGGATAATTAGGGTTTTGTTTTTCTTATTAATTTATATATACATTTATTCTTTTTGGAAAAGAAAATGAGCATGAGAAAATGGTGGCTTTCTTTAAATGCTTCATGAAGCTTCATGAAGTCTTTGACTTTGTAACCATTTTTGTCTCATGCTTAACCTAACCATTCCACTAAACCATGATTGATTCTCTACACCTAACTATGGTTCAATTATGATAAGAATGAATTTCTTTTCTCATATAATATTCTTCTTATCATAATATTCTTCTTCTTCTTCCTTCAACTCAAGAAGAAAACCTAAGGTCCATCAATGGTGATTGATGATTAAGAGTGAGAAATCCAATTCTAAATAGAACCCACTTCCTATTTCTTCATCCTCTACCTCTTGCCAAGTAGTAGAGTGTGTTTCCTTCACAAGTTTTTAGGGCTTGGTGAAGGTGGAGCTTGATTTAGCGATGCCTCGACGTAGATCATCTTCGGCATAGACATTGACGACCTAGCTCGCTTTTTCTCCGACGAAGCCGACTCTAGAGCCCGGATTCCTTTTGGACAGCGGAGACGATTTCGTTGCGGAGCTATGGAGGTGGAGCACCGGATCTACAAAGGTTGTATTTCCGATATCCCATTAGTTAAGTTGTTAACTAGATTGTTTTTCGCCTAGATTTCTAGCCAACGATCCGTAGTCGGGTCTCTCGGCACCCGTAAAATTTTATAATGGCATGTTCGATGCCTTGTGAGACCTCATTAGGGTGCCTAGGAACCCTACAGCTCCGCCCCGATACACCGACATGTTGTGGTGTATACGGAGGAGTAATGCTGAGAGAGAATCTCATTCTCCTTTAGAATAGTCCAGGAATCCCGTGCTCAAGTTTTCTCCTTCCTGATCACATCAATGGACATAATACTTATACCCGTTTTTGGTTCTCTACTTCTAACTCATATTCATTGAATTTCTCAAAAGTTTCAGACTTGTGTTTCAACAGGAACATATGTCTGAATCTTGAGAGATAAACAATGAATGTAATGAAGTATAAAGAACCGGTCTTGGCATGTGTAGACAGGGGACTTTCATACATCAGCATGTATCAATCCCAAGAGTTCACTAACTCTTTCTCTGTTTCCAATAAACAGAGCTAAGGTCATCTTATCTTTGTGACATGACCGGCAAGTTTCACAAGATGTAAATTCAAAACTAATTTAAATATGCATCTAAATGTAACTTCAGCTAGTCGGGTTGCATTGATATGACCTAGTCTACAATGCCTCAAGAAGGATTCGTCCATTTCTGAACTCTTCCTTTTGTGTGTGTTCTGTATACTAAGAACTGTGGTTTGATTTAGAAAGTCTATGTTTTTAGATAACGTGCCTGAACCGATCAACTCTTGATATAGGAAATGTTCAAAACATTATCCAACAATACAAAATTATATCCTTCTTTACTAATAAAGAGACTGATATGATGTTGTATATCAGGTTCGGTATCTAATAACATTCGTTCAGAATCAATGTATTCTGGTAATACAGGGTGATAACTGCCAACAGACTTGGCTGCAACACTTGCACCGTTTCTATCTCATGAAACTTATCACCCGTTCTCAGTTCTCTACCTGTCTGTAGCCCATGTAACATATTACATATCTGGGATCCTGATCCGGTATCGCATACCCAGGACGTAGAGAATACTGAGAAACAGTTCTCGGTAATGAACACACCCGAAGTAGATGCATCAACATGTACTTTCTTCGTTTGGGCGGTACGGGAATTCTGGCAATCCCCAAATTCCTGCTCTATCTTATAACAATTATAAGTTGGATCGGGACCAACGTTCCCTAGCGCAGTATAACAATCGGGTTCGGTCAATACATCCGTATTATTATCTTGATTAAGGCGTGACATAGTCGCAACCAGGAGAGAGAGGGAGAAGAAAACACTCAGCGTATGCTCTTGCAAGATTAGATTGGTTATTAATATATCTAATCAGGATGTCTCGCACTGTTTTAGTCAAATCTTCCTTCAAACCCTAAAAGGAAAGACTAGCCGGGATTAATTACACCATACAAGTTCGCCAATCTTTCTGCAAGGCCAGTGCCAGTACTTTGAGGGAGGTTCCCCGTGCTTTCGCACAGACTTAATTAAAATAAAACTCGTTTTCCCAGGGGCGTAACCCCGTTGACACCTTTCTAGACACCTACTTGATCGGCTAATTGTAATGTGTAAAACTCTCCCAGGAATAACTCTTACTCGCAGCGGGTATCGGGATCCAACTATCTCATAGAAGGTATGCAATCTCATTGCAAATTTCAACTCTTGAAATTCCCGATAATATTTTACCCCTCGCGTCCTATGACCTTGACGCAGGCCAACAAACCATAGTCCGCTAGTCAAGTTCAACCCGTCATTTCCTGATTGAATTAAAACTACCCGCATGAGCCTTGGCGCAGGCCAACAAAGTCGCACGACTACCCTAACTCAATCGCATCATATGCTTTTGCAGATAAGCATAAATAGCTACCGAACACTACGCCTTGACGCGGGCCAACAAACGCAGTACGAATACTATGAAGTACTTATCTGAAATGATGGAGTTCTACGACAGGTTTTTAAGAAAACCCTTTGCATAATGAACTTGATATCGTTGTAGAATCGAGTGATTTAAATGGAATGTTTTTTATGCCTTTTCTAGTTTTGCTAAAGAGGTCACTCCCGGTGAAAGGATCGTCGGCTCTTTCCTTATCGAATAAGGTGCAGGATATTTCACAAATATCACTATGCAAAGCAAAAACTATAAAAACAATCAAAAGACAAACCGAGTTTGTAGCATCTGCCAGTTTCGCTAAAGAGATCACTCCCGGTGAAGGGATCTCGGCTCTTTCCTTATCGAATAAGGTGCTGGATATTCTACAAGGAATACCGCTATGCAAAGCAAGAATTAGAGCTACCAGTTTTTAAACATGTTTCTACAACATCTTTAGGTTTCTTTTATTTCATTAATCTCATTAATGAAGTCCCATTTTAATATGCTTCACAAGCATCACATTTGAAACGAAATCTGCAATATAACATATATCTCATATATATAATATAAACATTTGTCTCAGGCAGTAATATGATCTCATCACAGAACATTGCAGCAGAAGAACATATATGAAATATTGGATATACTAGGACGTCCATGTTTTAATACGAGCCTGTATAAAACACGGATTCCACGGTCGCGATGAATAGCCAAACCCACATCCATAGACCCCTACGAGAGCGGCAAGCAACACTGCCAATTCTAGGGTTAGGAGACCCGGTCTCGATTCCTCGAGATGGTCTCCCACTGGACCCTAGAACCCGGTTACTTGTGCTCCCCCCGCCTTGGGTCTACCTAATGCGGAAAAGTAAATAATATACAATGGTGACATCATCCTCAGCCCGGAAGTGCCCAAATAAAAGAATATTACATACAAATGAATTTTACATGAATGAAAAAGAAAAACTCTCATCTCACATAAAACCCCCGGCTATTCAAACACGACGATCCAATATAACATATCACAGCAACACATAATATCACATATCATCAACGTAAGTAAATATGCGTATCCCAATTGTCGTTGATGTATAGCAACGAAACCGGCGATACACCACATATTACACTTACGGTCGCAGAAAAGAAAGTGTAAAACTACAACAGTTGGAATCCGCAACCTCCTTAGACATCTCATGCCTAACCAAATGATTTCCTTAGACATCGCATGCTTAACAATTATAAACCCCTCATTTTAGTCTCAATCTCGAAAACACTTTTCAATATCTAGTCGGGAAATTCAACAAGATTCCCGACATTCTGATCGAATGCTCGTCGCAAACTTTAGTAGACGGCCGCACCCCCGGATGCCGTCGATGGAGTGCACTAAGGCGGAACACCGCTGCCGCGAGCACCCGAATGGATGCTTTTGGCGACGGGGTTCTCCTACAGTCACTTGGTCGGGGCTATAGGGTGTGGCTATCTATTAAGTTTACCCGGCGAGTATCCGCGTACGCTACGTGATTGCGACGGACTTTTGATCGCATCAAAATCCCGTGGCAACCGATCATCTAAGACTGAACTGCTAGATTTATAACATTCAAATTAGTTATCTCATAACTACTTGTGGATTCCAAATATTGTATCACATTCCAGATAAATAGACAATGTTAAACTTTCCGATCGAATAAACAAACACCCAAGATTTCCCAAATAATTCTCAACACTTGAAATTAGTTTAAAAGCATCATTCACATGCCACAGTACCAATGGTCCAGCCGTAGAAGGGTCAAACTAACGCCTCACACGTGGCAACGCCGTACTGCCCCAAACCCTAAGGTTCAAAGGCAGTTCAGACGGTCACATAATCGAGTTAAGGTTTGTGTTCTTCTAGAGAGTCCACCGCATTACTTGCACGACTTAGAACGTTCTTAAACTACGGAAAAATCCAACACTTCGAAATTTTCCGGCAGGGGAAAAAGTGAGTTATTGATATCTGGTCGAACTTTTTAACACATTCTAATATTACCCGGAAAAAACTTAAACGGAATTAAACTTTCCGATCGAATCAACAAGGTCCTAATACAATCCAGAAAACTCAACACTTGAGTAGAATTAAAAATTCCCAGAATTATGAAAAAGGACCCAAGAATTAATACCTGAAGTATCAAGGACCAACTCCAAATTGTGGTCACGGAACCGCCGCCAAACGCTTGGTTTGGCCGCGGTTCCGCGCTCACGTGATCGAGTTGGTTGTCCGTACTCCACAGTAATTCTTAGATTTTCCTTCTTTATTTTCTGAGTATTTTTAATACATAAAAATCATATTTTTAGAAAATATCCAGAGAGGGGTCTAAACCGAGGTTTCGGGGTTCGATCGGACTGTAAACTTCGTCTAGACTTCGTCTAAAGCTCTAGCTTAGCTCTCATGCCACTGTAGGGTTACTAGGCACTCTCACAAGGGTCTACAAGGCATCAACCATGCCCGATTTAAAATTTAGACGTGCCGAACAACCCTAACCAAGATCTTTAAACTAGAGATTAGGCGAAACAAAGCATGTAAACAACTTTACATCTAAGAGTTTGGGATTACAACCTTTGTAGTCCGGTCCTTCACTTCTAAAGCTCCGTGTTGAGGTCCCTTCGCTGTGATCATCGAGTATCTGGACTCTACAGAGGCTCCACGAAGAGAAAGATGCAAGCTTGCTTCCGATCTTCGATAACAAAGATGATCTACCTTAAAGTTTCTTTAACACAAGCTCTCACTCACTAATGAAGTGAACACCCTAATCTAAATGGCTAGGATAGATTAGGATGATGAAGTAGGAATTTATCTCTCTTTTATTATCTTAATCTCACTCTAATCCATCACAAAACCCAAAGCTAGAAAGCTTTGCAAGGAGGAAGAAGAAGAAGAATGAATAATCAAATCCTTTTGTGATGAATAATGAAAACCATGGTGAAGTTAGAAATGCAACCATCGGTTAAGTATGAATACTTAACCCATGTAGAGAATTAACTATGGTGAAGGGTTCGGTTGGGTTAAGCAAATATCTACACAAAATATCCAAAGTCAAAGTCAAAGCTTCAAGAACTTCTTGAAAGCTTCTTGCAAGCTTAACCCTAATCCAAACCTTAACAACATTTAAACTCCACAAAACATGTTACATTTATAACCCTAACTTGTTACAATATTATATATCACATATACAATATTTATTGTAACAAAATAAAATAATACAATTAACATATATCGCATATATATCAATGTATTACCCGAGTGAGAAAAAGAATCTTTTGGTGAGCTTATATTAGTTAATGTAATTTAATAGATCAAATATATAATTATACATTAAATTATCGAATCAACACTTGATCCGATAATTCGGCTATTTCACAAATAACCGACTAATATAATCTGTATCATTTCATCGAATCAACACTTGATCCGATGACCCAGCTATATCACATATACCCGGCCGATATCTCATATCACGAGAATCTAATACGGTATCACATACACGTATTGTTCTCGGTCCCGCACATATCATATATGTGCTCCTACTCCGTTTTGCCTAAGCCAAGAAACCTCTGTCTAGGACTCTAAAGAATCGTCAATACGCCGGCAGTAGGTGATGATCATATCAAACACCTACAAGCTGTAAGCGGTCAGCTAAACGTAACAGCTACTCAGGTATTGAGCGATCAGAAGATCAACAAGCAAGCCTGTACATTCTCCTGCGAATCCAATCAGTAACACTCCCTTACAATCTGGTATCTTCGTCTGATATGTCGCATATCTCGCTTAGGGGTGGTAAACGTCAGACCCCAGTAGCTTGATAAGTCATGTCGATATGAGGTCTATAACAGTTCGAGAAACTACTGATAACGCTTACCATTAAATCTCAGCAACCCTGGCCAGGGATTTCTAGTTATAGCCAATCGAACACAGTGCAACATCAACTTCCTATACCGGGAGAGACGAATCCCCTCCTATCGCTCATTGCCTCCATGTGATTCGGGACTGTACCCAAATGCCACCTTTTTGCACGCCTTCTTGGACGTGGTATGATGGAAATCAAAGCACAGTGGGAATCACACAAGACTATATGACGATCTCAGGTTTACAGACTAACCTGTACCGGTGTCACCAGAGAACTGCCATCTGACGTGAGGTATAATACCATCTGGGAGTTCTCGGTGAGTGTCCAGTGCACCCAGTCTCCACTGAGCACCCTATACCATCCTTGATGTCAAACACGGATGGATATGGGATCATCCATCGCCCATCATATGGGTCAAGATGCGTATACGCTAGTCTACTCTGGTATATCGATGCCCTATCTCGATACACCTACGACTAGGAACATTTGAAGGATGTACTTGGCGACTACACTGTCCCCACTAGTATGATCCGCATCATAGTCCTGGTAGTCGAGTACTTATCCTAAGGGCTTTATCAACATGTAACATAGAGACAATCAGAGTACATGTTAAGATAAAGAGCAACCAGATAGCATACTATCATGTCGAGCAAGAAAGTCCTCTCTATATATGTCCAAACATCCATTACAATATACATCACTATGTACAGTAATGGCCTCTAGGGCATACATATAACTAACAGAAAACACTCAGCGTATGCTCTTGCAAGATTAGATTGGTTATTAATATATCTAATCAGGATGGCTCCCACTGTTTTAGTCAAATCTTCCTTCGAACCCTAAAAGGAAAGACTAGCCGGGATTAATTACACTCTACAAGGTCGCCAATCATTCAGCCAGGCCAGTGCCGGTACTTTGAGGGAGGTTCCCCGTGCTTTAGCACGGACCTAATTAAAATAAACCTCGTTTTCCCAGGGGCGTAACCCCGTTAACACCTTTCTAGACACCCACTCGATCGGCTAATTGTAATGTGTAAAACTCTCCCAGGAGTAACTCTTACTCGCAGTGGGTATCGGGATCCAACTATCTCATAGGAGGTATGCAATCTCATTGCAAATTTCAACACTTGAAATTCCCGATAATATTTTGACCCAAGCGATCTATGACCTTGACAAGGTCAACAAACCATAGACCGCAACTCAAGTTCAACCCGTCATTTCCTGATTGAATTAAACCCACACGCATGACCCTTGACAAGGTCAACAAAGTCATACGACTACCCAAACTCAATCACATCTTATTCTTATTTCAGATAAGCATAAATAGCTACCGCACACTACGCCTTGACAAGATCAACAAACGCAGCACGAATACTATGAAGTACTTATCTGAAATGACGGAGGGCTACAACAGGTTTTTAAGAAAACCCTTTGCGTAATGAACTTAATATCGTTGTAGAATCGAGTGATTTTAAATGGAGTGTTTTTTAGGCCTTTTCTAGTTTTGCTAAAGAGTTCACTCCTGGTGAAAGGATCGTTGGCTCTTTCCTTATCGAATAAGGTGCAGGATATTTCACAAATATCACTATGCAAAGCAAGAACTATAGAAGCAATCAAACGACAAACCGAGTGTGTAACATCTGCTAGTTTCGCTAAAGAGGTCACTCCCGGTGAAGGGATCTCGGCTCTTTCCTTATCGAATATGGTGTTGGATATTCTACAAGGAATACCGCTATGCAAAGCAAGAACTAGAGCTACCGGTTTTTAAAACAAGTTTCTACAACATCTTTAGGTTTCTTTTATTTCATTAATCTCATTAATGAATTCCCAATTTATTATTCTTCACAAGCATCAGTTATGAAACGAAATCAACAATATATAATGTGTATCTCATATATATAATATAAACATTCATCTCAGGCAGTAATATGATCTCATCACGGAACATTGCAGCAGAAGAACATATATGAAATATTGGATATACCAGGAGGTCCGTGTTTTAATACGAGCCTGTATAAAACACGGATTCCACGGTCGCGATGAATAGCCAATCCCACACCCCTAGACCCCTACGAGAGCGGCAAGCAACCCTGCCAATTCTAGAGTTAGGAGACCCGGTCTCGACTGTTAGTTATATGTATGCCCTAGAGGCCATTACTGTACATGAGATGTATATTGTAGTGGATGCGGGGACATATATAGGTAGGACTTTCTTGCTCGACATGATAGTAGGCTATCTGGTTGCTCTTTATCTTAACATGTATACTTGCTGTCTCTCTATTACATGTTGATAAAGCCCTTAGGATGTGTAGTCGACTTCCAGGACTATGATGTAGATCATACTAGTGGGGCCTGGGTAGTCAATGAGTACATCCTTCAATATTCCCAGTCGTGGGAATATCGAGACAGGGCATCGATATTCCAGAGTAGACTAGCGTATATCTTCTCGACCCATATGATGGGCGATGGATGATCCCATATCCATTGGTGTTTGACATCAGAGACGGTATGCGGGTACTCAGTGGAGACAGGGTACACTGAACGGACTCGCCGAGAACTCCTAGTTGGTATTATACCTCACGTCAGATGGCAGTTCTCTGGTGACACTGGTACAGCTTAGTCTGTAGACCCGAGATCGTCAAAGAGTCTTGTGTGTCTCCCACTGTGCTTTGATTTCCACCCTACCACAGCTCTACTGAATCGTGCAAACAGGTGGTTTTTAGGTACAGTCCCGATTCACATGGAGGTAATGAGCGATAGGAGGGGATTCGTGTAAATCCCCGTTTCCATTCTAATAAAAGTTCCCGATTCTCTGAATTCCAGTAGTTTCTTTTCTTTTTCCCTCATATTGTGAATTGGTTGTTGAAGCCTAATATTTATATTTATTTTCCAAACCCTAAAAGTTTAAAACCCAAGATTTAAAAAACCAAACCCAATTAAACTAAAACCAAATTTTAAACATTCAGCCCAAAAACTAAAGCAAATAAAACTAATTTTCAATTAACCCTATTATTTTTACAAAACCCCAGCCCATTCAAAACTTTGTTTTAAATAAATCTCTAAACCAAAATACCCTCAGCCCATTGAAATTTAAACCAATTAAAACAGCCCAGCCCGTTTCTCCCTTCTCAGCCCACTTCTGTTTTTTTTAATTGTTTTAAAAGGGTTTTTTTTTCGAGCCCGGCCCGTCTCCCCGGCCTGCCCCCTCAAACCAACCCGACCCGCGTGTAATCCTTCTCTTTCCCCACGTTAAAAACTTCCCGCCCATTCTCTTCCCTCCTCGCGAAACCACGTCCCCGAGCTCCCCACGTCGCCCTCGCCGTTGCCCATGACCCACGACCCTGGCCACGACTCCCTCAAACTCCCCGTCTCCAACTCCTCATCTCCCTCTCACTCTCCAACTCCTTCTCAAAACTCTCCAACCCCCTCAAAATTTCCCACGAACCCTCAACAACCCACTGCATCTCTTCATCCCCTCTGCCGCCGCCGACGACTACGACCACCCCTGTTCCTCCCTCTCACCTCGCTCCTCTTCACCCCCTCGTCCGCTCAGCCCTCTTCCTCCATCAACCCAACTCCATTTTCCAACATTACCCGCCGAGCTCAAGTCTCCCCTGCACGCCTCCTCGACGCCGGCGAACCCCCTACACCTGAAACATCTCGTCAACCCTAACCTCCTCAGCATCACCACTCCATCACCCCAAACCCCCACTGCACCCTCTCTCTCTCTCTCTCTCTCTCTCTCTCTCCCTCTCCAAATACCCATTCTCAGTGAAACTCTCCGTGCACGTCGCCGGAGCGACCACCGCCGATATCGTCGACCCCAGCAAGTCCCAGGCCACCCACAGAGCGCACTCTATACCTCCAGCGACCACTTGGCAACTCCGACGCAAATCCGTTTCGCGAGCAAAACTCGCGCAATCCGTTCGTGGCGTACATCACGCGTTCGTGACGACGTTGCTGCCGTGTGACCCCGAGACATCTTCCAGGCAAGTGCTTACTTGCTTCATGCTAAAATATTAGTGGTATAACCTAAAATATCTAGGTTACGGATTTGCCAAATACCGATACATAATACAACCTATGTGTTCGATACTAATCTCCCATGAAAATGATTGTTTATTTTGACGGAAATTGATACTATCTGTAGGCCCATAGGATGATAAATATAGTGTAGGAATCTCGCTGGAAAATACGATTGTTTGTAACAAAAATTGATACCCCCAAATATGCCGTTTAAACTAGAATTTCCTCGTACCTGAAAACGAATAAAATCACCATAAATTATGTTCAAACTGGAATGCTGCGTTCGAGGGCTTAATTCGAAGCCGGCTCGACGAACTTTAACCCTATGGAAAATCTTAATGATTTCTGTTCTGTAATCATGATGATAACTGGGTCGGAACACGACTCTGGACTGCAGTCCAGAGCGTTTCTGATTATGGTGTTCTGCTCAAAGACCTGCACCACTGTGTTTCTTGAAGTCGTATGTTACGGAATCCTACAGTAGAATAAATATATTTCTGTTAGTTAAACAAACCAAGTGGTTCCACTTCATTTCATCGCCGTTTGCTATTTTAAAATGTATTTAAAAGGACAGAACGTATGACTGTCCAGAACAGATTCTGAAATGACATATTGAGATTAAACTGTGTATAACCTTCAACGTACAGATGCGATTGAGGGTCCGTTTGTTGCGTTGAATACTTTATCGAAAACCCTAAATTTCATTTAACTGTGACATCGCTAAATTCTGAGCCCAACTGGGTACAATTCGTGCCGCGAAACAGACGTTCAGTTCTGAAATTGAAATTCCACCCGCGAGCACTTAAACTAAAACGGTTATATCTTGAAAACCGGAACTCCGATTGAACTGAAACAAATTTTGTTTGAATTACAGACTGATTGTTCTATATATCTCACTTACATCATTTTGCTGAATTCTGAACATGTTAATTTGTGCAATTTATTTTAGTTCATGACATGCATGTTAATTCATAACATACAGAGCTCAGTGGTAGCATACATACATATGTCATACCCTTGCCGTATACTCAGTGTTAGTACGTGTGGACATTGCATTATCGTACGTGATAGATGTTGGTTTAGTTGTGACGAGTACACCAATGGAAAGTGAATATTCGTGACAGTGATTGATACAGTGAACAGTGATAAAACCGTGTCATTGGTATACTTATACACAACTAGATCAAGATCATAACTAGTGAGAACCTGGGGAAAAAGGGGAAATCAAAGTGGGAAGAGTATCGTATTTAACGGGACCGTGTTTAGAGGATGATCATTCGAACAGAGATACTGATACATGTAGGACAGGATCTAGCGATCCGGCTGACAGGGTTATGTCCCGGGTATGTGGGCCGTTGTCTCGGGTATGTACGAGACTCCTGTTAAACATGATCCTCCTTCCACTATGTGATTTCAAACATGACCTAGAGACCGATAGGGACACATAACATACTCTGCATCATATAGTGACATAGTGATTACTTGCATTGTTCTTACACCAGTATTACCTCATATGCCTGTTTCACCTCAATATAATATAATTGTTATTGTGTCGCTCTGACGACCTGGGTATGCATGCTCAGATCCCGCGGGAGGACCAGCACAGGAGACGGATCTACCCTTCGAGTTTACGGAGATTTAGACTGGTGTATTCTTCTATTTTTCTGCTTTCTATAAAAGTGATCGTAAGTTTGACTTCGGTTAGTATTTGTTCTTGTTATCTGTAAATTGTGAACAATGGAATATTAATGTAATAAATTAGTAATGTGATTCCTTTACCACTGCGCTTTATTTACTGATTACCATTCAATGCTAGAAGCCGAAGTGTGACTACGGCAGGATGATTCCTTGACCGTAGGAGCATGGCTGGCCTAGTCATCCCTCGTTTTCCGTATTTTAGGAAGCGGGGCGTGACATGGTTTAGTTGGTATCAGAGCCTGTGTTTAGTATCAAGGGATAACATTAACTATGCTGTATTACGTTATTCTTGTTTCACTACTCTTGATTTCCATCCTTGAATCTGATCCTATCCTTTTGAATCTTCCAGTGATATGACGTCCCCGAACGACCCCTCCTCGGACTCCAGCTCTCAGGACCGCACGGAAAGGATGCTCAGCGCACTGACCACTCTCGCGGAAGCTCAGGAGAGGAAGACCGACTTGCTCACTGAGGGACTCAGGGCGATTACCGCCACAGGAGGACCCTCCGCATTTATTACCGCCCCCGAGGGCGTTGTTCCACCAGCTTATCATGCTAGGGCTGGTACAGTAGCAGACTTTCGACGGTTACACCCAGCTGCGTTCACAGGGCTAGCTGAACCCCTTGAGGCGGAGCAATGGTTGGTGAACATAGAGAATTTATTGACTGCCGCCAGGGTTCCAGAGGAAGACAGAGTGGACGTGATAAAGATACAATTAGAAGACGAGGCCCGCACATGGTGGTCGGTGGAAGAGAGCAGACTTGACAGGCCGATCGAATGGAGCAAGTTTAAGGAGTGCTTCCTAGATCATTACTTTCCTTCCACAGCCAAGGCAGAAATGGAGGAGAGGTTTATTCTTTTGAAGCAGAATGGACGCCCAGTGGATGTTTATGCGGCAGAGTTCAACCGCTTGAATCGTTTCGCTCCGTACATGGTCGCCTCAGAAGCTACCAGGGCCAGGCGTTTCCTTCAGGGGTTAGATTTTGAGTTGCAGCAGTTGATTGCATCGTTGGATTTACAGACTTTCACACAAGTGCTCAACGCAGCGAGAGTTCAGGAGCAATTGATTAACAAGTTCAGGAGACCCCCAGTCGTTCCAGCACGTACACACACGCCATCTCGAGGAGCCATACCGGTTCACAGAGCAGGAACGACACAAATGAAGCGCCCGTTCGTACCACAGCAGCGCCCTCAGAGACAGGGCGTGACTTGCGGCTATTGCGGTAGAGGTGGACATACTCAGAAGGACTGTCGCCGTGCCAAGGGACAGTGCTTGATTTGCGGTTCCAGTCAGCATAAGATTGGCAGTTGCCCTGAGCGAGCAGAGGTACAGGGAGGTTCTGGACCGTCACAGCAGTGGCCGCAGGAGCAGAGACAACCATTTACAGGTCGCGGTCAGGGACGGGCTTTCACCTTGACCGCCGAGCAGGCGGAAGCGTCAGGAGATGTGGTTACAGGTACTCTACTCGTACATTCCTTGCCAGCTAGAGTACTTTTTGATTCGGGAGCATCGCATTGTTTCTTGTCTGAGCATTTCACTGATACACACTCAATACCACATGAACCACTAACAAAGGGATGGGAAATTCATACGGGTAATGGCATCATAATATCTAGTCGAGAATGTAGATTATGCCCGGTTGTAGTGTGTGGCAGGGAATTCTATGCGAATTTCCTCCTAATTGGGACAGGCAGTTACGACGCAATTCTTGGGATGGATTGGATGAGCACTTTTCATGCTGTTATCGATTGTCATGCAAGGAATGTGATCTTCCGCATTCCCAATCACCCGGAGTTTGTTTTCGAGGGCGGAAGCGAATCTTTGGAGCCAGCTAAATACAGAGCAAAGCCTAAGGAGCTGACAGCTATGGAGATTGATGGGAGCCCAGCCCCAGAAATTGTTCGGGACTTTCTGGACGTATTTCCCGAGGATTTACCAGGTCTACCACCTCCTCGAACTTTGGAGTTCTCAATCGATTTGATTCCAGGTACAGCCCCAGTATCCAGGGCCCCATACAGAATGGCACCAGTTGAATTGGCGGAATTGAAGTAGCAGGTTGAGGAACTTTTGGAGAAAGGATTCATTCGGCCAAGCGCTTCACCGTGGGGTGCACCAGTTCTATTGGTAAAGAAGAAGGATGGATCGTTGCGAATGTGTATAGAATACCGGGAGCTGAACAAGGTCACAATAAAGAACAAGTACCCAATACCACGCATTGACGACCTATTTGATCAGCTAAGTGGAGCCAAGGTTTTCTCGAAATTGGACCTCCGTTCTGGGTATCATCAGATCAGGGTAGCAGCCGAGGATGTGTGCAAGACGGCTTTCAGGACCCGATACGGACATTACGAGTTCCTTGTGATGCCGTTCGGCGTTACCAACGCCCCAGCAATATTCATGGACTTGATGAACAGGGTGTTCGCAAAATACTTGGACACGTTTGTCGTTGTGTTTATCGACATACTGGTCTACTCGAAGACTCAGGAGGAGCACGCTGAACACTTGCGCACAGTCCTACAAATTCTTCGGGAGGAGAAGCTGTATGCGAAGCTAAGCAAGTGTGAGTTCTGGCTCGACAAGGTACAGTTTTTGGGACATATTGTTTCGGGCGAAGGCATTTCGGTGGACCCGGCAAAGATAGAATCTGTCAGAGATTGGCCGACGCCGAAGTCAGTGGCTGAGATCAGGAGTTTTCTGGGATTAGCAGGCTATTATCGGAGATTCGTCCAAGATTTCTCCAGAATTGCGGAACCATTGACGAGGCTGACACGGAAGGACGTGCCGTTTACATGGACAGAGGAGTGCACTCAGGCTTTCGACACACTAAAGCAGAAGTTAACCACGTCGCCTATTCTTACTGTACCAGATGACTCAGGTGGTTTGGTGATACACAGTGATGCCTCAGGGAAGGGTTTAGGCTGTGTTTTGATGCAGCACAGACGTGTGGTTGCTTATGCCTCTCGACAACTGAGAAACCACGAGAAGAACTACCCCACACATGACTTGGAGTTAGCCGCGGTAGTCTTTGCATTGAAGATTTGGAGGCACTACCTTTTGGGTGAGAAAGTGGAGGTGTACACAGATCACAAAAGTTTGAAGTATGTTTTCACCCAGAAGGAATTGAATATGAGGCAGCGCCGATGGCTAGAGCTGATGGCAGATTACGACTTGGACCTACAGTATCATCCGGGGAAGGTGAATGTTGTACCAGATGCACTCAGTCGCAAGCCAGCGATCATGATGTTGACCGATCAGAAGAGTATTATTGAGGATTTCCAGAGACTTGCACTTGAGGTCATTACGCCGAACGCACTCAGTCAACTTTGGCAACTGCAGGTGCAATCTTCTCTGGTGGACCGCATCAAGACTGCGCAAGCGGACGATCCCCGATTGCAAAAGTTCAGAGAGGAAGTGAAAGCTGGATTGAGAACGGAACTGACTATACATGAAGATGGCTCACTGAGATTCGGTAGCAGACTCTGCGTGCCTAAAGGAGGTGTTCGAGAAGAAGTATTGGCTGAAGCACACAGTTCAGCTTATTCTGTGCATCCGGGAAGTACAAAAATGTATCAGGACCTAAAGCAGCACTTTTGGTGGAACGGAATGAAGCGGGAAATTGCGAGGTTCGTATCCAGGTGCTTGGTATGTCAGCAGGTGAAGGCGGAGCATCAGAGGACAACAGGACTGTTACAACCCCTGCCGATACCGGAATGGAAGTGGGAGCACATTACTATGGATTTCGTGACGGCGTTACCACGGAGCCCTAGGGGCAATAACGCCATTTGGGTTATCGTCGATCGCCTCACAAAAGCTGCACACTTTTTACCTTTCCGAGTAGGACAGTCGACAGAATCATTGGCAGAAAGATATATGCAGGAGATTGTACGACTTCACGGTGTTCCAGTCAGCATTGTGTCAGACCGGGACACGAGATTCTTGTCGCACTTTTGGAAGAGCTTACAGGAGAGCTTGGGTACCCGCCTTAATTTCAGCACAGCTTATCACCCACAGACGGATGGACAATCCGAGCGTACGATTCAGACGCTCGAGGACATGTTGAGAGCCTGCTTGCTGGACTTTCAGGGTTCCTGGGAGGACCATATGCATCTAGTCGAGTTCTCATATAACAATAGTTATCAAGCTAGTATTCAGATGGCTCCTTTTGAAGCACTATACGGGCGGAAATGTCGATCCCCAGTATGTTGGGATGATGTGGGAGAGCGAAGACTACTGGGCCCCGAACTCATCGTTCAGACAGTCGACAAAGTTCAAATGATCAGACAGCGTATCAAGGCGGCCCAGGATCGACAGAAGAGTTGGGCAGATACCAGCAGAAGGGCACTTGAGTTCGAAGTCGGAGATCATGTGTTCTTGAAGATTTCCCCTACTCGTGGAGTTATCAGATTCGGAGGTCGGGGAAAGCTTAGTCCCCGCTTTATCGGACCTTTTGAGGTGCTAGAGCGAGTAGGAGAGGTGGCCTATCGACTTGCCTTTCCTCCATCGCTAGCCGGTGTGCACAATACCTTCCACGTGTCACAGTTGCGGCGATATGTTCGGAATGAGAGCCATGTCCTGGACCATTCGGAGCTAGTTTTGGGGACTGATCTGTCATACGAGGAGCAGCCTACTACCATTCTCGACCGCAGAGAGAAAGTGCTGAAGAATAAGGTCATTCCATTAGTCCGAGTGTCTTGGGGCGGTCATTCCCCAGGAGAATCCACCTGGGAGCGGGAGGAAGACATCCGTGATCGTTATCCACATCTTTTTGTTTAGAACATTGTATTCTTGTATCCTTGTTAAATTTCGAGGACGAAATTTTTGTTAAGGGGGGTATGATGTAAATCCCCGTTTCCATTCTAATAAAAGTTCCCGATTCTCTGAATTCCAGTAGTTTCTTTTCTTTTTCCCTCATATTGTGAATTGGTTGTTGAAGCCTAATATTTATATTTATTTTCCAAACCCTAAAAGTTTAAAACCCAAGATTTAAAAAACCAAACCCAATTAAACTAAAACCAAATTTTAAACATTCAGCCCAAAAACTAAAGCAAATAAAACTAATTTTCAATTAACCCTATTATTTTTACAAAACCCCAGCCCATTCAAAACTTTGTTTTAAATAAATCTCTAAACCAAAATACCCTCAGCCCATTGAAATTTAAACCAATTAAAACAGCCCAGCCCGTTTCACCCTTCTCAGCCCACTTCTGTTTTTTTTAATTGTTTTAAAAGGGTTTTTTTTCGTGCCCGGCCCGTCTCCCCGGCCTGCCCCCTCAAACCAACCCGACCCGCGTGTTATCCTTCTCTTTCCCCACGTTAAAAGCTTCCCGCCCATTCTCTTCCCTCCTCGCGAACCCACGTCCCCAAGCTCCCCACGTCGCCCTCGCCGTTGCCCATGACCCACGACCCCGGCCACGACTCCCTCAAACTCCCCGTCTCCAACTCCTCATCTCCCTCTCACTCTCCAACTCCTTCTCAAAACTCTCCAACCCCCTCAAAATTTCCCACGAACCCTCAACAACCCACTGCATCTCTTCGTCCCCTCTGCCGCCGACGACGACTACGACCACCCCTGTTCCTCCCTCTCACCTCGCTCCTCTTCACCCCCTCGTCCGCTCAGCCCTCTTCCTCCATCAACCCAACTCCATTTTCCAACATTACCCGCCGAGCTCAAGTCTCCCCTGCACGCCTCCTCGACGCCGGCGAACCCCCTACACCTGAAACATCTCGTCAACCCTAACCTCCTCAGCATCACCACTCCATCACCCCAAACCCCCACTGCACCCTCTCTCTCTCTCTCTCTCTCTCCCTCTCCAAATACCCATTCTCAGTGAAACTCTCCGTGCACGTCGCCGGAGCGACCACCGCCGATATCGTCGACCCCAGCAAGTCCCAGGCCACCCACAGAGCGCACTCTATACCTCCAGCGACCACTTGGCAACTCCGACGCAAATCCGTTTCGCGAGCCAAACTCGCGCAATCCGTTCGTGGCGTACATCACGCGTTCGTGACGACGTTGCTGCCGTGTGACCCCGAGACATCTTCCAGGCAAGTGCTTACTTACTTCATGCTAAAATATTAGTGGTATAACCTAAAATATCTAGGTTACGGATTTGCCAAATACCGATACATAATACAACCTATGTGTTCGATACTAATCTCCCATGAAAATGATTGTTTATTTTGACGGAAATTGATACTATCTGTAGGCCCATAGGATGATAAATATAGTGTAGGAATCTCGCTGGAAAATACGATTGTTTGTAACAAAAATTGATACCCCCAAATATGCCGTTTAAACTAGAATTTCCTCGTACCTGAAAACGAATAAAATCACCATAAATTATGTTCAAACTGGAATGCTGCGTTCGAGGGCTTAATTCGAAGACGGCTCGACGAACTTTAACCCTATGGAAAATCTTAATGATTTCTGTTCTGTAATCATGATGATAACTGGGTCGGAACACGACTCTGGACTGCAGTCCAGAGCGTTTCTGATTATGGTGTTCTGCTCAAAGACCTGCACCACTGTGTTTCTTGAAGTCGTATGTTACGGAATCCTACAGTAGAATAAAGATATTTCTGTTAGTTAAACAAACCAAGTGGTTCCACTTCATTTCATCGCCGTTTTCTATTTTAAAATGTATTTAAAAGGACAGAACGTATGACTGTCCAGAACAGATTCTGAAATGACATATTGAGATTAAACTGTGTATAACCTTCAACGTACAGATGCGATTGAGGGTCCGTTTGTTGCGTTGAATACTTTATCAAAAACCCTAAATTTCATTTAACTGTGACATCGCTAAATTCTGAGCCCAACTGGGTGCAATTCGTGCCGCGAAACAGACGTTCAGTTCTGAAATTGAAATTCCAGCCGCGAGCACTTAAACTAAAACGGTTATATCTTGAAAACCGGAACTCCGATTGAACTGAAACAAATTTTGTTTGAATTACAGACTGATTGTTCTATATATCTCACTTACATCATTTTGCTGAATTCTGAACATGTTAATTTGTCCAATTTATTTTAGTTCATGACATGCATGTTAATTCATAACATACAGAGCTCAGTGGTAGCATACATACATATGTCATACCCTTGCCGTATACTCAGTGTTAGTACGTGTGGACATTGCATTATCGTACGTGATAGATGTTGGTTTAGTTGTGACGAGTACACCAATGGAAAGTGAATATTCGTGACAGTGATTGATACAGTGAACAGTGATAAAACCGTGCCATTGGTATACTTATACACAACTAGATCAAGATCATAACTAGTGAGAACCTGGGGAAAAAGGGGAAATCAAAGTGGAAAGAGTATCGTATTTAGCGGGACCGTGTTTAGAGGATGATCATTCGAACAGAGATACTGATACATGTAGGACAGGATCTAGCGATCCGGCTGACAGGGTTATGTCCCGGGCATGTGGGTCGTTGTCTCGGGTATGTACGAGACTCCTGTTAAACATGATCCTCCTTCCACTATGTGATTTCAAACATGACCTAGAGACCGATAGGGACACATAACATACTCTGCATCATATAGTGATATAGTGATTACTTGCATTGTTCTTACACCAGTATTACCTCATATACCTGTTTCACCTCAATATAATATAATTGTTATTGTGTCGCTCTGACGACCTGGGTATGCATGCTCAGATCCCGCGGGAGGACCAGCACAGGAGACGGATCTACCCTTCGAGTTTACGGAGATTTAGACTGGTGTATTCTTCTATTTTTCTGCTTTCTATAAAAGTGATCGTAAGTTTGACTTCGGTTAGTATTTGTTCTTGTTATCTGTAAATTGTGAACAATGGAATATTAATGTAATAAATTAGTAATGTGATTCCTTTACCACTGCGCTTTATTTACTGATTACCATGCAATGCTAGAAGCCGAAGTGTGACTACGGCAGGATGATTCCTTGACCGTAGGAGCATGGCTGGCCTAGTCATCCCTCGTTTTCCGTATTTTGGGAAGCGGGGCGTGACAATTCGTCTCTCCCGGTATTGGGGGTTGATGTTGCGCTATGCTCGAGTGGCCATAACTGAAAATCCCTGCCCAGGGTTGCACTGATTTACTGGTAAGTATTATCAGTATTTTCATGCTTGTTATGGACCTTACATCGGCATGACTTATCAAGCTGCTGGGGTCTGATATTTACCACCCCTAGGCGAGATATGCGACATATCAGACGAACAGACCGGACTGTACGGTAGTGTTACTGATTGGATTCGCTGGAGTACTAGCAGGCTTGCTTGCTGATCTTCTGATCGCTCAATACCCGGGTGGCCGTTAAGTTTAGCAGACCGCTTGCGGCTTGTGGGTGTTTGATATGATCATCACCTACTGCCGGCGTATTGACGAGTCTTTAGAGTCCTACACAGGGGTTTCCTGGCTCAAGCGAAACGAAGTAGGAGCGCATATGTGATATGCGCGGGACCGAGATTGATACGATATGAGATACCGTATTCTATTCTCGCGATTTTTGACATTGATCTATTGTATGCGATATAGCCGGGTTATCGGATCAAGTATTGATTCGATAAGTTGTTACTTTTGATATTAGTCGGTTATAGCTGAATTATTAAATCAAGAGTTGATTTAATAATTTAATGTATAATTATATATTTGATATATACATTACATTAACTAGTATTAGCTCACTTAAGATTTATTTTCTCACTAGTTTGTGCATAAGTGTATATGTGATATATATTTGTGTACATATGTTTGTGTCATACTTGATGATACACACAAGATGGGTGTATGAGACTTGTACCAAGATTAGGTTTAAGATTAGGGTTATTGTTTTATCTTAAGATTTAACAAAAGAGTTGAACTTAGTCAAAGTTATCAAGCTTGAAGAAGCTTGGAGAAACTTTGACAAAGTCCACTCTTTTGTCATTTCTCTTGATATTCTTTAACCTAACCCTTAACCTAATACCTTGGTCAATTCTCTATATGAGTTAAGCATGATAGCTTAACTCACCCATGGTTACATTATTGAGGGAATTAATTCATATGATGATTATTCTTTCTTCTTCTTCTTCTTCATCAAGCTCCATGAAAAGCTTGCTAGCTCTAATGGTACCTTGAGAAAAAGTGTGAGAAAATCAATTTTATAGTGTGCCCACTTCCTACTTCTTCATCCTTAACTACTTGCCATGTAGTATAGGGTGTTCTCTTCATAAAGTTCATGACCAAGTGAAGGAATAGCTTGAGTTAGTGTCTCCCCGATGTAGATCATCTTCGGCCTCGAAATCATCGAAGCAAGCATGTTCATTTCGTCGTGGAGCCTCTCTAGAGTCCGGAGCTTGCGATCGCAGTGAAGGGATGTCAACACAGAGCTTTAGAAGTGAAGGACCGGATCTACAAAGGTTGTAATCCCTTTCACTTGTAGTTAATGAGTTTAACTTACTAAGTTTCGCATAATCTCTAGTATACGATCTTGGTTAGGGTTGTTCGGCACGGCTATTTTTTTAATCGGGCATGGTTGATGCCTTGTAGAATCTTATTAGAGTGCCTAGGAACCCTACAGTGGTATCAGAGCCAAGCTAGAGCTTTAGGCGAAGTCTAGACGAAGTTAAAAGTCCGATCGAACCCGTATAACCCTGATTAAACCCTTCTCTCGAAAATTTTCAAAACTGTGATTTTTTGTGGATTAAAAATACTCAAAAAAATCAGCAGGGAAATATTGGAATTACTGTAAAATACGGTCACCTAATTCCACTGTATCACCGCGGAACCACGGCAATACCCTGCTTTTGGCGGCGGTTCCACGGCCGTACGTAATGATTAGGCAGGCAATTTTATACAGTATTATCCGTTGGTACTGCTGTATGTTTCTGGGAATTTTTAATTATACTGAAGAGTTGAGTTTTCTTGGTTGTATTGGGGACTCGATGATTCGATCGGATTACTTAACTTTGTTTATTTTGTCCGGATAATTTTAGAACGTGTTGAAAAGTTCGACCGGATATCAATAACTCACTTTTTCCCGACCCGGAAAATTTCCAAGTGTTGGATTTTTCCGTAGTTTAAAAACGTTCTAAATCGTGCAAGTTACGCGATGGACCCTCTAGAAGACAACAAACCTTAAGTCGATTATGTGACCGTCTTGAACTGCCTTTTGAACCTTAGGGTTTGGGGCAGTACGGCGTGCCACATGTGAGGCGTTGGCTTGACCCTTCTACGGCTGGACCGTTGGTACTGTGGCATGAAATGGATGTTTTAAAACTTATTTCATGTGTTGAGCTATTTGGAAAAACTTGGGTGTTTGATTATTCGATTGGAAAGTTTAACATTGTCTATTTATCTGGAATGTGATACAATATTTGGAATCCACAAATTGTTATGAGATAACTGATTTGAATGTTATAAATCTAGCACTTCAGCCTCAAATGATTGGTTGCCACGGGATTTTGATGCGATCAAAAGTCTGTCGCAATCACGTAGCGTACGCGGATACTCGCCGGTAAACTTAATAGACAGCTACTCCCCATAGCCCCGACCAAGTGACTGTAGGAGAACCCCGTCGCCAAAAGCATCCGTTCGGGTGCTCGCGGCAGCGGTGTTCCGCCTTAGTGCACTTCGTCGACGGCATCCGGGGGTGCGGCCGTCTACTAAAGTTTGCGACGAGCCTTCGATCAGGATGTCGGGAATTTTGTTGAATTGCCCGACTTGATATTGAAAAGAGTTTTCGATAATGAGACTAAAATGCGGGGTTTATAATTGTTGGGCATGCGATGTCTGAGGAATTCATTTGGTTAGGCATGCGATGTCTAAGGTGGTTGCGGATTCCAACTGTTGTAGTTTTACACTTTCTTTTCTGCGACCGTAAGTGTAATATGTGGTGTATCGCCGGTTTCGTTGCTATACATCAACGACAATTGGGATACGTATATTTACTTACGTTGATGACATGTGATGTTATGTGTTGCTAGATATGTTATATTGGATCGTCGTGTTTGAATAGCCGGGGGTTTTTATGTGAGATGAGTGTTTTTCTTTTTCATTCATGTAAAATTCATTGTATGTAATATTCTTTTATTAGGGCACTTCCGGGCTGAGGATGATGTCACCATTGTATATTATTTACTTTTCCGCATTAGAATAGACCCAAGGCGGGGAGCACAAGTAACCGGGTTCTAGGGTCCAGTGGGAGACCATCTCGAGGAGACGAGTCCGGGTCTCCTAACTCTAGAATTGGTAGGATTGCTTGCCGCTCTCATAGGGGTCTAGGGGTGTGGGATTGGCTATTCATCACGACCGTGGAATCCGTGTTTTATAGGGGCTCAAAATAAAATACGGACGTCCTAGTATATCCAATATTTCATATGTTGTTTTCTGCTGCGTTATCTGTGATGTGATCATGTGATATGTTCAGATAGATACTGTATATAGTATATATGATATATTATATAGACGTTGCTTATGTTTTACACCCGCGCTAGCCCTGCCCCGCTATGCCTTTAGTTACCTAACCTAACGGTGCATGACGGGACATCGAGGCGAATGCGGATGGCATAAGCGTACGTTGTATTTATCTGTGATGTTTAGGTGGATTTAAATTATGGGACATTCATTAATGAGATTGATGAAAGAAAATAAACCTAAATGATGTTGTGGAATCAAATTTCAAAAATTAGGTAGCTCTAGTTATTGCTTTGCATAGCGGTGTTCCTTGTAGAACATCCAGCACCTTATTCGATAAGGAAAGAGCCGAGATCCCTCCACCGGGAGTGCCCTCTTTAGCAATAATTAGCAGATGCTACAACCTTCGGTTTGTATTTTGATTGCTTTTATAGTTCTTGCTTTGCATAGTGATATTGTGAATATCCTGCACCTCATTCGACGAGAAAAGAGCCGAGATCCCTTCACCGGGAGTGACCTCTTTAGCGAAACTAGCAAAAGCCTAAAAAACACTCCATTTAAAATCCATTTGATTCCGCAACGAGATCAAGTTCAAAGAGTTAAAGGTTTTCTTAAAAACCATCCGCAACCCTCCGTCATTTTAGGAAGTAGAGTACTTAGTATTCGTGTTGTGTTTGTTGACCATAGTCAAGGCACAATGTACGGTAGCTAAGTGATGTCTTCCTACACCGCATATGATGCGCTTAGTTAGGACAGTTGCGTGACTTTGTTGACCTTAGTTAAGGGTCATGTGGATGGGTCTAATTAATCACGAAATGACAAGTAGAACTTTACTAGTGCTTATGATTTGTTGACCATAGTTAAGGTCATAAGTGCAAGGGGTAAAAACCATTATCGGGAGTTTCAAGTGTTGAAATTTGCAATGAGATTGCATACTTTCTATGAGATAGTTGGATCCCGATACCCACTGCGAGTAATTGTTACTCCTGGGAGAGTTTTGCACTTTACAATTAGCCGATCAAGTAGGTGTCTAGAAAGGTGTCAACGGGGTTACGCCCCTGGGAAAACGAGGTTTATTTTAATTAGGTCCGTGCGAAAGCACGGGGATCTTCCCTCAAAGTACCGGCACTGGCCTGGCCGAAAGATTGGCGAACTTGTAGAGTGTAATTAATCCCGGCTAGTCTTCCCTCTTAGGGTTTGAAGGAGGATTTGATAAAAACAGTGGGAGCCATCCTGATCAGATAAAATATATAACCAATCTAATCTTGCAAGAGCGCATGCAGAGTGTTTTTTTCTCTCTCTTCTTCTACAGGTAGCGACCATGTCACGCCTTAATCAAGATAATAATATGGATGTATTGACCGAACCCGCTTGTTATATTGAGCTGGGGAACGTTGGTCCCGCTCAAACTTATAATTGTTATAAGACCGAGCAGGAAATAGGGGAATACCAGGATTCCCATGCCGCCCAAACGAAGAAAGTGCATGATGATGCATCTTCTTCGCGTGTATTCATTACAAAGAACTGTTTCTCTGTATCCTCTACGTCCTGGGTATTAGATACCGGATCAGGATCCCGCATATGTAATCTGTTACATGGGCTACAGAAACGTAGCGAACAGAGAACGGGTAATAAGTTTCTTGAGACAGAAAACGGTGCAAGTGTTGCAGCCAAGTCTGTTGGTCACTATCACCCTGTATTACCAGAATACATTGATTCTGAACGAATGTTATTAGATACCGAACCTGATATACAACATCATATCAGTCTCTTTATTAGTATAGAAAGGATATAATTTTGTATTGTGGGATAATGTTTTGAACATTTCCTATATCAAGAGTTGATGGGTTCAGGCACGTCATCTAAAAGCATTGACGTTCTAAATCAAACTACAGTTCTTAGTATATAGAACACACACGAGAGGAAGAGTTCAGAAATGAACGAATCCTTCTTGAGGCATTGTAGACTGGGTCATATCAATGCGACCCGACTAGCTAAGTTACATTTAGATGCATATTTAAATCGGTTTGAATTTACATCTTGTGAAACTTGCCGGTCATGTCACAAAGACAAGATGACCATAGCTCTGTTTATTGGAAATAGAGAAAGAGTTAGTGAACTCTTGAGATTGATACATGCTGATGTATGAACGTCTCCTGTCTACACATGGCAAGACCGGTTCTTTGTACTTCATTACATTCTCTGATGATCTCTCAAGATTCAAACATATGTTCCTGTTGAAACACAAGTCCGAACCTTTTGAGATATTCACAGAATGTAAGTTAGAAGTGGAGAACCAAAATACGGGTATAAGTATTATGTCCTTTGATGAGATCAAGGAGGAGAATACTTGAGCACGGGATTCCTGGACTATTCTAAAGGAGAATGAGATTCTCTCTCAGCATTACTCCTCCGTATACACCACAGCACGTTGGTATATCGGGATGGAGCAATAGCACCCTATATGATATGGTGCGCTCTATGATGAGTACTACTGAGTTACCTGTTTCCTTTTGAGGGTTATGTGTAGGGTTCCTAGGCACACTAATGAGGTCTCACAAGGCATCAACCATGCCAATTTCAAATTTTGCGGTGCCGAGAAACCCTAGATACGGATCGTTGGCTAGAAATTTAGGCGAAAATGAACCTAGTTAACAACTTAACTAAGTGGTATACGGAAATACAACCTTTGTAGATCCGGTGCTCCACCTCCATAGCTCCGTGATGATGTCTCCTCGCTGTCCAAAATGGATCCCGGGCTGTAGCATCGGCTTCATCGGAGAAAGAGCGGGCTAGGTCATCGACGACGATGCCGAAGATGATCTACGTCGAGGCATCACTAGATCAAGCTCCACCTTCACCAAGCCATGAAAACTTGTGAAGGAAACACCCTATACTACTTGGCAAGATGTAGAGGATGAAGAAATAGGAAGTGGGTTCACTTTAGAATTGGATTTCTCACTCTTTTTCATCAATCACCATTGATGAAGCAAGCTTTCTTCTAGTGAAGAAGAAGAAGAAGAAGATGAATATTATGATAAGTTCATTTAAAAACAAAAAGTAAATGAATACTTATCATAATCATAACCATGGTCAAGTGTAGAGAATAAATCATGGTTAGTGGGAATGGTTAGGGTTAAGCATGGAGACAAAATGGTCACTTGGTCAAAGCTTCATGAAGCTTCAACATGCATCCAAAGAAAGCCACCATTTTGCATTATGCAAAATATTTTTCCAAAAAGAATAAATAGATAAATAAATGAGAAAAGGAAATGAAACCCTAACCACTTAAGTAACCATGGTTTAATTCTTTACACAAACCCAAACTAGCATGTATCATCAAACATGATACAATCTTGTGCACAAAAAATATATCATATATACAATGTGCACAAGCAAGTGAGAAAATCCATTTAAAAGTGAACCGATACTAGTTAATGCAAAGTAATATATCAAATATATAATTATGCATTAAATCATTAAATCAACACTTGATTTAACGATCCGGTCATATCGCATATAACCGACTAGTATCCAATGTATCGGCTTATCGAATCAACCCTCGATTCGATAACTAGGTTATATCGCATATAACCATTCGATACATTCATCGCAAGAATAGAATACGGTATCACATACACGCATTATTCTCGGTCCCGCACATATCTCATATGCGCTCCTATTTCATTTCGCTTGAGCCAGGAAACCTCTGTGTAGGACTCTAAAGACTCGTCAATACGCCGGCAGCAGATGATGATCATATCAAACACCCTCAAGCCGCAAGCGGTCTGCTAAACGTAACGGCCACCCGGGTATTGAGCGATCAGAAGATCGACGAGCAAGCTCGCTCACACTCCAGTGAATCCAACCAGTAACACTACCGTACAGTCCGGTCTGATCGTCTGATATGTCCCATATCTCGCCTAAGGGTGGTAAACGTCAGACCCCAATAGCTCGATAAGTCGTGTCGATATGAGGTCTACAACAATTCGAGATACTACTGGTAACACTTACCAGTAAATCTCAGCAACCCTGGCCAGGGATTTCCTGTTATAGCCAATCGAATACAGCGCAACATCAACTCCCTATACCGGGAGAGACGAATCCCCTCCTATCGCTCATTGCCTCCATGTGATTCGGGACTGTACCCAAAAACCACCGTTTTGCAAGCCCTCTTGGATGTGGTAAGATGGAAATCAAAGCACAGTGGGAACCACACAAGACTCTATGACGATCTCGGGTCAACAGACTACTCTGTACAAGTGTCACCAGAGAACTGCCATCTGACGTAAGGTATAATACCATCTGGGAGTTCTCGGCGAGTCCGTCCAGTGTACCCAGTCTCCACTGAGCATCCGTATATCATCTCTGATGTCAAACACCAATGGATATGGGATCATCCATCGCCCATCTGTATGGGTCGAGAAGGTATACGCTAGTCTACTCTGGTATATCGATGCCCCGTCTCGATACACCCACGACTAGGGACTTTGAAGGATGTACTTATGGACTACCATGTCCCCACTAGTATGATCCGCATCATAGTTCAGGTAGTCAAGTACACATCCTAAGGGCTTTACCAACATGTAACAGAGAGACAATCAGTGTACATGTTAAGGTAAAGAGCAACCAGATAGTATACTATCATGTCGAGCAAGAAAGTCCTCCCTATATATGTCCAAGCATCCACTACAATATACATCCTATGTATAGTAATGGCCTCTAGGGCATACATATAACTAACATTATGCACTTAAAAAGCTGCATACCTATTGAATAGGGTTCCAATCAAATACATTGCCTACCACTTCATATGTGATATGGAATGGGAAGAGCCCATATCTTAAGTTTGTTAAGATTTGGGGTTGTACGGCCTATGTCTAAAAGCAAAATCCGGACAAGCTCGAGGCAAAGTCAATTCTGTAGAAGTTTGTTGGATATCCCAAGCATTCGCAAGAGAATATTTTCTACCTAACAGAGGAACAAAATATGTTTTGTTTCTCAACATACCACCTTTGTGAAAGGGAATTTCTTATGAAGAAATTAGTGGTTATGAGGTAGAACTGGAAGGAGTTCCATCTATACAAACTACATCAGATGATTTGGTAGAACCAAAGGATTCAATAGGTTCCGACGAACCTCAGCCTCTCCGCCGATCTAGCAGGGTTCCTCATCCGTCTGAGAGATACTTCGGTTTCTCGATGACAGTGGGAGCGAGGATTGCATCATGAGATCATGACCCAACTAGTTTCGAGCATGACATCAAGAGTGGGACTCAGTAAGAATGGCTGGATGCTTAGCGATCTGAGATGGAATCCATGTACACCAACAAAGTATGGACTTTGGTTGCTATATCTGAAGGGTTAAATCCCCATCAGGAGCAAGTATATCTTGAGAAGATTACTTGGTGTATATGGAAAAGTTGAGACTTTCAAAGCTAGACTTGTTAAAGGTTTTCGTCATCGACCAGGTGTGGATAATAATGAAACCTTTTCCAGTGGCTGTGCTTAAGTCCATCCGGATCCTACTTACCATTGCTACATACCATGATTACGATATCTGGTGGTTGGGTGTCATGACTGCTTTTCTAAATATTGATTTAGAAGAGAGCGTCTATAAGTACACAGCCAGAGGGCTTCGTAGACAGTGGGAGCAGCGAAAACGTGTGCAAGTTGCTTTACAGGATAAAGCAGGCATCGCGGAGTTGGAACGTCTGTTTTGATGTGGTAGTCAAAGAGTTTGACTTCATCAAAATTGTAGATGAACCTTGTATATACAAAAAGGTAGTAGAGAGTAAGGTGGTCATCCTCGTATTGTACGTGGACAACATACTCTTGATGGTAAAAGAGTTTCCTATGTTACGCACGGTCAATCTCCTCTTATCACAAGGATTCTCCAAATAGGATCAAAGTGATACCTCCGAAATCCTGGGTTATGGATCTATGCGACAGATCTAAATGGATATTAGGATTCTCACTAGGTGTAATGAGATGGTATCAATCGATCCTGGGGAGAATCACTGGAAAAGTTCCAGGGTGATAAGGACGACTGAAAGTCAGTCGCAGGCATTGTCTTTACCCTCAGTAGAGGGACGGTATGTTGGAAGAGTTCCAAGCTAGATACCGTGGCAAACTAGACGATAAAGGCTGGTGACATTGCTATCAAAGATACTACCAAAGAGGCAGTTTGGGTGTATATTGGTTCATGTGATGAACTAGGTTCCTACCATTGTGTGACAATGGAAGTGTGGCTTTGGCCCAGGAACCGCGGTCCCATCAGTGACCCAGACATATTCTGAGGCAGCATCACCTGATCATGGAGATAGTAGATCTCCATGGTGATCGAGGTTAGGAGAGTAGACTCAGAGGACAACACGGCGGATCCACTCACAAAGGCCTTTTGCCAGAGAGAGACTTTTATGGGATGGTTGAGTATGAGATACTACAACCACTGTTATAGATGTCCCTAGTGCAAGTGGGAGATTGTTAGTTATATGTATGCCCTAGAGGCTATTACTGTACATGAGATGTATATTGTAGTGGATGCTGGGACATATATAGGTAGGACTTTCTTGCTCGACATGATACTAGGCTATCTGGTTGCTCTTTATCTTAACATGTATACTTGCTGTCTCTCTATTACATGTTGATAAAGCCCTTAGGATGTGTACTCGAGTTCCAGGACTATGATGTAGATCATACTAGTGGGGCCTGGGTAGTCAATGAGTACATCCTTCAATGTTCCTAGTCGTGGGAATATCGAGACGGGGCATCGATATTCCAGAGTAGACTAGCGTATATCTTCTCGACCCATGTGATGGGCGATGGATGATCCCATATCCATTGGTGTTTAACATCAGAGAAAGTATGCGGGTGCTCAGTAGAGACTGGGTTCACTGAACGGACTCGCCGAGAACTCCCAGATGGTATTATACTTCATGTCAGATGGCAGTTCACTGGTGACACTGGTACAGCTTAGTCTGTTGACCCGAGATCGTCATAGAGTCTTGTGTGTCTCCCACTGTGCTTTGATTTGCACCCTTCCACAGCTCTACTGAGTCGTGCAAACAGGTGGTTTTTGGGTACAGTCCCGATTCACATGGCGGCAATGAGCGATAGGAGTGGATTCGTCTCTCCCGGTATTGGGGGTTGATGTTGCGCTATGCTCGAGTGGCCATAACTGGAAATCCCTGCCCAGGGTTGCACTAATTTACTGGTAAGTGTTATCAGTATTTTCATGCTTGTTATGGACCTTACATCGGCATGACTTATCAAGCTGCTGGGGTCTGACGTTTACCACCCCTAGGCAAGATATGCGACATATCAGACGAACAGACCGGACTGTACGGTAGTGTTACTGATTGGATTCGCAGGAGTAATAGCAGGCTTGCTTGTTGATCTTCTGATCGCTCAATACCCGGGTGGCCGTTATGTTTAGCAGACCGCTTGCGGCTTGTGGGTGTTTGATATGATCATCACCTACTGCCGGCGTATTGACGAGTCTTTAGAGTCCTACACAGGGGTTTCCTGGCTCAAGCGAAACGGAGTAGGAGCGCATATGTGATATGTGCGGGACCGAGATTGATACGATACGAGATACCGTATTCTATTCTCGCGATTTGTGACATTGATCGGTTGTATGCGATATAGCCGGGTTATCGGATCAAGTGTTGATTCGATAAGTTGTTACTTTTGATATTAGTCGGTTATAGCTGGATTATTAAATCAAGAGTTGATTTAATAATTTAATGTATAATTATATATTTGATATATACATTACATTAACTAGTATTAGCTCACTTAAGATTTGTTTTCTCACTAGTTTGTGCATAAGTGTATATGTGATATATATTTGCGTACATATGTTTGTGTCATATTTGATGATACACACAAGATGGGTGTATGAGACTTGTACCAAGATTAGGTTTAAGATTAGGGTTATTGTTTTATCTTAAGATTTAACAAAAGAGTTGAACTTAGTCAAAGTTATCAAGCTTGAAGAAGCTTGGAGAAACTTTGACAAAGTCCACTCTTTTATCATTTCTCTTGATATTCTTTAACCTAACCCTTAACCTAATACCTTGGTCAATTCTCTAAATGAGTTAAGCATGATAGCTTAACTCACCCATGGTTACATTATTGAGGGAATTAATTCATATGATGATTATTCTTTCTTCTTCTTCTTCTTCATCAAGCTCCATGAAAAGCTTGGTAGCTCTAATGGTGCCATGAGAAAAAGTGTGAGAAAATCAATTCTAAAGTGAGCCCACTTCCTACTTCTTCATCCTCTACTACTTGCCATGTAGTATAGGGTGTTCTCTTCACAATGTTCATGACCAAGTGAAGGAATAACTTGAGTTAGTGTCTCCCCGACGTAGATCATCTTCGGCCTCAAAATCATCGAAGCAAGCATGTTCGTTTCTTCGTGGAGCCTCTCTAGAGTCCGGAGCTTGCGATCGCAGTGAAGGGACGTCAACACGGAGCTTTAGAAGTGAAGGACCGGATCTACAAAGGTTGTAATCCCTTTCACTTGTAGTTAATGAGTTTAACTTGCTAAGTTTCTCATAATCTCTAGTATACGATCTTGGTTAGGGTTGGTCGGCACGGCTATTTTTTAATCGGGCATGGTTGATGCCTTGTAGAACCTTATTAAAGTGCTTAGGAACCCTACATCGACTCCTCGAGATGGTCTCCTACTGGACCCTAGAACTTGGTTACTTGTGCTCCCCGCCTTGGGTCTATCCTAATGCGGAAAAGTAAATAATATACAATGGTTACATCATCCTCAACCCGGAAGTGCCCCAATAAAAGAATATTACATACAATGAATTTTACAAGAATGAAAATAAAAACTCACATCTCACATAAAACCCTCGGCTATTCAAAACACGACGATCCAATATAACATATCACAGCAACACATAATATCTCATATCATCAACGTAAGTAAATATGCGTACCCCAGTTGTCGTTGACATATAGCACCGAAATCGGCGATACACCACATATTACACTTACGGTCGCAGAAAAGAAAGTGAAAAACTACAACAGTTGGAATCCACAACCTCCCTAGACATCGCATGCCTAACAAAATGAATTCCTTAGACATCGCATGCCTAACAATTATAAACCCTGCATTTTAGTCTCAATATCGAAAACACTTTTCAATATCAAGTCGTGAAATTCAACAAGATTCCTGACATCCTGATCGAATGCTCGTCGGAAGCTTTAGTAGACGGCCACACCCCCCGATACCGTCGACTAAGTGCACTAAGGCGGAACACCGCTGCCGCGAGCACCTGAACGGATGCTTTAGATGACGGGGTTCTCCTACAGTCACTTGGTCGGGGCTATGGGGCATGGCTATCTATTAAGTTTACCCGGCGAGTATCCGCGTACGCTATATGATTGTGATGGACTTTCGATCGCATCAAAATCCCGTGGCAACCGATCAAATGAGACTAAACTGCTAGATTTATAACATTCAAACTAGTTATCTCATAACTACATTTATGGATTCCAAATATTGTATCACATTGCAGAATATCATGATGATGTTTAACGTTTCGATCGAATCGACCAACACCCACGTTTTACCCCAATAGCTCAACACTTGAGCAAACTTACAAATACCCAAAATCGCGCCACAGTGTCTATGGTCCAGCCGTATAAGGAGTTAACCAACGCCTCACCTATGACACCACGGAATTACGGCAAACCCGAAGGTTCGTTCGCGGTTCCGTGGGCATAGAATCGAGTTAAGGTTATTATGATCTTCTAGAGGGACCATAGGATACTTGAGCGACTATTGAATATAAAGTTAACTCAGGAAAATTACAACACTTAGAAATTTCAGCGGGGTAGAAAGTGTGGTGTTCGATGTTCGTTCGAACTATTAAAAATAGTCCAGGTTACCAATACAGTGTTAAATAATACGAATACGAAGCACTACGAATTAGCCCCAAGTAAAACTAATCATCACATGAAAATTGGGCTAAATAAACAATACTAGGAAACCCAAAATGGAGTCAAATGAGCACAGAAGCAATACGGGAGCCAGAGGAGGTGGTGGGACCGGCCTAGCCGGAATTTCCTCTTATGTGGCCGGTCCAAAACCGAGGACCCCCCCTGTATTTCACCCATGTTCATATTTTTCTCCAGGGACCATTCTGCACCTGTTTGAAAAAAATTTAAAGCACTTTTTTGAAAATTTACAGAGAGCAAAATAGGGTATTCATAATATCGTTTTTCGAAGTGATTTTCGTTTTCGTAATTGTTATAACACCGTATCTAGAGATTTTACCTCGGGTCAACTCAGAATAAGAGTGGTCTTCAAGAGCTGCTTCCTAGTGCGTTCTACTAGTTGAATTCTAGTTTGGCTCCGATACCACTATTGGGCTTCCCTTGCACCTAGTTTAGGGTTTGGTAGCATCACATATGCCACATTAAAATTTTAGAGAGGTGCAAAGCAAGTAAACCATGAATCATGCTAGAATTTCTAGAGTAACAAGTTTGTATCACATACAAAGAAGTAAAGAGATAGGGATTACAACCTTTGTAGTCCGTTCCTTCACTTCATAAGCTTCGTGTTGAGGTCCCTTCGCTGCGATCATCATGAACTCCGACTCTCGAGAGGCTCCATGAAGAGAATGATGCACCTTACTTGAAGACTTCACTAATCCAAGATGATCTACTTTGAAGAATCTCAAACCCAAGCTCTTGCTTCACTAATCAAGTATTAGTAAAGAAAACACCCTAATCTAAATGGCTAGAATAGATGAGGATGATGAAGTAGGAATTTTGCTCTCTTTTGATTTCAATTTCTCACTTATAAACATCACAAATAAAAAAAGCTTGTGAAGGTTTTCTTCATGAAGCAAGAAGAAGAAGATGAAGCAAATCCTTTTGTGATGAATAATGAATTATTGTTGTGGTTAAAAATTCAACCATGGGTTAAGAATGATTGAGTTAACCCTTGTAGAGAATAAAATAGAGGCTAAAGTTTGGGTTGGGTTAATAAATATCAAAGGATGAAGTCAAAGATAAAGCTTCATGAAGCTTCATGGAAGCTTCATCTAAGCTTAAACCCTTATCCAAACCCTAACCATGTTTAAACTCCACAAAACATGTTGCATTTGTAACCCTAACTTGTTACAATATTATATATCACATATATAATATATTTTGCAACAAAAGAAAATAATATAATTAACATATATCGCATATATATCAATGTATTATCCCGTGAGAAAATGAATCAATAAAGCGAGCTTATATTAGTTAATGTAAAGTAATATATCTCATATATAATTATACTTTAAATTATCGAATCAACTCTTGATCCGATAACCCGGCTATAATACATATAACCGACTAATATAACATGTACCAATTTATCGAATCAACACTTGATCCGATGACCCGGCTATATCATATATACCCGGCCGATATCTCATATCGCGAGAATAGAATACGGTATCTCATAACGTATCATTCTCGGTCCCGCACATATCACATATGTGCTCCTACTTCGTTTTGCCTGAGCCAGAAAACCTTTGTGTAGGACTCTAAAGAATCGTCAATACTCCGGCAGTGGGTGAAGATCATATCAAACACCCACAAGCTGCAAGCGGTCAGCTAAACGTAACAGCTACCCAGGTATTAAGCGATCAGAAGATCAATAAGCAAGCCTGTACATTCTCCTGCGAATCCAATCAGTAACACTCCCGTACAGTCCTGTCTCTTCGTCTGATATGTCGCATATCTCGCCTAGGGGTGGTAAACGTCAGACCCCAGTAGCTTGATAAGTCGTGTCGATATGAGGTCCATAACAGTTTGAGAAACTACTGATAACACTTACCGGTAAATCTGAGCAACCTTGGCCAGGGATTTCTAGTTATAGCCAATCGAACACAGCGCAACATCAACTCCCTATACCGGGAGAGACGAAACCCCTCCTATCGCTCATTGCCTCCATGTGATTCGGGACTGTACCCAAAAGCCACCGTTTTGCACGCCCTCTTGGACATGGTATGATGGAAATCAAAGCACAGTGGGAATCACACAAGACACTATGACGATCTCGGGTCTACAGACTAACCTGTACTAGTGTCACCAGAGAACTGTCATCTGACGTGAGGTATAATACCATCTGGGAGTTCTCGGCGAGTCCGTTTAGTGTACCCAGTCTCTACTGAGCACACGTATACTGTCTCTGATGTCAAACACCAATGGATATGGGATCATCCATCGCCCATCTGTATGGGTCGAGAAGCTATACGCTAGTCTACTCTGGTATATCGATGTCCTGTCTCGATACACCTACGACTAGGAACATTTGAAGGATGTACATAGCGACTACACTGTCCCCACTAGTATGATCTGCATCATAGTCCTGGTAGTCAAGTACTCATCCTACGACTAGGAACATTTGAAGGATGTACATAGCGACTACACTGTCCCCACTTTGCGTAATTGCTCTCTGACACAGCGCGGTATCAACTCCCAATACCGGGAGAGACGAATCCTGTCTAACCGCCACTGCCTCCAAGTGCTCGGGACTGCACCCAACCGCTACCTGTTTGCACGACTCCTTTGAGCCGTGGTAGGGTAGCAATCTAAGAAAAGTGGGACACACTCGAGGCGAAGTAGCAGTGTCAAGTCTGCGGACTATGCTGTACTCATGTCACCTGGGAACTGTTAACTGACGACTGGTATAAAACCAACCAACAGTTCCCTGTGAGTCATGTCCGGTGTACCCGTAACCTAACGAGCACCTGTATACTATCTCCAGTACGACGTACTGACGGCTGTGGGACAGACCATCTCCCCAACTGGGATGAGAAGCGTACACACTAGTCTACTCCGGAGTATCGATGCCCTGTCTCGATAATCCTACGACTAGGGACTTGAATAAGGATGTGCTTGTAGACTACCCAGCCCCCACTAGTGTGACTGCCATCACAACACTGGTAGTCAAGCAAGATCCTAAGAGATCTATCAATACGTATACTCATATATTAAGATAGAAAAACCAAGTAGCATACTACTATGTTTAGCAAGACTGTTATATACATGTGAATATCCCAAGCTTCCATTAAGTAATATACAAACTAGTATGATACAGTAATGGCCTTCTAGGGCATAAACATTAACAATCTCCCACTTGCACTAGGGCCATGTACTGGCATATCGCAGACCTATCATCTCGAATAGCCTCTCGAACTGCGTCTGAGGAATGGCCTTTGTGAATGGATCAGCAGTGTTATTCTCTGTATCTACTCTCTTTACCTTGATCTCCCGATGATCGACGATCTCCCTGATCAGGTGATACCGCCTTAAGATGTGTCTGGACTTCTGATGGGACCTGGGTTCCTTCGCTAAAGCTATAGCGCCGTTGTTGTCGCAATACAGAGGTATTGGACCAACACTGGTAGGAACCACCTGATGTTCTGTGAGGAACTTCTTCATCCAGACAGCTTCTTTTGCGGCATCGCAAGCAGCTATGTACTCCGCTTCCATCGTTGAGTCAGCAACGATGTCCTTCTTGGAACTCTTCCAACAGACCGCCCCTCCATTGAGGGTAAAGACATAACCCGACATGGACTTGGAGTCATCCTTGTCACTCTGGAAGCTAGAGTCGGCAAAGGCCTCGATCTGGAGGTCCTTTCCGCCGTACACCAAGAACATCTCCTTAGTCCTTCTCAGGTACTTGAGAATGTTCTTTACTGCTATCCAGTGCTTCTCCCCTGGGTTTGCCTGATACCGGCTTACAACGCTCAATGTGTATGCTACATATGGTCTGGTACATAACATCGCATACATTATAGAGCCTACAGCAGATGCGTAGGGTATAATCGACATGCGATCCCTTTCTAAATCAGTCTTGGGAGACATCTCTTTGGAGAGGGTGATTTCGTGACAAGCCGGTAGGTTACCGCGCTTAGAATCTTCCATACTGAATCTTTTCAATATGGTGTCTATATACCTGGACTGCGAAAGTCCCAACATCCTCTTTTATCTATCACGATAGATCTGGATCCCCAGAATGTAGGTGGCATCACCCAGGTCTTTCATGGAGAACTTCTGTGACAAGAATGTTTTGACTGACTGTAGCATAGGAATATCATTTTCTATTAGGAGAATGTCATCCACGTACAAGACGAGGAATACAACAACACTCCCTACAATCTTACTGTATATGCATGGTTCATCTGGATTTTTGATAAAGTCGAATTCTTTGACAGTATCATCAAAACAGATGTTCCAAATCCGCGATACCTGCTTTAGTCCATCAATGGATTTAAGCAGCTTGCATACTTTACCGCTGCTCCCACTCTGAATGAATCCATCTGGCTGATCCATATAGACACTCTCTTCCAAATTACCATTTAGAAAGGCCGTCTTTACGTCCATCTGCCAGATCTCATAATCGTGGAAGGCAGCAATAGCAAGAAGGACCCGAATGGATTTGAGCATAGCCACTGGAGAAAAGGTTTCGTCATAGTCCAAACCAGGTCTTTGACGGAAACCCTTTGCAACAAGTCAAGCCTTATAGATTTCAACCTGTTCATCTACACCAATCTTCTTTCTGAGGATCCACTTGCATCCTACGGGTTTTACCCCATCTGGAGCAGTGTCCAAAGTCTATATTTTGTTAGTGTACATGGACTCCATTTCGGTCCGCATTGCATCCAGCCATTTTACCGAGTCGCCGCTCTGAATGGCTTGCTGGAAGCTAGTAGGGTCGTCATTATCAATGACGCAATCATCTCGATCCCCGTCTATGAGAAAACCGTAGTATCTCTCGGGCGGATGAGACTGTTAGTGTATATGCCCTAGAGGCCATTACTGTATCATACTAGCTTGTATATTACCTGATGGAAGCTTAGGATATTCACAGTTGTATAGACAATCTTTCTCAAAATGGTAGTATGCTACTTGGTTTGTATCTACTTCAATATGTGCATGTGTTTCTTTTAGCATATCGCTTATATACATATTAGTAGAGCCCTTAGGATCTTTGCTTGATTACCAGCGTTGTGATGGCGCTCACACTCGTGGGGGCTGGGTAATCCATAAGCACATCCTTATACAGGTCCTTAGTCGTTGGACTATCGAGACAGGGCATCGATACTCCGGAGTAAACTAGCGTATGCGCTTCTCATCCCAGCGGGGGAGACGGTCTGTCCCACAGCCGTTAGTACGTCGTACTTGAGATAGTATGCGGGTGCTCGTTAGGTTACGAGTACACTGGACAGGACTCGTCGGGAACTGTTGGTTGGTATTATACCTATCGTCAGTTATCAGTTCCCAGGTGACATGAGTACAGCTTAGTCCGCTGACTTGACACTGTCACTTCGCCTCGAGTGTGTTCCTACTGTACTTAGATTACTACCATACCACGGCTCAAAGGAGTCGTGCAAACAGGTAGTAGTTGGGTGCAGTCCCGAAGCACTTGGAGGCAGTGACGGTTAGACAGGATTCGTCTCTCCCGGTATTGGGGGTTGACATCGCGCTGTGTCTAGGAGAGCCATTACCCTGGCCAAGGCAAGCGAGATATACTGGTAGGTTTCCAGTGTTATCTCAGGGTGTTCTGGGCTACACTCCGACACGACTTGTACCGCTATTAGGGGACTGACGTTCACCACCCCCTAGGCCCGCCATGCGATGTATCAGACGAACAGACCGGACTGTACGGAGATTGTCACATACAGGCTCAGTAGGAGTTCGGATGGGTTTACCTCATCGGCCTTCTTATCGACATCTACCTGGGGACCGTTACGTACAGCTTGTGCCGCTTGCAGTCTGTGGTTAAACCCACTGCCAGCGTAGTGTCGAGTCTTTAGAGTCCCACACAGAGAGTTTCCCTGCACTGAGCGAAACGTGTAGAGGCCGTATGGTTTTACGGCAGGGCTACGATCACTTACGTGCACTTGTGTGCGTATGATGTTCGGGCATGCAATACTAGTGGGCTTTGGTTTAAGCCAGATCCTAGTATTGCACAGATGGATTTGATTTGTCTTATGCGCATTCGCATTCTACGGGATGCGGATGCGGGTGTGTATGCACAGTTTTGAGGAGTGATGAAGGAGGAGGTGCCCCATTAGGGTTTTGGCAGTTGGTTCGGCCAAAACCGTAATGTGGCACACTCATTAGGGTTTTGACAATTCGTTTGGTCAAAACCGTTATGAGTGGGAGACATTGTTTACTAATCCTTTTAGTGATAGATTAGTGATGGCTAATTGCATTGACCATTTGACCACTTAGACCCCTCTTGACTTTGTTGACCCGTTGACCGTGTTGACCATTGACCTTCAAGAGGGATCTACACTCTTTTTTCATTTTCTTTTTATTTCTTGCGTTATGATAATGGTCAATTCAATGTGCCATCAACCCTTTTCATGATAGGATTAGTAATGATGATTATTGTGTATTATTGTAACCATGGTTCATTTGATTTGGGTTTAATCTTTTCATTATTCTCTTCTCATTCTCTCTCATGAAGTGAGAAGAAAAAGAAAAGCTCCATGGTTGCAAACTTTCTCCTTCTTCTTCCTCTTCTTGATCTCTTCTTTTGATCTCATGTGTTGAGAGAAAAAGAATTCACATAGACAAACACTTCCATTTTTCTCTTCTACACAACCTAAGGCATTTAGATTAGCAATCTCTTTGCCCTAGTTGCCTTGGCTTGAGGCGAAGCTAAGTGCACAACTCTCGGGTGGATCGTCTTCGACTCAAGAAGGCCGCGGAGGTGCCCAAGGTCCGTATCGACGCTTGGAGCTTGGATGGACGAGCGGGACAGCGAAATGAAGACCCGAAGGACCGGTTCCGTGAGGTATACTTTCTACAAGCATAGTGGTTAAGACCTCTAAGTGTTTACTAGTTTCTAGTTTATCAAAGATCCCGACTTTTAGTCCATGTTACCTTACGCCAAAATCATCGTTTTTCGCCGTTTCCGCCTCCCCGTAAGAACCGGGGTGAGCAACGTGGACTTACAGTAGCATCAGAGCCTAGCTAAACATAAACTAGTAAGTTAGCAAAGTGTTAAGAACATCGATCGGAAAAAAAAGTCGCAAAACACATCCACAAAACCTCAAGTTTCTGTTGATTTTTACACTGCTCAAAAAGTGTTTTAAAATATATGAAAAATCGTCTCATGGTTTTGTGAAAACACTGCAGAAAAACGATCCAGTGATTCGATCAAACGACCACGGTTCTGCGGCAATTGTAAGTCCATGCTACCTCTCCCGGTACTTTCGGGCATGCGGAATTTGGTGAAAAACAATTTTCTTAGAGGTGGTAACATGGACCTAAAACCCGGATCTTTGTTAAACATCTAACTAACAACCTAACTAGGAGTCGTTAACTACTCGGTTAGGGGGTTTATACCTTTCTTGTCTTGAACTCCTTCGTCTTCAAACCTCGATGGTGGTCCGGATCGGCTTCTTCCCGTCGTCTCCTTACGCCGAAGATAGATCCACCTGAAAGCTTCAACCTTTGGCTCCTTCTTCGATCTTTGAAGAAACTAGTTCACTCGGTTTGCTAAAGCTTGTGAACTAGAGTGAGTAGAGAAGAGTTTGTATGGGATTTTATCTATGGTTCTTGGTTCTCAACTCATGAGACAAGTGAACCATAGAATCAAGAGATGGAGAGCAAGAGGAGGAAGATGTGAGCTCAAGAACAAGAGAGAGAATGAGCATGAAAGAATGAGAGAAGACTTTTCTTTCTTGGCTCTCATAATCCAAAACCATCATCACAAAAATAATAATCAAGTATTGTATAAAATGGTTCAAGTCAAAATGGCTAAATCATTTCATCCACTCATTTCTCACAAAAGAAACAAGCAAGTAAAAAGTCTTTGCCATGAAATGATAGCCATAGTCATCATGATGGTCAACTAGTCCAACCTAGTCAACCGGTCAACAAAGTCAACAAGTCAAGAAAGTCAACCCCTCAACAACCATGTCACCACAATACTTAACTAATATAATTGTTAATCACATATCATATTCTCATTAGGGTTGAGCAAAAAGTCAATAGTCAACTGTCAACGGTCAACAACCCTAATGAGAATCCTCTGCCTCTGTCTCTCCGTCAACTGTGCATACACACCCGCATCCGCGTTCCGAGGAACACGAATGCTTACTGGATAAATCCAATCCCAAAAGGTACACTAGGATCTGGCTTAAACCAAAGCCCGCTAGTGTAAACTGTCCGGACACTGTATGTGCACAAGTGCATGGATGTGACCGAACCCTGTCGCAAAACCATGCGACCTGTCGCAAAACCATGCGACCTCTACTCTTTTGCCTAAAGGCGAATAGCTTTCTGTGTGGGACTCTAAAGACTCGACACTACGCTGGCAGTGGGTTTAACCACAGACCGCAAGCGGCACTAGCTGTGCGTAACGGTCCCCAGGTAGATGCCGACAAGAAGACTGACGAGGCGAAACCCATCTGAAATCCTATTGAGCCTGAATATTACATTCTCCGTACAGTCCGGTCTGTTCGTCTGATACATCGCATGGCGGGCCTAGGGGGCGGTAAACGTCAGTCCCCCAATAGCGGTACAAGTCGTGTCGGAGTGAAGCCCAAAACACCCTGAGATAACACTGGAAGCCTACCAGTATATCTCGTTTGCCCTGGCCAGGGACTACTCGTGTAATGGCTCTCCTAGACACAGCGCGATGTCAACCCCCAATACCGGGAGAGACGAATCCTGTCTAACCGTCACTGCCTCCAAGTACTTCGGGACTGCACCCAACTACCACCTGTTTGCAGGACTCCTTTGAGCCGTGGTAGGGTAGTAATCAAAGTACAGTGGGAACACACTCGAGGCGAAGTGACAGTGTCAAGAAAGCGGACTAAGCTGTACTCATGTCACCTGGGAACTGATAACTGACGATAGGCATAATACCAACTAGTCAGTTCCCGACGAGTCCTGTCCAGTGTACTCGTAACCCAACGAGCACCCGCATACTCTCTCAAGTACGACGTACCGACGGCTGTGGGACAGACCGTCTCCCACACTGGGATGAGAAGCGCATGCGCTAGTCTACTCCGGAGTATCGATGCCCTGTCTCGATAGTCCTGCGACCAGGGACTTGCATAAGGATGTGCTTATAGATTACCCAGCCCCACTAGTGTGACTGCCATCACAACGCTGGTAATCAAGCGAAGATCCTAAGGGCTCCACTAATGTGTATAGGCGATATACTAAAATAAACACATGTACACATTGAAGTAGAAACAAACCAAGTAGCATACTACTATCTTGAGCAAGATTGTATATACAAGGTGAATATCCCAAGCTTCCATTAAGTAATATACAAACTAGTATGATACAGTAATGGCCTCTAGGGCATATACACTAACAGCAATGACATGCTCATTGCCGCGGTTCCGCCGCCGCTTTGACTCGGCACTGGATCGGGTTTTGTGCAGTGTTTTAGTTTGGATGTTTTGGGATTTTTAATACATGTTTTTTCTACCCAGATTTTCCAGAAAGCAAATTGACTTTTTTGGGTGGTTAAAAATCCGTATTTTGATCGATATTCCGTACTCTCTGGCTAATGCATATTTTCTGTGATGTGATATATGTATTAAACGTCTGCTAATCGCTATACGTCGATTAGTGGGGGTTATACATATCTGTGATCTGTAATGTTTATGGATTGTGTGTATGAACTCGGTGGATTGTCGCGGATGAATAGCCGGGAATGGGTGTGAGATGAGAGTTTCTTTTTTCTTTCATTCATTGTAAATTTGTAAATTGATATAATATTATTTATTTGGCCGCACAACCGGGTCGGGGTTGTAGCCGTCATTGTATAATTTCTTTTTACTGTTTTTGCTCCTAGGATAGACCCAAGGTGGGGTGCACAAACTACCGGGTATCTCGAAGTGCCGAGTGGCCTACTCACGGTGTTGAGGGAGGTTACTTCGCTTCGGGTACTTGGCGGGTAGTTTGCCCCACCCGTAGGGGTCTAGGGTGGGGTTTGGCTATTCATCGCGACCGTGTAATCCGTTTTTCATTGCAGGCTCGAACGAATCGCGGATTCCTAGTATATCCAAAGTGTTCATCTGTGATCTGTAATGTCTATCATTGCTTTATATCTATATATGATATCTATTTAGGTGTTGCTTATGTTTTTCAGCCGTGCTAGCCCAGCCCCCGCTCTGTCGTTAGTTAAGTAACCTAACGGGTGATGACGGGGCCCCGTGGCGAATGCGAATGGCATAAGCGTACGTCATATTTTGGTTGTTTTCTTCAATGGTAGGTTTAAATGATGGGACGCATTAAAAGAACTAATGCAAGAAAATAAACCAAGTAAAAGTCGATTGGAACACTTTCAAAACCACTCGGTTCTTTTCAAAAAACCAGCTTTTTAAACGCGGAGCTTGAACCACTCCTTTTAAAAGCTATCTCGTTCCATCGATTATATCAAGTTCACTACGTTCACGGTTTCGTCAAAACCATTCGTAGCCCTCCGTCATTTCGTATGGATATTCAATAGTATTCAAGCTATGTTTGTTGACCTTTGTCAAGGCATAGTGATTGGTAGCTGTTGGGTGTTCATATGTAGCATAGATAGATACGTTGGTTTGGGACAGTCGTATTACCTTGTTGACCTTCGTCAAGGGTATATACGGGTGGGTTCAAATTAACCTGGATAACGACAGGTAGAACTTGACATGTGACTTATGATTTGTTGACCTTCGTCAAGGTCATAAGAGCATGGGGCAAAAATCCATATCGGGAGTTTCAAAAGTACTGAAACTTGCTAGCGCTGCATACCATTTGGAGTGTGATGATTCTGGTAGGATTCCTTCGGTTTTATCACGCGATGATATTTGGATCCCGATCCTACTGTGAGTATATGCTACTCCTCGGGAAATCTCCCACTTAACGATCAATACTATAAACCTAGTAGGTGTCTAAAAAGGTGTTAGCGGGGCTACGCCCACAGGGAAAAGAGGTTACTTAATTAAGGAACTTCGCGAAAGCGTTGGAAAACCTCCCTCAAAGTACCGACACTGGCCTGGCTGAACGGTTAAGCAAGTATTGTACGGTGAGATAGATCCTGACTAGTTCTTCCTTTATGGTTTGAGGAGGGATTCGAGAGACAGTGAGAGCCATCCTGTTTAGATAAATTAAAAACCAATCTAAACTTGCAAGAGCATCATGCTAAGTGTTTTCTTCTCTCTCTCTTAATTGCAGCGACCCAGTGACCGCACCAAGGTTACATCTAGATAATAAAATGACTGAATCTGACTGTTATGACTGGCAAAGGTCTGTCCTGATGTCCATTGCCCAGGACAAGCTGGAACACCTCTTGACTGATCCAACCCCTGCCGTCTCAGGTCCAGTTTCCCCTGTCACGGATATTGATATCCGTAGGACATCGGAAGAAGACTGTGCGAAAGCCAAGTGCCTCGTGTTAGCCTCAGTTGATGGTTTATACCAGAGGCAGCACGAGAAGATGGACTCAGCTTCTATCTTCCTCCATAACAAAGTTTTATATGGAGAGCAATCTCGTATCGGAAGATATGAGACCTCGAACGAATTGCTTCCAGCGAGGTTGGCTATCAGGTCATCTGTAGGGGGCAACGTCCTTACAGAGACCAGCTCTTTTGAGCTCTCGGACCTGAAGACCACGTTGAAGAACGGGTCAGATGCTGACTTAGTTCAACAGTCTCTACCTACTACCCTGAAGGAAACCAGGGAAGTAGAAAGAAAGAGAGGGGCAGAAGTTTCGGAAATGGATGCAGTAAAAGAGGGATGTTCCTATTGTTACGGGAATGAACATGGACAGAAGGATTGCAGGGCATGCAAAGCCAGTAGCCAGAATTCGAAGCATGTTGTGGCTTCGGCTTCGGGTGTGTTTGTAATAGAGAAGTGTATGTCAGTTTACCCTACTTCCTGGGTATTGGATACCGGATCAGGATCTCATATCTGTAATTCGTTACAGGCTCTGAGAAACCGTAGGGTTATCAGGAAAGGTGATATGACTCTCAGGGTTGCTAACGGAATGAGCATGTATGCTGAATTCGTAGGGGAATATCATCTAGGACTGACAACTGGGCAGATATTGATTCTGCGTAACTGTTTTTATGTACCAGGTGCGACTTGTAATATCATATCTGTATCCTTGATTTCTAAGGAAGGATATGATTTTACTTTTGTAAGCGATGTAGTAAACATCCACCTAAATCAAGTCCTGATTTGGTCAGGTACATTACAAAACGGAATATACGTATTGAATCAAGCTCAGATCTTCAGTGTCCAGAACACACTTAAAAGAAAATCTCCGGAAACAAATCAGGCTTTCTTATGGCATTGTAGGCTGGGTCACATTAAAGAGACACGGTTAACAAAGTTACATAAAGAGGGATACTTGAATCCGTTTGAGTATCAGTCTTATGCCACTTGTGAATCTTGTCTCATGAGAAAGATGACAAAGACTCCGTTCACTGGACACGGAGAAAGAGCAAGCGAGCTCTTAGGACTCATACACAGTGATGTGTGTGGTCCAATGTCTACACATGCGCGAAGTGGTTATTCATACTTCATTACTTTCATAGATGATTTCTCTAGGTATGGGCATGTCGTCTTGATGAAGCACAAATCCGAGGCCTTTGAGAAATTTCAGGAATACAAGAATGAAGTTGAAAAACAAATAGGCAAAAGTATCAAGACACTAAGATCTGATCGAGGTGGTGAATACTTGAGTGCCGAGTTTCTGGGATACTTAAAAGAGAATGGAATTCTCTCTCAGCTTACTCCTCCATACACACCACAACAAAACGGTGTATCGGAAAGGCGGAATCGAACCCTATTGGATATGGTTCATTCCATGATGAGTAAGGCTGAGTTACCGCGATCCTTCTGGGGTTATGCGCTAGAAACAGCAGCATATCTCTTGAACAAGGCTCCAACCAAGACTGTGCCTACCACCCCATATCAGATGTAGAGTACGAAGAAACCCTGTCTTAAGTACCTTAAGACATGGGGATGTCCAACTTTTGTAAAAAAGCAGTATGCGGACAAACTCGAGGCACGCTCAGTACTGTGTAAGTTTGTGGGATACCCAAAGAACTCCAGGGGGTATATTTTCTATTCCGCAGAGGAACAAAAGGTTTTTGTTTCTCAGCATGCCCACTTCTTGGAAACTGAATTTTTAGAAAATCAGATTAGTGGGAGCGCAATAGAACTGGAAGAAATTCTAGAACCACAAGCTGTTACTGAAACCTTGGTAGAACCAGAAGGTTCAGGAGAACGGACATTTCAGCGCCACTCCGCAGGAGTAGTAGGCAGTCTCATCCGCCCGAGAGATACTACGGTTTTCTCATAGACGGGGATAGAGAGGATTGCACCATGGATTATGGTGAGCCTACTAGCTTCCAGCAAGCCATCCAGAGCGGCGACTCGGTAAAATGGCTGGATGCAATGCAGGCCGAGATGGAGTCCATGTACACCAACAAAGTTTGGACTTTGGACTTTGCTCCAGAAGGGGTAAAACCCGTAGGCTGCAAATGGATCTTCAGAAAGAAGATTGGTGTAGATGGGCAGGTTGAGACCTATAAAGCTAGACTTATAGCAAAGGGTTTTCGTCAAAGACCTGCTTTGGACTATGAGGAGACCTTTTCTCCAGTGGCTATGCTGAAATCCATTCGGATCCTTCTTGCCATTGCTGCCTTCCACGATTATGAAATTTGGCAGAAGGACGTAAAGACGGCTTTCCTAAATGGGAAGAGTGCGTCTATATGGATCGGCCGGAAGGATCCATTCAGAGTGGGAGCAGCGGTAGAGTGTGCAAGTTGCTCAAGTCCATTTATGGACTTAAGCAGGCATCGTGGAGTTGGAACATCTGCTTTGATGATACTGTCAAAGAATTCGACTTTATCAAAAACCCAGATGAACCATGCATTTACAGTAAGATTGTAGGGAGAACTGTGGTATTCCTCGTCTTATACGTGGATGACATTCTCCTAATAGGAAATGATATTCCTATGCTACAGTCAGTCAAAGGATTCTTGTCGCAGAGGTTCTCCATGAAGGACCTGGGCGATGCCAACTACATTCTGGGGATCCAGATCTATCGTGATAGATCTAAGAGGATGTTGGGACTTTCACAGTCAAGGTACATCGACACCATACTGAAAAGATTCAGTATGGAAGATTCCAAGCGCGGTAATCTACCGGCTTGTCACGGGATCACCCTCTCCAAAGAGATGTCTCCCAAGACTGATTTGGAGAGGGATCGCATGTCTATTATACCCTACGCTTCTGCGGTAGGCTCTATAATGTATGCGATGTTGTGTACCAGACCAGATGTAGCATACGCATTGAGCGTTGTAAGCCGGTATCAGTCGAACCCAGGGGAGAAACACCGGATAGCGGTAAAGAACATTCTCAAGTACCTGAGAAGGACTAAGGAGATGTTCTTGGTGTATGGCGGAAAAGACCTCCAGCTTGAGGCCTTTGCTGACTCCAGCTTCCAGAGTGACAAGGATGACTCCAAGTCCATGTCGGGCTATGTCTTTACCCTCAATAGAGGGGCGGTCTGCTGGAAGAGTTCCAAGCAGGAGACCGTTGCTGACTCAACTATGGAAGCGGAGTACATAGCTGCTTGCGATGCCGCAAAGGAAGCTGTCTGGATGAAGAAGTTCCTCACGGAGCTTCAGGTGGTTCCTACCATTGTTGATCCAATACCGCTGTATTGCGACAACAACGACGCTATAGCTTTAGCGAAGGAACCCAGGTCCCATCAGAAGTCCAGGCACATTTTGAGGCGGTACCACCTGATCAGGGAGATCGTAGATCACCGGGAGATCGAGGTGAAGAGAGTAAATACGGAGAACAACACTGCAGATCCACTCACGAAGGCCCTACCCCAGACTCAGTTCGAGCGGCTGATCGAGATGATAGGTCTTCGATACGCCAGTACATGGCCTTAGTGCAAGTGGGAGATTGTTAGTGTATATGCCCTAGAGGCCATTACTGTATCATACTAGCCTGTATATTACTTGATGGAAGCTTGGGATATTCACTGTTGTATAGACAATCTTACTCAAAATGGTAGTATGCTACTTGGTTTGTCTCTACTTCAATATGTGCATGTGTTTCTTTTAGCATATTGCTTATATACATATTAGTAGAGCCCTTAGGATCTTTGCTTGATTACCAGCGTTGTGATGGCGCTCACACTCGTGGGGGCTGGGTAATCCATAAGCACATCCTTATACAGGTCCCTAGTCGTTGGACTATCGAGACAGGGCATCGATACTCCGGAGTAGACTAGCGTATGCGCTTCTCATCCCAGCGGGGGAGACGGTCTGTCCCACAGCCATCAGTACGTCGTACTTTAGATAGTATTCGGGTGCTCGTTAGGTTACGAGTACACTGGACAGGACTCGTCGGGAACTGTTGGTTGGTATTATACCTATCGTCAGTTATCAGTTCCCAGGTGACATGAGTACAGCTTAGTCCGCTGACTTGACACTGTCACTTCTCCTCGAGTGTGTTCCCACTGTACTTAGATTACTACCCTACCACGGCTTAAAGGAGTCGTGCAAACAGGTAGTAGTTGGGTGCAGTTCCGAAGCACTTGGAGGCAGTGACGGTTGGACAGGATTCGTCTCTCCCGGTATTGGGGGTTGATATCGCACTGTGTCTAGGAGAGCCATTACACAAGTAGTCCCTGGCCAGGGCAAGCGAGATATACTGGTAGGTTTCCAGTGTTATCTCAGGGTTTTCTGGGCTACACTCCGACACGACTTGTACCGCTATTAGGGGACTGACGTTCACCGCCCCCTAGGCCCGCCATGCGATGTATCAGACGAACATACAGGCTCAGTAGGAGTTCGGATGGGTTTACCTCATCGGCCTTCTTATCGACATCTACCTGGGGACCGTTACGTACAGCTAGTGCCGCTTGCGGTCTGTGGTTAAACCCACTGCCAGCGTAGTGTCGAGTCTTTAGAGTCCCACGCAGAGAGTTTCCCTGCACTGAGCGAAACTGTAGAGGCCGTATGGTTTTACGGCAGGGCTACGATCACTTACGTGCACTTGTGTGCGTATGCTGTTCGGGCAGGCAATACTAGTGGGATTTGGTTTAAGCCAGATCCTAGTATTGCACAGATGGATTTGATTTTTTTTCTGTGCATTCGCATTCTACGGGATGCGGATGCGGGTGTGTATGCACAGTTTTGAGGAGTGATGAAGGAGGAGGTGCCCCATTAGGGTTTTGGCAGCTGGTTCGGCCAAAACCGTAATGTGGCACACTCATTAGGGTTTTGACAATTCGTTTGGTTATGAGTGGGGGACATTATTTACTAATCCTTTTAGTGATAGATTAGTGATGGCTAATTGCATTGACCATTTGACCACTTAGACCCCTCTTGACTTTGTTGACCCGTTGACCGTGTTGACCATTGACCTTCAAGAGGTTTCTACACTCTTCTTTCATTTTCTTTTTATTTCTTGTGTTATGATAATGGTCAATTCATTGTGCCATCAACCCTTTTCAAGATAGGATTAGTAATGATGATTATTGTGTATTATTGCAACCATGGTTCATTTGATTTGGGCTTAATCTTTTCATTATTCTATTCTCATTCTCTCTCATGAAGTGAGAAGAAAAAGAAAAGCTCCATGGTTGCAAACTTTCTCCTTCTTCTTCCTCCTCTTTATCTCTTCTTTTGATCTCATGTGTTGAGAGAAAAAGAATCAATATAGACAAACACTTCCATTTTTCTCTTCTACACAACCTAAGGCATTTAGATTAGCAATCTCTTTGCCCTAATTGCCTTGGCTTGAGGCGAAGCTAAGTGCACAACTCTCGGGTGGATCGTCTTCGACTCAAGAAGGCCGCAGAGGTGCCCAAGGTCCGGATCGACTCTTGGAGCTTGGATGGACGAGCGGGACAGCGGAATTAAGACCCGAAGGACCGGTTCCGTGAGGTATACTTTCTACAAGCATAGTAGTTAAGACCTCTAAGTGTTTACTAGTTTCTAGTTTCGCAAAGATCCCGACTTTTAGTCCATGTTGCCTTGCGCCAAAATCATTTTTTTTCGCCGTTTCCGCCTCCCCGTAAGAACCGGGGTGAGCAACGTGGACTTACAGAGACTGCCTACTACTTCTGTGGATAGGCACCGGTATGTCCCTTTCTTCTGAAACCTCTTGTTCTACCAAACTTTCAGTAACAACTTGTGGTTCTGGAATTTCTTCCAGTTCTACTGCGCTCCCACTCTTCTGATTTTCTAAAAATTCAGTTTCTAAGAAGCGTGCATGACGAGAAACAAAAACCTTTTGTTCCTCTACGTAATAGAAGCAATATCCCATGGAGTTCTTTGGATATCCCACAAACTTACACTCTACTGAGCCTGCCTCGAGCTTGTCCGGATGCTGCTTTTTTACAAAAGCTGGACACCCCCATGTCTTCAGGTACTGAAGATAGGGTTTCTTCCCACTCCACATCTGATATGGTGTGGTAGGCACTGTTTTGGTTGGAACCTTGTTCAAAAGATATGCCGCTGATCCTATCGCATAATCCCAGAATGATCGCGGTAACTCAGCCTTACTCATCATGGAACGAACCATATCCAATAGGGTTCGATTCCTCCTCTCCGATACACCGTTGTGTTGTGGTGTGTATGGAGGAGTAAGCTGAGAGAGAATTCCATTCTCTTTTAAGTAACCCCAGGAACTCGGCACTTAAGTATTCACCACCTCGATCAGATCTCAGTGTCTTAATACTTTTGCCTTTTTGGTTTTCCACTTCATTCTTGTATTCCTGGAATTTCTCAAAGGCCTCGGATTTATGCTTCATCAAGAAGATATTGTTAGTTATATGTATGCCCTAGAGGCCATTACTGTACATACGATGTATATTGTAATGAATGCTTAGACATATATAGGGAGGACTTTCTTGCTCGACATGATAGTATGCTATCTGGTTGTACTTTATCTTAACAAGTACTCGGATCGTCTCAATATTACATGTTGATAAAGCTCTTAGGATATGTACTCGACTACTGGGACTATGATGAGATCATACTAGTGGGGCCACGGTAATCGATGAGTACATCCTATAACAGTTCCTAGTCGAGGGTGTATCGAGACAGGGCATCGATACACCAGAGTAGACTAGCGTATACGCATCTTGACCCATATGATGGGCGATGGATGATCCCATATCCATCGGTGTTTGACATCAAGGATGGTGTACGGGTGCTCAGTGGAGACTGGGTACACTGGACGGACTCGCCGAGAATCCCAGATGGTATTATACCTTACATCAGATGGAAGTTCTCCGCTGACACTGGTACAGAGTAGTCTGTTGACCCGAGATCGTCATAGAGTCTTGTGTGATTCCCACTGTGCTTTGATTTCCATCATACCACGTCCAAGAGGGCATGCAAAAAGGTGGCTTTTGGGTACAGTCCCGAATCACATGGAGGCAATGAGCGATAGGAGGGGATTCGTCTCTCCCGGTATAGGGAGTTGATGTTGTGCCGTGTTCGATTGGCTATAACCGGAAATCCCTGGACAGGGTTGCTGAGATTTACTGGTAAGTGTTATCAGTAGTTTCTCGAACTGTTATAGACCTCATATCGACACGACTTATCGAGCTACTGGGGTCTGACGTTTACCACCCCTAGGCGAGATATGCGACATATCAGACGACGAGACCGGACTGTACGGGAGTGTTACTGTTTGGATTCACAGGAGAAAGTACAGGCTTGCTTGTTGATCTTCTGAGCACTCAATACCTGGGTGGCTGTTACGTTTAACTGACCGCTTGCAGCTTGTGGGTGTTTGATATGATCATCACCTACTGCCGGCGTATTGACGATTCTTTAGAGTCCTACACAGAGGTTTCTTGGCTCAGGCAAAATGGAGTAGGAGCACATATGTGATATGTGCTGGACAGAGGATAATGCGATATGTGATACCGTATTTTATTCTCGCGATATTTGATATCAGCCGGGTCATCGGATCAAGTGTTGATTCGATGAATCGGTAAATGAGATATTAGTCGGTTATATGCGATATAGCCGGGTTGTCGGATCAAGTGTTAATTCAATAATTTAATGTATAATAATATATATGATATATTAAATTACATTAACTAATACTAGCTCACTAAAAGATTCTTTTTCTCACTCGGGTAATACATTGATATATATGCGATATATGTTAATTGTATTATTTTATTTTGTTACAATAAATATTATATATATATGATATATAATATTGTAACATGATATGGTTATTAATGCAACTTGTTTAGTGGAGATTAAACATGGTTAGGGTTTGATTAGGGTTAAGGTTTTCTAGATGTTTCAAGAAGCTTTCTTTTTTGTTTTGAAAAAGATATTTTGCAAGATATTTCCTTAACCTAACCAAACCTTTAACCTTAGTCAAATCTCTACAAGGGTTAGTTTGACCATGGTTGCTTTATTCATCATTATTATCCTTTCATTATTCATCACAAAAGGTTTAACAATTCATTATTCATTCATCTTCTTCTTACTTGAGTTCTTCATGAAAACCTTTCTTGTTTTGCTTTAAGTGATGAAAAATGTGTGAGAAAAAGATTATAAATGAGAGCAAAAATCCTACTTCATCATCCTCATCTACCCTTGCCCTTTAGATTAGAGTGTTCACTTTATTTATGAGTGTTAGCTTGTGTTAACGAAACTTCAAGGTAGATCATCTTTGTATCGAAGATCGGACGCAAGACTGCATCTTTCTCTTCGTGGAACCTCTCGAGAGTCCGGAACACGATGATCGCAGCGAAGGGACTTCAACACGGAGCTTTAGAAGTGAAGGACCGGATCTACAAAGGATGTAATCCCTCTCATTTAGTGTTAATGTGTTTAACATGCTTGTTTTCGCCTAAACCCTAGTTTAAAGATCCGGCATCGGGTTGTTCGGCACGGCTAATTTTTTAATCGGGCATGGTTGATGCCTCGTAGACCCTTGTGCGCGTGTATAGCAACCCTACAGTGGTATCAGAGCCAAGCTAGAGCTTTAGGCGAAGTCTAGACGAACTTTAAAGTTCGATCGAACCCGAAAACCCTGATGTTTACCCTCCACTGTATATTTTTCAAAAATGTGGTTTTTTATGAATTAAAAATGCTCAAAAAAATAAGAAGGAAAAACTAAGAATTACTGTGAAATACGGCCCTCTAATTCGCAAATATGACCGCGGAACCGCGGCCAAACCAAGCGTTTGGCGGCGGTTCCGCGACCCAAATTGTGACTTAGTCCTTGGAATTTCATGTAATTATTCTTAGGTCCTTTCTTGTTATTTTTTTCTGGGAATTTTTTAGTTCCACTCAGGTGTTGAGTTTTCTAGGGTTGTATTGGGGACTCGTTGATTCGATCGGATAATTTAACTTTGTTTAGTTAGTCCGGATAATTTTTAGAAACTGTTAAAAAGTTCGAACGGATATCAATAACTCACTTTTTCCCCTGTCGGAAAATTTTCAAAAGTTGGATTTTTTCTCGTGTTTGAAACTTTCGTAAAGTCATGCAAGTAACGCGGTGGACCCTCTAGAAGACAACAAACCTTAACTCGATTATGTGACCGTCTTGAACTGCCTCTAAACCTTAGGGTTTGGGGCAGTACGGCGTGCCACATGTGAGGCGTTGGCTTGACCCTTCTACGGCTGGACCATCGGTACTCTGGCATGTGATGGATGTTTTTAAACTGATTTCAAGTGTTGAGATATATGGGAAATCTTGGGTGTTTGATTATTCGATCGGAAAGTTTAACATTGTCTGGAATGTGATACAATATTTGGAATCCGTAGGTAGTTATGAGATAACTAATTTGAATGTTATAAATCTAGCAGTTCAGTCTCAGATGATCGGTTGCTACGGAATTTTGATGTGATCAAAAGTCCGTCGCAATCACGTAGCGTACGCGGATACTCGCCGGGTAAACTTAATAGACAGCCACGCCCCATAGCCCCGACCAAGTGACTGTAGGAGAACCCCGTCGCCAAAAGCATCCGTTCGGGTGCTTGCGGCAGCGGTGTTCCGCCTTAGTGCACTTCGTCGACGGCATCTGGTGGTGCGGCCGTCTACTAAAGTTTGCGACGAGCATTCGATCAGGATGTCGGGAATCTTGTTGAATTGCCCGACTAGATATTGAAAAATGTTTTCGATAATGAGACTAAAATGCGGGGTTTATAATTGTTAGGCATGCGATGTCTAAGGAATTCATTTGGTTAGGCATGCGATGTCTAAGAAGGTTGCGGATTCCAACTGTTGTAGTTTTACACTTTCTTTTCTGTGACCGTAAGCGTAGTATGTGGTGTATCGCCGGCTTCGTTGCTATACATCAACGACAATCGGGATACGCATACTTGCTTACGTTGATGATATGAGATATTATGTGTTGCTGTGATATGTTATATTGGATCGTCGCGTTCTGAATAGCCGGGGGTTTTATGTGAGATGAGAGTTTTTCTTTTTCATTCATGTAAAATTCATTTGTATGTAATATTCTTTTATTGGGGCACTTCCGGGCTGAGGATGCTGTCACCATTGTATATTATTTACTTTTCCGCATTAGGTTTTCCCAAGGCGGGGAGCACAAGTAACCGGGTTCTAGGGTCCATTGGGAGACCATCTCGAGGAGTCGAGACCGGGTCTCCTAACCGTAGAATTGGCAGTGTTACTTGCCGCTCTCGTAGGGGTCTAGGGATGTGGGTTTGGGTATTCATCGCGACCGTGGAATCCGTGTTTTATACAGGCTCGTACTAAAACATGGACGTCCTAGTATATCCAATATTTCATATATGTTCTTCTGCTGCAATGTTCTGTGACGAGATCATATTACTGCCTGAGATGAATGTTTATATTATATATATGAGATATATGTTATATTGTAGATTTCGTTTCAAATGTGATGCTTGCGAAGCATAATAAAATAGGACTTCATTAATGAGATTAATGAAATAAAAGAAACCTAAGATGTTGTAAAAACTTGTTTAAAAACTGGTAGCTCTAGTTCTTGCTTTGCATAGCGGTGTTCCTTATAGAACATCCAGCACCTTATTCGATAAGGAAAGAGCGGAGATACCTTCACCGGGAGTGACCTCTTTAGTGAAACTAGCAGATGCTACAAACTCGGTTTGTCTTTTGATTGCTTCTATAGTTCTTGCTTTGCATAGTGGTATATATGATATATCCTGCACCTTATTCGATGAGGAAAGGGCTGACGATCCCTTCACAGGGAGTGACCCCTTTAGCAAAATTAGAAAAGCCTCAAAAACACTCCATTTAAAATCACTCGATTCTACAACGATATCAAGTTCCTTACGCAAAAGGTTTTCTTAAAAACCTGTCGTAGCCCTCTGTCATTTCAGATAAGTAGTATTTAGTATTCGTGCTGCATTTGTTGACCTCTGTCAAGGCGTAGTGTGCGGTAGCTGATTAGTGCTTATCTGTATAAACATATGATGTGATTGATTTAGGGTAGTCGTGCGACCTTGTTGACCTCTGTCAAGGGTCGTGCGGGTGGGTTTACTTCAATCAGGAAATGACGGGTTGAACTTGACTAGCAGCCTATGGTTTGTTGACCTCTGTCAAGATCATAGGACGCTAGGGGTAAAATATTATTGGGAATTTCAAGTGTTGAAATTTGCAATGAGATTGCATACCTTCTATGAGATAGTTGGATCCCGATACCCGCTGCGAGTAAGAGTTACTCCTGGGAGAGTTTTACACATTACAATTAGCCGATCAAGTAAGTGTCTAGAAAGGTGTTAATGGGGTTACGCCTCTGGGAAAACGAGGTTTACTTTAATTAGGTTCGTGCGAAAGCACGGGGGACCTCCCTCAAAGTACCGACACTGGCCTGGTTGAAAAATTGGCGAACTTGTAGCGTGTAATTAATCCCGGCTAGTCTTTCCTTTTAGGGTTTGAAAGAAGATTTGATTAAAACAGTGGGAGACATCCTGATTAGATATATTAGATAACCAATCTAATCTTGCAAGAGCATATGCTGAGTGTTTTCTTCTCTCTCTCTCCAGGTAGCGACCATATCACGCCTTAATCAAGATAATAAAACGGATGAATTAACCGAACCCGCTTGTTATACTGAGCTGGGGAACGTTGGTCCCGCTCCAACTTATAATTGTTATAAGACAGAGCAGGAAATTGGGGAATACCAGATTTCCCGTGCTGCCCAAACGAAGAAAGTGTATGCTGATGCATCATCTTCGGGTGTGTTCATTACAGAGAACTGTTTCTCAGAATCCTTTACGTCCTGGGTATGTGATACCGGATCAGGATCCCGCATATGTAATCTGTTACATGGGCTACAGAAAGGTAGAGAACTGAGAACGGGTGATAAGTTTAATGAGATAGAAAACGGTGCAAGTGTTGCAGCCAAGTCTGTTGGTCACTATCACCCTGTATTACCAGAATACATTGATTCCGAACAAATGTTATTAGATACCGAACCTGATATACAACATCATATCAGTCTCTTTATTAGTAAAGAAGGATATAATTTTGTATTGTTGGATAATGTTTTGAACATTTCCTATATCAAGAGTTGATCGGTTCAGGCACGTTATCTAAAAGCATTGACGTTCTAAATCAAACTACTGTTCTTAGTATACAGAACACACATGAGAGGAAGAGTTCAGAAATGAACGGATCCTTCTTGAGGCATTGTATACTAGGTCATATCAATGCGACCCGACTAGCAAAATTACATTTAGATGCATATTTAAATTTGTTTGAATTTACATCTTGTGAAACTTGCCAGTCATGTCACAAAGATAAAATGACCACAGCTCTGTTTATTGGAAACAGAGAGAGTTAGTGAACTCTTGGGATTGATACATGCTGATGTATGAAAGTCCCCTGTCTACACATGCCAAGACCGGTTCTTTGTACTTCATTACATTCTCTGATGATCTCTCAAGATTCAGACATATGTTCCTGTTGAAACACAAGTCCGAAGCTTTTGAGATATTCACAGAATATAGGTTAGAAGTAGAGAACCAACAACGGGTATAAGTATTATGTCCTTTGATGAGATCAAGGAGGAGAATACTTGAGCACGGAATTCCTGGACTATTCTAAAGGAGAATGAGATTCTCTCTCAGCATTACTCCTCCGTATACACCATAGCACGATGGTATATCGGGGCGGAGCAATAGCACCCTATGTGATATGGTGTGCTCTATGATGAGTACTACTGAGTTTCCTATTTCCTTTTGGGAGTTATGCACTTGAGAAGCTGCATACCTATTGAATAGGGTTCAAATCAAATCAGTTGCCTACCACTTCATATGTGATATGGAAAGGGAAGAGCCCATATCTTAAGTTTGTTAAGATTTGGGGTTGTCCGGCCTATGTCTAAAAGCAAAATCCGGACAAGCTCGAGGCAAGGTCTGTTATGTAGAACTGGAAATGTTCCAGCTATACAAACTGCAGCTGATGATTTGGTAGAACCAAAGGATTCAATAGTTTCCAACGAACTTTAGCCTCTCCGCCGATCTAGTAGGGTTCCTTACCCACCTGAGAGATACTTCAGTTTCTCTATGACAGTGGGAGCGAGGATTGCATCATGAGATGATGACCCAACTAGTTTCAAGCTGGCCATCAGGAGTAGGACTCTGTAAGAATGGCTGGATGCTTAACGATCTGAGATGGAATCCTTATACACCAACAAAGTATGGACTTTGGTTGCTCTATCTGAAGGGTTAAATCCCCATCAGGAGCAAGTATATCTTGAGAAGATTACTCTGTATACATGGAAAAGTTGAGACTTTCAAAGCTATGCTTAAGTCCATCCAGATCCTTCTTGCCACGGCTACATACCATGACTACAATATCTGGCGGTTGGGTGTCATGACTGCTTTTCTAAATGATGTTTTAGAAAAGAGCATCTATAAGTACACAGCCAGAGGGCTTCGTAGACAGTGGGAGCAGTGGAAACATGTGCAAGATGTTTTATATGATAAAACAGGCATCGTGGAGTTGGAACATCTGTTTTTATATGGTAGTCAAAGAGTCTGACATCATCAAAATGGTAGATGAACCTTGTATATACAAAAAGGTAGTCAGGAGTATGGTGGTGATCCCCGTAGAGTACGTGGATGAAATACTCTTGATAGGGAAGGAGTTTCCTATGCTACGCTCGGTCAATCTCCGCTTATCACAACGATTCTCCATATAGGATCAAAGCGATACCTCCTAAATCCTGTGTTTTGGATCTATGAGATAGATCTAATTGGATGTTAGAATTCTTACTAGATGTAGTGAGATGGTATCAATTGATCCTGGGGAGAATCACTGGAAAGGTTCCAGGGTGATAAGAACGACTGAATGTCCGTCGCAGGCATTGTCTTTACCATCAGTGGAGGGACGGTATGTTGGAAGAGTTCCAAGCTAGATACCGTGACATACTAGACGATTAAAGGCAAGATACATCGTTACCAAGGATGCAACCAAAGAGGCAGTCTGGATAAATATAAGTTCATGAGATGAACTTCGTTCCTACCATTGTATGATAATGGAGTTATGGCTTATGCCAAGGAACCCCCGTCCCATCAGAAATCCAGATATAATTCTTAGGCAGTATCACCTGATCATGGAGATGGTTGATCTCTAGGGAGATCGAGGTTAGGAGAGTAGACACAGAGGAAGACAACGCGGATCCACTCACAAAGGCCTTTTTCCCAGTAGAGACTTTTATGGGATGGTTGAGTATGAGATACTTCAACCGCAGCTAATTGTTGGGTATGCGATACCACAACAGATGGCCCTAGTGCAAGTGGGAGATTGTTGGTTATATGTATACCCTAGAGGACATTACTGTACATACGATGTATATTGTAATGAATGCTTGGACATATATAGGGAGGACTTTCTTGCTCGACATGATAGTATGTTATCTGGTTGTAATTTATCTTAACATGTACTCTGATCGTCTCTATATTACATGTTGATAAAGCCCTTAGGATATGTACTCGACTACTGGGACTATGATGAGATCATACTAGTGGGGCCACGGTAATCGACGAGTACATCCTATAACAGTTCCTAGTCGAGGGTGTATCGAGACAGGGCATCGATACACCAGAGTAGACTAGCGTATACGCATCTTGACCCATATGATGGGCGATGGATGATCCCATATCCATCGGTGTTTAACATCAAGGATGGTGTACGGGTGCTCAGTGGAGACTGGGTACACTGGACGGACTCGCCGAGAACTCCCAGATGGTATTATACCTTACGTCAGATGGCAGTTCTCCGGTGACACTGGTACAGAGTAGTCTGTTGACCCGAGATCGTCATAGAGTCTTGTGTGATTCCCACTGTGCTTTGATTTCCATCATACCACGTCCAAGAGGGCGTGCAAAAAGATGGCTTTTGGGTACAGTCCCGAATCACATGGAGGCAATAAGCGATAGGAAGGGATTCGTCTCTCCCGGTATAGGGAGTTGATGTTGTGCTGTGTTCGATTGGCCATAACCAAAAATCCGTGGCAAGGGTTGCTGAGATTTACTGGTAACTGTAATCAGTAGTTTCTCGAACTGTTATAGACCTCATATCGACACGACTTATCGAGCTACTGGGGTCTGACGTTTACCACCCCTAGGCGAGATATGCGACATATCAGACGACGAGACCGGACTGTATGGGAGTGTTACTATTTGGATTCACAGGAGAAAGTACAGGCTTGCTTGTTGATCTTCTGAGCGCTCAATACCCGGGGGGCTGTTACGTTTAGCTGACCGCTTGCAGCTTGTGGGTGTTTGATATAATCATCACCTACTGCCGGCGTATTGACGATTCTTTAGAGTCCTACACAGAGGTTTCTTGGCTTAGGCAAAACGGAGTAAGAGCACATATGTGATATGTACGGGACCGAGGATAATACGATATGTGATACCGTATTCTATTCTCGCGATATTTGATATCAGCCGGGTCATCGGATCAAGTGTTGATTCGATGAATCGGTAAATGAGATATTAGTCGGTTATATGCGATATAGCCGGATTGTCGGATCAAGTGTTGATTCGATAATTTAATGTATAATAATATATATGATATATTAAATTATATTAACTAATATTAGCTCATTAAAAGATTCTTTTTCTCACTCGGGTAATACATTGATATATATGCGATATATATTAATTGTATTATTTTATTTTGTTACAATAAATATTATATATATATGATACATAATATTGTAACATGATATGGTTATTAATGCAACTTGTTTAGTGGAGATTAAACATGGTTAGGGTTTGATTAGGGTTAAGGTTTTCTAGAAGTTTCTAGAAGCTTTCTTTTTTGTTTTGAAAAAGATATTTTGCAAGATATTTCCATAACCTAACCAAACCTTTAACCTTAGTCAAATCTTTACAAGGGTTAGTTTGACCATGGTTACATTATTCATCATTATTATCCTTTCATTATTCATCACAAAAGGTTTAACAATTCATTATTCATTCATCTTCTTCTTACTTGAGTTCTTCATGAAAACCTTTCTTGTTTTGCTTTAAGTGATGAAAAATGTGTGAGAAAAAGATTATAAATGAGATAAAAATTCCTACTTCATCATCCTCATCTACCCTTGCCCTTTAGATGAGAGTGTTCACTTCATTTATGAGTGTTAGCTTGTGTTAACGAAACTTCAAGGTAGATCATCTTTGTATCAATGATCGGAAGCAAGACTGCATCTTTCTCTTCGTGGAACCTCTCGAGAGTCCGGAACACGATGATCGCAGCGAAGGGACTTCAACACGGAGCTTTAGAAGTGATGGACCAGATCTACAAAGGATGTAATCCCTCTCACTTAGTGTTAATGTGTTTAACATGCTTGTTTTCGCCTAAACCCTAGTTTAAAGATCCGGCTTCGGGTTGTTCGGCACGGCTAATTTTTTAATCGGGTATGGTTGATGCCTCGTAAACCCTTGTGCGCGTGCATAGCAACCCTACAGATATGTCCATACCTAGAGAAATCATCCGTAAAAGTAATAAAGTAGGAATAACCACCTCGCGCATGTGTTGACATTGGACCGCACACGTCACTGTGTACGAGTCCTAAGAGCTCGCTCGCTCTTACTCCGTGTCCAGTAAACGGAGTCTTTGTCATCTTTCCCATAAGACAAGATTCACAAGTGGCATAAGATTGATATTCGAACGGATTCAAATATCCTTCTCTATGTAACTTCGTTAATCGTGTTTCATTGATGTGACCTAGTCTACAATGCCATAAAAAAGCCTGATTCATTTCTGGAGACTTTCTTTTAAGTGTGTTCTGGACATTGAAAACCTAAGTTTGACTCAATGCGTATATACCGTCATCTAATGTACCGGACCCAATCAAAACATGATTTAGGTGGATGTGAACTACATCGCTTACGAATGTAAAATCATATCCCTCTTTTGAAAGTAAGGACACTGATATGATATTACAAGTCAAACTAGGTACATACAAACAGTTACGTAGAATCAATATCTGCCCACTTGTCAAACCTAGGCGATATTCTCCCACGGATTCAGCGTCCACGCTCATTCCGTTTGCAACTCTGAGAGACATATCACCTACCCTTATAACTCTACGGTTTCTCAAACCATGTAATGAATTATAGATATGAGATCCTGCTCCGGTATCTACTACCCAGGAAGTAGAGTTAATTGACAAACAGTTCTTAATTACAAACACACTAGAGGCTGAAGCCATAACATGCTTCGTATCCTGGCTACAGGCTTCCAAAGCCCTGCAATCCTTCTGCCAATGCCCGTTCCTATAACAATAGGAACATCCCTCCTTACCTACACCAAGTCCCGAAACTTTTGCTCTTCCCTTTCCTCCTACTTTATTGACACCGTATTTCGGCTTTGTAGAGGTCTTCTTCTTTTCACCCTTTGCTTTCGCCCTGGATGTAGAAGAAGAAGGTCCCCCATTAAGCAGAGCTTGTGTCTCCCTGGTTTCTTTCAGAGTGTAAGTAGAGGGTAGGGACTGTGGAAATAAGTCAGCGTATGACATGTTTCCCAACGTGGTCTCCAGGTCCTTGAGCTCATCAACAGAGATAGTCATTGTAAGGACGTTGTCCCCTACAGATGACCCAACAGCCAACCTCGCTTGAATTAAATCGTTCGAGGTCTCATATCTTGCGATATGAGTTTGCTCTCCATATAAATCTTTGTTATGGAGAAAGATGGAAAATAAGTCTATCTTCTCGTGTTGCTTCTGGTATACACCATCAACTGAAGCCAACACGAGGCACTCAGCTTTCGCTTTATCCTTTTTCCTTGTCTGACGGATATCCATATCCGCGACGGTGGAAACTGGACCTGGGACGGCGGGATCTTGATTAGTAATAGGGTGGTCCAGCTTGTCATAGGCAATGGACATCTGGACAGACCTTTGCCAGTCATATAAGTTAGATTCAGTCAACTTGTTATCTAGATGTAACCTAGTCATGGTCACAAGGTCACTGCAATGAGAGAGAGAGAGAATAAAACACTTTAGCATGATGCTCTTGCAAGTTTAGATTGGTTTTTAATTTATCTAAACAGGATGGCTCCCACTGTTTCTCGAATCCTTCCTCAAACCATAAAAGAAGAATTAGCCAGGACTATTCTCACTCTACAATTCTTGCTTAACCGTTCAGCCAGGCTAGTGTCGGTACTTCGAGGGAGGTTTTCCAACGCTTTCACGAAGTTCCTTAATTAAATAACCTCTTTTCTCTGGGGGCGTAGCCCTGCTGACACCTTTCTTGACACCTACTTGGTTTATAGCATTGATCGTTAAGTGACGAATCTCCTGATAAGTAGCATATACTCACAGTAGGATCGGGATCCAAATATCATCGTATGATAATGTTGAAGGAATCCTACCAACATTCATCAAACTCTAAATGGTATGCTACTCTAGCAAGTTTCAGTTTCTTTAGAAACTCCCGATGTAGATTTTTGCCCCATGTTCTTATGACCTTGACGAAAGCCAACAAATCATAAAACACATGTCAAGTTCTGCCCATCATTATCTTGTTAATTTGAACCCACCCGTATATACCCTTAACGAAAGCCAACAAGGTTATACGACTGTCCCAAACCAACTCATCTATCTATGCAACAAATGAATACCCCAGCAGCTACCAAACACTATGTCTTGACGAAAGCCAACAAACATAGCTTGAATACTACTGACCATCCATAAGAAATGACGGAGGGCTACGACTGGTTTTGGCGAAACCGTGAATGTAGTGAACTTGATATAATCGAAGGAATCTGATAGCTTTTTAAAAGGAGTGGTTAAAGCTCCGCAATTAAAAATTCTGCTCTTTTAAAATAACCGAGTGGTTTCTTTTAAATTTGTTCCAACGATTCAACTTTGGTTTATTTTCTTTGCATTAAAATAATGCGTCCCATCATTTAACCTATCATTGCAGAGAACAACAAAAATACAACGTCCTCTTATGCCATCCGCATTCGCCACTGGGTCCCGTCATCACCCGTTAGGTTACTTAACTAACGACAGAGCGGGGGCTGGGCTAGCGCGGGTGTAAAACATAAGTGACGTCTAAATAGCTATCATATATAGATATTGTACATTCGTCAGACGCAATAATAGGAATTTCAGATCTCAGATGAACATTATTGGATATACAAGCAATCCGTGTTTGCTTTGAGCCTGCAACAAAAGACGGATTACACAGTTGTGATGAATAGCCTTTACCCCACCCTAGACCCCTACGGGTACGACAAACTACCCGCCAAGTACCCGAAGTGAAGCGGTCTCCCTCAACAACGTGAGTAGGCCACTAAACACTTCGACGTACCCGGTAGTTTGTGTACCCCATCTTGGGTCTATCCTAGGAGCAAAAAACAGTAAATGAAATAATACAACGGTGGCTACAACCGCAACCTGGATGTGCCCCGCAAAAGAATATTACATCATATTACAATTTACATCGAATGAATGAATATAAAACCCATCTCAAACCCCGGCTAATCATCACAACGATCCAATCAAGTTCATATACACAAACAGTAAACATTACAGAAATGTGCAACCCCCTGCAAACCGACATACTAGCAGTTAGGGGAGGTTTACGAACACATTAATCATTGCAGACAAAAACCCGATTAGCAAATAACTTAGAATATCGATCGATAACCATTTTCCGTGTCTACCCCAATTGCAAACCTGCACTGAAGTAACCTGGATAGAAACAGAACATACAGGAAAACAAAACACCAGAAATAAAGAATTACTGTGAAACTCCGAGTCAACTCGGTGTTGACTCGGTGGCGGATCCGCGGCTAAAAGCACCATTTGGCCGCGGTTCCACGGCCGTCTTGCCATGTTGTGACCTCGTATTTTCCCAGAACTCTTATAATACCCTGTTATGAATTTTAAGGCCTATCAAAAAAAATTTCTGACACATTTAAAATTAACAGAAACTGTTAAGGGTATCGGGGTGTTGTTTTCGTTTCTTCCGTCGATCGGAGTTCTACTTAGTTGCTAACAAGCTAATAATGGTTTAGTTGGCTCTGATACCACTGTAAGTCCATGTCACGCACCCCACGAACTTGCGGGGAGGCGGAATTTATGAAAAACGATTATCAATGCTTCGTAACAAGGACTTGAGCGCATGAATCGTATCTAAACCGTTACTAGCAAACTACGAAAGGTTTAACAACTCTGATTCATAGTTATACCTCACGTTACTTGTCCTTCGGATCTTCATCACTATCCTCCACTCCTTATAGGCTCTTTGGAACGTCGGCACCTCAACGGCCTCCTCGAGTCAAAGACGATCCACCCGAGAGCTCCTACTCCAAGCTTAACCTCTAACTTGAGGTAACTAGGTTACTCAAAGTGCTAATCTAAGCAACCTAGGTGATATAGAGTTGGATTATGGAAGTATTAGTCTAGCTAACCCTTGATCTCAACACATGAGAGGTTAGGGTTAGGGTTTGAAGAGAGAGAGCTTGAGGAGAGAGGTGTGAATGAGAATTCTTTTGGATGAATAGATCATGTGTGTATATATGAAACATAACATATATATTAAATGAATAACAAATAATGATATATCATCATGTTTCATTAATACACTAAGTGATTCATCATATGAGTCATATAAATCATAATTGATTCATTAACTCCATGTACGAATCACACCATGACTCACTTATCCAATTAATGCAAATGCCACCTTAACCCTCAAGTCACCATGCTTCAAGAAGCTTCCCGACAAATTACGAGAACGCCCCTCCTATCCGTAAAAACACGGAAAAACTTTAGACTGTATAATCCAATAATCCAATACTAGAATCTGGCTTAAACCAAAGCCGACTAGTAAAAACTGTCCGAACATCATACGTGCGTAAAAACACGTATGAGTCCGAACCCTGTCGTAAAACCATACGACCTCTATATCGTTTCGCCCGAAGCAGGGAAACTCTCTGTGTGGGACTCTAAAGACTCGACACTACGCTGGCAGTGGGTTTAACCACAGACCGCAAGCGGCACTAGCTGTACGTAACGGTCCCCAGGTAGATGTCGATAAGAAGGCCGATGAGTAAACCCATCCGAACTCTTACTGAGCCTGCTGTGACAATCTCCATACAGTCCGGTCTGTTCGTCTAAGACTATCGCATATCGGGCCTAGGGGGCGGCAAGCGTCAGTCCCCTAAAAGCGGTATAAGTCGTGTCGGAGCGTAGCCCATTACACCTTGAGAAACTACTAGAAAACCTACCAGTAAATCTCGCTTGCCCTGGCCAGGGACTTTGCGTAATGGCTCTCTGACACAGCGCGATATCAACTCCCAATACCGGGAGAGACGAATCCTGTCTAACCGCCACTGCCTCCAAGTGCTCGGGACTACACCCAACTGCTACCTGTTTGCATGACTCCTTTGAGCCGTGGTAGGGTAGCAATCTAAGAACAGTGGGACACACTCGAGGCGAAGTAGCAGTGTCAAGTCTGCGGACTATGCTGTACTCATGTCACCTGGGAACTGTTAACTGACGACTGGTATAAAACCAACCAACAGTTCCCTGTGAGTCCTGTCCGGTGTACCCGTAACCTAACGAGCACCTGTATACTATCTCCAGTACGACGTACTGACGGCTGTAGGACAGACCATCTCCCCAACTGGGATGAGAAGCATACACACTAGTCTACTCCGGAGTATCGATGCCCTGTCTCAATAATCCTACGACTAGGGACCTGAATAAGGATGTGCTTGTAGACTACCCAGCCCCCACTAGTGTGACTTCCATCACAACGGTGGTAGTCAAGCAAGATCCTAAGAGCTCTATCAATACGTATACTCACATATTAAGATAGAAAAACCAAGTAGCATACTACTATGTTTAGCAAGACTGTTATATACATGTGAATATCCCAAGCTTCCATTAAGTAATATACAAACTAGTATGATACAGTAATGGCCTTCTAGGGCATAAACACTAACACTTTGCGCCAGTCAAAGAGCGCAGAGCGCTTCTGCTGGGTAGCGCACATGTGAGGAGCACGTGGCGTGCTTGGCGCCAGATTTGGAGCGCTAAGGCGCTTCTGCTGAGTAGCGCACACGTGAGGAGCACGTGGCTCGCTTGGCGCTGAGCGCCAGATTTGGAGCGCTAAGGCACTTCTGCTGAGTAGCGCACACGTGAGGAGTACGTGGTGCGCTTGGCGCTGAGGGCCATATTTAGAGCGCTAAGGCGCTTCTGCTGAGTAGCGCACACGTGAGGAGCACGTGGCGCGCTTGGCGCTGAGCACCAGTCAATGAGCGCAAAGCGCTTCTGTTCAAATAGCGCACACGTAGGAAGCATGTGGCGGTGAGCGCCAGTCCAAAGAGCGCAAAGCGCTTCTGTTCAAGTTTGGAGCGCTAAGGCTCTGCAGCACTGTGCGCTAGATTTGGAACGCTGAGGCGCTCTTCTTTAATCGGAGCACTAAGGCTCTTTTTAGGAAGCTTTGCGCCCTGAGAATTAAATTCTCTATAAGAGACTTTGTCTCATGGATTTAAGAACGAAGTTCTTATTTTTTATAGGAGATGTTTCAATCTCTTATGGTTTTGATGAAAGGATCTGCCTTTATGGATCTATGATCCAAAGAGAATTGAATTATTCTCCCCCCTTTTCATAATGAAATATTATAATCTCTTTTGTGAAAGGCAATTTGTTTTTATAGATCTATGATTTGAAGAAGATTAAGTTTTTCCTCTTATTTTTTTAAGATGAGATATTTTGATCTCTTTTTGTGAAAGACCTTGGTCTTATAGATCTATGATCTTAGAAAAAGAAGTAAATTCTTCTTTTTATATGAGACGATTTCGTCTTTCTGGTTTTTTTCTTTTTACCTTGAAGAAAGTTTTCTTCTTCTGAGAGCTTGCTTTTTGTCTTTGAATTTCTCAAAGTTTATGGGGGGTTCCTCTATTTTTCTCTCTCTATCATTGTGTCTCTCAGACTTGAAGTCTTGGGGCCTTTATATAGTGAAGGCTGATTTGTTCAATCGGTTAAGGAGATCTTTTCTCCAATTGATTTGGGGATTTCCCCATCGTTGGATCTTTGTGTAAGTGCACGGCGGCGCCCCGACCGTCAATCCGAGGCCAAAATTCGGAAACGATACTCTTACAAAACTTGTAAACCGGCACCACCGCGCACAAAAATCCCAGATCGGGCCATTAACCTACTCCTAACTAACAAGAGAAGGGGTTAGAGAGATATACCGAGCGATCCGTGTCCTTCGGTCTTCTCCTCGTCATCTCGATCTCCCCGCGGAATCTCCGGTCTTCATCTCCTCGTCGGAAGGGCACCACATCACCGGGTTCTTTTACGGGCTCCCACCTCTGGACCGAGGCAACTCGGGTACGAAGTTGGCGAGTCGACGTGTCCAAGAATTGCTGTAGAATAGTGTGGAACTCTATGTCTCATGGGATTGTAAGAAGTTGCCTTTTGGTGGAGGAAATGAACTAAACTTTTGGAGATGGAGCTATGGGATTTTTACAAAGCCAAAGAGATCAAAATTCCCCCACAACAACTTTGGACAGCCCCCCCTCTTCACTTGGCTGGCCATTGTGATATCATGGGAGAGAGTGAGTGGGGGGAAAAATAATACAAGAGGGAGAAAGTGTGATGATGAGAAAAAATGATCACTACACAAGTCTCCACTCCATCACCTAATCATAACCCAAAAGTCAAGAAATGATGATCCAATGAAGTCAATGGATGGTGCACAATGATGAAGCAACCATGTGCCACAAAAAGTCTTCTCCTTTGTCAAATGCACAATTGCAAATAACCCCCCTCCACCAAATTTCAGCCAAAGAAAGGAAACAAAGGAAAATGGCCGAAACGGAATGCAAACTGGCAACTTCAGAAAAACGATCCCGTAATAAATTATAGGAAAACCCCGCTACTCTAAATACATACCCGCATTTGTATTCCGACCGAATACAAATGCAACGAGACAAAATCTACACTGTACAATACTAGGATCCGGCTTAAACCAAAGCCCGCTAGTATTAACCGTCCGATCCTGATACGTGCAATACCGCACGTACATGATCGAACCCTGCTATATCTCCATACGGCCTCTACAGCGTTTCGCCCGAAACTTGAGAAACGGTATGTGGGGGACTCTATAGACTCGTCAATACTTTGGTTGTGGATTTAACCACTAGCACGTCAGAGGTATTAGCCATACGTAACGGGCTACCAGGTATTGACCAAAAGGGACGTTGATGAGCAAACTCATCCTGACACCCTACTGAGCCTGTCAGTGACAATATCCGTACAGTCCGGTCCGTTCATCTATGAGCATCGCATGGCGGGCCTAGGCGGTTGGTAAAAGTCAGAACCCCAAAAGCGGTACAAGTCAGGTCGGAGTGTAGCCCAGAACACCCTGAGATACTACTGGAATACCTACCAGTAAATCTCCTGCCTTGGCCAAAGACTTCGTGTAATGGCTCTCCTAGACACAGCGCAACCTCACCCCCAATACCGGGAGAGACGAACCCCTGCAGATCCGCTCACTGCCTCCATGTGGCTCGGGACTGTACCCAACTAAAACCTGTTTGCACGTCTCCTTTGAGCGTGTTAGTGTAGTAATCAAAGTACAGTGGTAACTCACACGAGACAAATGACGATCTCAGGTCGATGAACTAACCTGTACACATGTCACCGGGGAACTGCTATCTGACGTCAGGTATAAGACCAACTACCATGTTCCCGGCGATTCCTGTCCGGTGTACGCATAACCCAATAAGCACCTGTATACATCTTAGGTGAACCAACTGACACCAATGGCTTGTAAGACCGGCCACCGCCCCTCGTCGGGGTCTCGACTGTATACACTAGTCTACTCTGGAGTATCGATGCCCTGTCTCGAAACTCCCACGACTAGGGACCTTTTAAGGATGTGCTTATAGACTACCAGCTCCTACGTATATGATCGCCCTCATACTGCTGGCAGTTAAGCAAGAATCCTGGGGGCTCTATCAGCGCGCAATAGTGACCTGTAAGGTCACCTAAAGCAGTACACGATGATAAAGATAAACCAGATATCATACTATCACCTTGAGTAAGACTGTCCTATCGGGATAGGTCATCCATCAATCATTGCAATCACGTGCCTGTGATGCAATAATTGACTATGAGGGCACTATCTCCAACAATCTCCTACTTGCACTCAAGGATAATTATTGCGATGTCGCATACTCACAGCCTGTGTGATACCGAACACCCAACTCCTCTACTAATCAGTCTCACATAACCAGTTTGCGAAACTAATGTGTTCGAGGAATAGCCTCAGTGAGTGGATCCGCCTTGATGTTTCTTTCTATGTCTCTCTTTATCTCAAGTTCGCGGAGAAAGCCATCTCCCGAAATGAGCAATACCTGTCTTAGAATATGTCTGGATATCTGATGGGACCTAGCTCATAAATTAACTCCAAATCCAAACTTCTTAGACTGTATTGTCAACTGAACTCAATCAGTATCCTGCGCCATCCTTCCCTCAGTATCCACCTGGACCACCTGTCCAAAATACTGCCCCTCGACAGAAGGAAAACTATAACTTTGACAACCTCTCTGTCATCCAGGTCACCTTGGAAGCCTGGAATGATAACTATCTCCCGAAGGATGATACCATTATCATATCCCAAGAACATCCACTTATATTCTAAAACTGCTTTCGATTGGTTTTCCAGGATTGGAATATTATCAACTTATTGCATCTACTGCAAAAACAACATCTGGTGTGGTACTTGACATCTCATGATTGACTCAATTGCCTAAGCATGTGATCTGCCAATCATGCACATCCCTCTCCCCTTTATTCTGTAAGACTCCTTTAGAGAGGGTGACTCCATCACCTGCAGGTATGCTACCGTGCCAGGAGTCGTACATTCTAAAAACTCATAGAATGCAGTCTAAGTACCCTGATTGGGAAACCACAAAAATCTAGATCTATAGATCTAGTAACCAGAATGTCTTGATATTATCCATATCCTATGTAGAGAAACCACTGTGTGACAACCAAAGTATAACCGATCGTAGTATAGGAATATCACTTCCTACTCTGTGTATGTCATCCAAATACCAGGAAATCACATCCTACTAACTTCTTAACAGATCCATCCCCTATTCTGATGAAGTCAAACCTATGACTGTCGCATCAGAAATAGATGATCTATCTCCGCTATATCTGCTTTAGTCCATAAATAGACATAAGCCACTTGTCCACTATGCTTCCGCTGCTCCCACTGACTACGACAATCCTCTGGCAGAGTCATATAGACGTACACTTATAAAGCTAGTTTAGAACGACGCTATACTCATCCTCCTACCGGGTCTCACAGTCTGGAACAACAGCAATGGTTGTTAGGTCCACGTTACCTCTCCCGGTACTTTCGGGGTTGCGGAAACGGTAAAACAAAATTTTTTCTAGACTTGGTAACATGGACCGTAAAAGCCGGATCTTTGCTAAACTACACACTAGCATCCTAACTAGAGGTTTATCTACTCGGTTAAGGGTTATACCTCAACTTGAACTCCTTCTCTTCTTATTGTTCCTCTCCTTGCTTGCTCCGAGGCTTGATCCGGACTTTAGTCACCCCCGCGGCCTCCTTGAGTCGAAGACGATCCACCCGAGAGATGTACACCGAGCTCCACCTCGAGCCGAGGTAACTAGGGCAAAGAGATTGCTAATCTAGAAGCCCTAGGTTGTGTAGAAGTGATAAAGGGATGGTTTTGTCTTTGTGGGATCTTTATCTCTCAACACATGAGATCAAAAGATGAATCAAGAGGAGGAAGAAGAAGTAGGAGCTAGCAACCATGGTTCATTTCTTTTTCTTCTCACTTGAAAAGGCAAGAGAGAGAATGAGAAAGAAATTATGAACTAAAGAAAAGTAACCAAGGTTGCAATAATTCAAAAAACATTATCATTACTAATCCCATCAAGATAAAGTTTGATGGCTACATTGAAATGACCATTATCATAATCAAAATAGAAAAAGAAAAAGAAAAGAAGAGTGTAGATCCCTCTTGAAAGTCAGTGGTCAACCCGGTCAACCGGTCAACAAAGTCAAGAGAGGTCAACGGGGTCAAATGGTCAATGCAATTAGCCATCATAAAATTATCACTAAAAGGATTAGTAAATGATGTCCGCGGCTCATAATGGTTTTGACCAAACGAACTGTCAAAACCCTAATGAGTCCGCCTCAAAATGGTTTTGATCGAATCAACTGTCAAAACCCTAATGAGCCTGCCACATAACGGTTTTGGCCGAACCAACTGCCAAAACCCTGATGAGGCACCTCCTCCTTCGTCGCTCCGGAAAACTGTGCATACACACCTGCATCCGCATTCCGTAGAATGCGGATGCGCAGAAGACAAAACAAATCCATCCGTGCAATACTAGGATCCGGCTTAAACCAAAGCCCTCTAGTATTGCCTACCCGAACACCGCACGCACACAAGTGTACGTAAGTGATCGCAGCCCTGCCGTAAAACCATACGGCCTCTACACGTTTTGCTCAGTGCAGGGAAACTCTCTGTGTGGGACTCTAAAGACTCGACACTACGCTGGCAGTGGGTTTAACCACAGACCGCAAGCGGCACTAGCTGTACATAACGGTCCCCAGGTAGATGTCGATAAGAAGACCGATGAGGTGAACCCATCCGAACTCCTACTGAGCCTGTATGTGACAATCTCTGTGCAGTCCGGTCTGTTCGTCTGATACATCGCATGGCGGGCCTAGGGGGGCGGTAAACGTCAGTCCCCTAATTGCGGTACAAGTCGTGTCGGAGTGAAGCCCGGTACACCCTGAGATAACACTGGAAACCTACCAGTATATCTCGCTTGCCCTGGCAAGGGACTACTCGTGTAATGGCTCTCCTAGACACAGCGCGATGTCAACCCCCAATACCGGGAGAGACGAATCCTGTCTAACCGTCACTGCCTCCAAGTGCTTCGGGACTGCACCTAACTACTACCTGTTTGCACGACTCAGTAGAGCTGTGGTAGGGTAGTAATCAAAGAACAGTGGGAACACACTCGAGGCGAAGTGACAGTGTCAAGTCAGCGGACTAAGCTGTACTCATGTCACCTGGGAACTGATAACTGACGATAGGTATAATACCAACCATCAGTTCCCGACGAGTCCTGTCCAGTATACTCGTAACCTAACGAGCACCCGCATACTATCTCAAGTACGGCGTACTGACGACTGTGGGACAGACCGTCTCCCGTGCTAGGATGAGAAGCGCATACGCTAGTCTACTCCGGAGTATCGATGCCCTATCTCGATAATCCCACGACTAGGGACGTGTAAAAGGATGTGCTTGTAGATTACCCAGCCCCCACGAGTGTGATCGCCATCACAACGCCGGTAATCAAGCAAAGATCCTAAGGGCTCTACTAATGCGTATAGGTGACATAAAGAAACACACATGTACACATTAAAGCAGAGCAAACCAAGTAGCATACTACTATATCGAGCAAGATTGTCTGTACAACTATGAATATCCCAAGTTTCCGTCAAGTAATATACATACTAGTATGATACAGTAATGGCCTCTAGGGCATATACACTAACAATCTCCCACTTGCACTAAGGCCATGTACTGGCGTATCGAAGACCTATCATCTCGATCAGCCGCTCGAACTGAGTCTGGGGTAAGGCCTTCGTGAATGGGTCCGCTGTGTTGTCCTTTGTGTCCACTCTCCGCACCTCGATCTCCTGGCGATCAATGATCTCCCTGATCAGGTGATACCGCCTTAAGATGTGCCTGGATTTCTGATGGGACCTTGGTTCCTTCGCTAAAGCTATAGCCCCATTGTTATCGCAATACAAAGGTATTGGGTCAACAATGGATGGAACCACCTAAAGTTCACTAATGAACTTCTTCATCCAGACCGCCTCTTTTGCGGCATCGCTTGCAGCAATGTATTCAGCCTCCATCGTCGAGTCTGCGACGGTATCCTGTTTGAAACTCCTCCTACATACCACCCCTCAGTTGAAGGTAAACACAAAACCCGAGACAGACTTGCTGTCATCTTTGTCACTCTGGAAGCTTGAATCGGTAAAGGACTCGACCCTGAGGTCTCCATTACCGTAAACCAGGAACATCTCCTTAGTCCTTCTCAGGTACTTGAGAATGTTCTTCACTGCTGTCCAGTGGTCCTCCCCTGGGTCTGACTGATACCGGCTTACCGCGCTCAGCGCGTAAGCTACATCTGGTCTTGTACATAGCATCGCATACATTATAGATCCTACCGCCGAAGCGTAGGGTATAGTGATCATACGAACCCTCTCCTCGTCAGTCTTAGGAGAAATCTTCTTGGAGAGGGTAATTCCGTGCAATGCGGGTATGTTACCGCTCTTGGAACCCTCCATACTAAATCTCTTTAGTACGGTCTCTATGTACCTGAACTGCGAAAGTCCTAGTAGTCTCTTGGATCTATCTCTATAGATCTTGATCCCCAGAATGTACGAGGCATCACCCAGGTCCTTCATGGAGAACCTTTGTGACAAAAATAGCTTGACCGATTGTAGCATAGGAATATCATTTCCTATCAAAAGAATGTCGTCCACGTACAAGACTAGGAATACGACAGTTCGTCCTACAATCTTCTTATAAACACAGGGTTCATCTTCGTTCTTGATGAAATCAAATTCCTTGATTGCCTCATCAAAACAGATGTTCCAGCTCCGCGATGCCTGCTTTAATCCATAAATGGATTTAAGCAACTTGCATACCTTCCCGCTGCTCCCACTGTCTATGAAACCTTCTGGTTGATCCATGTAAACGCACTCTTCCAAACAACCGTTTAGGAAAACTGTTTTAACATCCATCTGCCAGATTTCATAGTCATGGAAAGCAGCAATGGCAAGTAGGATCCGGATGGATTTAAGCATAGCCACCGGAGAAAAAGTTTCGTCATAGTCCAAACCAGGTCTTTGACGAAAACCTTTTGCAACGAGTCTAGCCTTATAGGTTTCCACCTGCCCATCTACACCAAGTTTCCTTTTGTAGATCCATTTGCATCCAACGGGTTTTACCCCAGGTGGAGCAATATCCAAGGTCCACACTTTATTGGCGTACATGGACTCCATTTCGGATTGCATTGCTTCCTGCCACTTATCAGAGTCCCTACTGATAATGGCCTGCCTGAAACTGGTAGGGTCATCTTCTTCCAAGATGCAATCCTCTCGATCCCCGTCTATAAGAAAACCGTAGTAACTCTCGGGCGGATGAGAAATCCTACCAGATCTGCGGAGTGGCTGAGGTTCGTCTGGGGTTATTGAATCTAGCGGTTCCTCCAAATTTTCAGTTACATTTTGTGGTCGCTGAATTTCTTCCAGTTCTACCGAACTCCCACTAGTTTCTTTTGCAAGAAACTCCCTTTCTTAAAAGGTAGCGTGGCGAGATTCAAACACCTTCTGTTCCTCAGTGTGGTAGAACAGATATCCTAGTGAGTCTTTAGGATATCCCACAAATTTACACAGACTGACCGTGCCTCTAGCTTGTCCGGTTTCTGTGTTTTCACATAGGCCGGACAACCCCATATCTTAAATCGCTTAAGATACGGATTTCTTCCACTCCATATTTCATATGGAGTCTTAGGCACTGATTTGGATGGAACATAATTCAATAGGTATGCCGCTGTCTGAAGCGCATGTCCCCAAAATGAAAGAGGCAACTCAGCACTACTCATCATGGATCGAACCATATCCAATAGGGTACGATTCCTCCGCTCTGAAACACCGTTGTGCTGTGGTGTATAAGGAGGAGTAAGCTGAGAGAGAATACCATTCTCTTTTAAGTAATCTAGGAATTCCGTGCTTAAGTACTCCCCTCCTCTATCAGACCGGAGGATCTTGATACTTTTGCCAATCTGGTTCTCTACTTCCTTTCTGAATTCCTTGAATTTCTCAAAAGCTTCAGATTTGTGTTTCATCAGATACACATATCCGAACCTAGAGAGATCGTCAGTGAATGTGATGAAGTAGGAGAACCCACCCCTTGCATGTGTAGACATCGGACCACATACATCACTGTGTATGAGTCCTAAGAGCTATGCTGCTCTTTCTCCATGTCCAGTGAACGGAGATTTGGTCATCTTCCCTTTGAGACAGGACTGACAAGTTTCATAAGATGAAAACTCGAACGCATTCAAGAGTCCATCTTTATGCAACTTACTCGGTCTTTTCTCTCCGATATGACCAAGTCTACAATGCCACAAGTAGGATTCATTCGTATCTGAATTCTTCCTCTTGCATGTGTTTTGTATATTGAGAACTGTATTCTGATTTAGAACGTAGATACCATTACACAGTGTACCCTCTGCAACCAGTACCTTATGAAGGTAAATGTTCATGATATTTCTATCAAGAACAAACTTATATCCATCTTTATCGAGTAAAGAAACTGATATGATATTGCAAACCATGGAGGGTACTTAGTAGCAATCATTCAAAATCATAGTCTTGCCATTTGGCAATACTAGGTGATATTCACCGACGGCTGCCGCATAAACTTGTGCTCCGTTCGCTACTCTGAGCGACATATCACCCGGTGCAACTATCCTACTTTTTCTCAGTCCCTGCAATAAATTACAGATATGAGATCCTGATCCGGTATCAAGTACCCAGGAGGTAGGGCTGACCGTAAAACAATTCTCAATTACAAGAACACCTGAAGTAGATGCAAAACCATGCTTCTTCTTCAACTGGGTATCCTGGAAATCCATACAATCCCCTTTCCCATTCTTATACTCATGACTGTTGTCACAAGTTAGAGCTGAACCAACGTTCCCCAGCCCCGAATAAGAATTCGGATCGGTCAAGCGATACATTTTATTATCTTGATTAGGGCGTGAAATGGTTGCTACCTGGAGAGAGAGAAAAGAAACACTCAGCGTGCGCTCTTGCAAGATTAGATTGGTTTTTTAGTTTATCTAACCAGGATGTCTCCCACTGTTTCCTCAAATTCTTTCTTAAAACCTTTTAAAAGAAGAACTAGCCGGGATTTAATTCACGTCACAATACTTGCTTATCCTTTCAGCCAGGCTAGTGTCGGTACTTCGAGGGAGGTTTTCCATCGCTTTCGCGAAGTCCCTTAATTTAAGAACCTCTTTTCCCTGGGGGCGTAGCCCCGCTAACAATTTCTAGACAACTACTAGGTTTATAGCATTGATCGTTAAGTGAAATAATCTTTCGAAAGTAATCCAACTCATCAGTGGGATCGGGATCCAACTGTCATTGTGTGATAACCTAGATGGAATCCACTCTAGTCACCACACTCCAGAAGGTATGCTAAATCTGCAAGTTTCAGTTTCTTTAGAAACTCCCGATGTGGTTTTTGCCCCTAGGACCCAAGTGATCTTGACGGAGTCAACAAATCAAAGAGTCCTAGTCAAGTTCAACCTGTCATTATCTGGATTGCATTAAACCAACCCGCATAACCCTTGACGGAGTCAACAAGGTTATACGACTGTCCTAATCAATCCCATATACCGATACAAACAAGCAGCACTTAGCTACCGTACACTACGCCTTGACGGAGTCAACAAACGCAGCACGAATACTAAGTGTTACTTATAAGAAATGACGGAGGGCTACGGCTGGGTTTTTGGCGAAAAACCCGTTAACGTAATGAACTTGATATCGTTGAAGGAACCTGGTAATCTTTTTGAAAATATAGTGGCGAAAACTTTTGCTAAAGAGGTCACTCCCGGTGAAGGGATCTCGGCTCTTTCCTCGTCGAATGAGGTGCAGGATATTCCAAACTGAATACCTCGATGCAAAGCAAGAATAATCGACTATAGTGAAGTTATTACCCTGACGCAAACTTTTGTCCAAGGGGTCACTCCCGATGAAGGGATCTCGGCCCTTGCCTCGTCGACTGAGGTGCTGGGCATTCATAACCGAATACCTCGATGCAAAACAAAAGTGAACGTCCTTGTAATAACAGCCTTTTTTGAAAAATTGTTCCAACAACGTCTTTTAGGTTTATTTTCTTGCATTAGTTCTTTTAATGCGTCCCATCATTTAAATCCTACCATTGCAGAAAACAACCAAAATATGACGTACGCTTATGCCATTCGCATTCGCCACGGGGCCCCGTCATCACCCGTTAGGTTACTTAACTAACGACAGAGCGGGGGCTGGGCTAGCGCGGCTGTAAAACATAAGCAACACCTAAATAATTATTATATATAGATATATAGCAATGATAGCCAATCCAGATCACAGATGAACACTTTGGATATACTAGGAACCCGCGATTCGTTCGAGCCTGCAACGAAAAGCGGATTACACGGTCGCGATGAATAGCCAATACCCCACCCAAGACCCCTACGGGTGCGGCAAACTACCCGCCAAGTACCCGAAGCGAAGCAACCTCCCTCAACGCCGTGAGTAGGCCACTCGGCACTTCGAGATACCCGGTAGTTTGTGCACCCCCTCCATGGGTCTATCCTAGGAGCAAAAACAGTAAAAAAAATTATACAATGACGGCTACAACCCCGACCCGGTTGTGCGGCCATACAAATAATATTACATCAATTTACAAATTTATTACATGAATGAAAGAAAAAGAAACTCTCATCTCATATTCATATCCATCCCGGCTATTCATCCACGACAATCCAACGAGTTCATATACACAAACCATCAACAACACAGATCACAGATATGTATAACCCCCACTAATCGACATATAGCGATTAGTAGACGTTCAATACACATATAACATTACAGATATAACCATTAGCCAAAGTCTACAGAACATCTACCAAAAATACGGATTTTTAAGCCCCAAAAACTAATTTTTCTTTCTGGAAAATCTGGGCAGAAAAGTCATATTGTAAAAATCCCAAAATACCCATATAAGAACACTGCAGCAAACAAGATCCCCAACCGAGTTAACTCGGCCGCGGTTCCGTGGCATAAGCAAGCTTATGCCACGGAACCGCTGCGCTTTAGTCGAGTTGGATGATCATTTTTCTTCAGTATTCTAACAAAAGCCTGAGCCGATTTTTAGTGCACGATTTATTGATTTTGGAACAGATCTAAAATCGGCAGAAACTTGAAATTTCCGGGGTATTTTGGGGGTTTTCGTCCGGTCGAAATTCTAAATACTTTGCTAATATGCTAGGGTGTGTTTAGTTAGGCTCTGATACCACTGTTAGGTCCACGTTACCTCTCCCGGTACTTTCGGGGTTGCGGAAACGGTAAAACAAATTTTTTTCTAGACTTGGTAACATGGACCGTAAAAGCCGGATCTTTGCTAAACTACACAATAGCATCATAACTAGAGGTTTATCTACTCGGTTAAGGGTTATACCTCAACTTGAACTCCTTCTCTTCTTATTGTTCTTCTCCATGCTTGCTCCGAGGCTTGATCCGGACTTTGGTCACCCCCGCGGCTTCCTTGAGTCGAAGACGATCCACCCGAGAGATGTACACCGAGCTCCACCTCGAGCCGAGGTAACTAGGGCAAAGAGATTGCTAATCTAGAAGCCCTAGGTTGTGTAGAAGTGATAAAGGGATGGTTTTGTCTTTGTGGAATCTTTATCTCTCAACACATGAGATCAAAAGATGAATCAAGAGGAGGAAGAAGAAGGAGGAGCTAGCAACCATGGTTCATTTCTTTTTCTTCTCACTTGAAAAGGCAAGAGAGAGAATGAGAAAGAAATTATGTACTAAAGAAAAGTAACCATGGTTGCAATAATTCAAAAAACATTATCATTACTAATCCCATCAAGATAAAGTTTGATGGCTACATTGAAATGACCATTATCATAATCAAAATAGAAAAAGAAAAAGAAAAGAAGAGTGTAGATCCCTCTTGAAAGTCAATGGTCAACCCGGTTAACCGGTCAACAAAGTCAAGAGAGGTCAACGGGGTCAAATGGTCAATGCAATTAGCCATCATAAAATTATCACTAAAAGGATTAGTAAATGATGTCCGCAGCTCATAATGGTTTTGACCAAACGAACTGTCAAAACCCTAATGAGTCCGCCTCAAAATGGTTTTGACCGAATCAACTGCCAAAACCCTAATGAGCCTGCCACATAACGGTTTTGGCCGAACCAACTGCCAAAACCCTGATGAGGCACCTCCTCCTTCGTCGCTCCGGAAAACTGTGCATACACACCTGCATCCGCATTCCGTAGAATGCGAATGCGCAGAAGACAAAACAAATCCATTCGTGCAATACTAGGATCCGGCTTAAACCAAAGCCCACTAGTATTGCTTGCCCGAACACCGCACGCACACAAGTGTACGTAAGTGATCGCAGCCCTGCCGTAAAACCATACGGCCTCTACACGTTTTGCTCAGTGCAGGGAAACTCTCTGTGTGGGACTCTAAAGACTCGACACTATGCTGGCAGTGGGTTTAACCACAGACCGCAAGCGGCACTAGCTGTACGTAACGGTCCCCAGGTAGATGTCGATAAGAAGGCCGATGAGGTGAACCCATCCGAACTCCTACTGAGCCTGTATGTGACAATCTCCGTCCAGTCCGGTCTGTTCGTCTGATACATCGCATGGCGGGCCTAAGGGGTAAACGTCAGTCCCCTAATAGCGGTACAAGTCATGTCGAAGTGAAGCCCAGTACACCCTGAGATAACACTGGAAACCTACCAGTATATCTCGCTTGCCGTGGCCAGGGACTACTCGTGTAATGGCTCTCCTAGACACAGCGCGATGTCAACCCCCAATACCGGGAGAGACGAATCCTGTCTAACCGTCATTGCCTCCAAGTGCTTCGGGACTGCACCCAATTACTACCTGTTTGCACGACTCAGTAGAGCTGTGGTAGGGTAGTAATCAAAGAACAGTGAGAACACACTCGAGGCGAAGTGACAGTGTCAAGTCAGCGGACTAAGTTGTACTCATGTCACCTGGGAACTGATAACTGACGATAGGTATAATACCAAGCATCAGTTCCCAACGAGTCCTGTCCAGTGTACTCATAACCTAACGAGCACCCGCATACTATCTCAAGTACGGCGTACTGACGGCTGTGGGACAAACCGTCTCCCGTGCTGGGATGAGAAGCGCATACGCTAGTCTACTCCGGAGTATCGATGCCCTATCTCGATAATCCCACGACCAGGGACGTGTAAAAGGATGTGCTTGTAGATTACCCAGCCTCCACGAGTGTGATCGCCATCACAACGCCGGTAATCAAGCAAAGATCCTAAGGGCTTTACTAATGCGTATAGGTGATATAAAGAAACACATATGTACACATTAAAGCAGAGACAAACCAAGTAGCATACTACTATATCGAGCAAGATTGTCTGTAGAACTGTGAATATCCCAAGCTTCCATCAAGTAATATACAGTAATGGCCTCTAGGCCATATACACTAACAATGGCAAGTCTGGGTAAACAAGAACCTCGCTGTCACCGTCCTTAAGGAATACCGAAGTACCTCTCGAGTGCCTAAGGTTACCCACCATATCTGTGGAGTGGCTGATGGAATGTCAAACCAGATTGAATCTTTAGGTTCTTATCAAATTTTTAGTAATCGTTTGCGGTTCTGGAATCACTTCCAGTTCTACCATACTCCCACTACTGTTTTCTGAAAAAATTCATTTTTATTAAAACTGTGGCGAGTCTAGAACAATATCACTATTGATCTTCCAGATGGTAGAAAGTCAACCCTCGTCATAGCCTGGGTCAACCCACAAACAGCCATTACAGAAACGTACCTTGAGTTATCCAGAGTCTGGTTTTAAGCATAAGCCGGAAAACTCCCCGTACTTTAACATCGTTAAGATATGAACTGTTCTATATCCAATATAGAACCAGAGGCACTGATTTAATTGAACTAGATTCAAATCATGCAGCTGTCTCCAGTGCATGTCAACTAAATGGAGAGAGGCTGATCAGCATTACTCAACTTAGGAGTGCTTCCAATTATGAGTAATCTGAAAAAGAAGCAAGCTCTCTTAATCATTACTATCAACTGAATACCCTACATAAGTATCTACATCTTCGATCACCTTGAAGAATCCCGATACTAGCAACACCTGGTTCTCTACTTTATTCATATACCTATAACTTCTCAAAACTCGGACCTTGTGTTTCTACGAAACAATTATCTAAGAACTACATAAGTCATAAGTAAACCGAATATAGTACGAGGACTAACCCCTCTGTCCTAATGGACACTGGACAACATACAATACTCTGTATAAGTTCCTTGAGTTTGATAACTCAATCCCTGTGTGTCGTAGGTTGAAAACTGTACCTATGGTTAAGAAGAATTACACCGCTGTTTAATGCTCCTTACCTAACCATCCACTGATATAGGTAAATGTCATGGACATAATTTCAAAAAGGTATATCTCACTCTATAAAAATAGACGTACAGATGTATCAATTTGAAATTGGTGCATAACAGCGGATATTCAAAACCAAATATTTGCCGTCCGGCAAACAACCCAGGCGATTTCCTCAAATATCACCAATTACAACAAATTCCAATATAATGAGGACAATCACCTAATTCCCAATAACTTACTCCCCTCATCATCTGTAAAAACCATACAGATGTGAGAATCATACCTGGTAAATACATACCCTAGAGCAAGATCTGATTGGGAAATCAGTTTTCTTTTAACAGTACACAGCGAAACTGAAACATGTAAATGTTTCGAAGGGGTATCCGGGTATTCCTAGTAATGCCTCTTTCATTATCCAGATTCACAACTGTAACCGTATATTTCTATGCCATCTCTCCACATCCCTTCATATGTCTTTAGTCATTACCTTCTGCATACCCCTTTTAGGCCAAATGGTTTTCTTCCTTCCCTACCGTTCGGCACCAGCCTATGGTTTGGAAGAAGACTATCCAATAAGCATAATGGGTGTACTGTCCTAATCCTAGGAGCACTCGCAACGCTAGAGAAGGTGAAGCTAAAAGACACCTGAATAAACCTTATTCATATTTCTCCTGAACCAGAATCCATCCCCGAACTAGAACAAGTTCCTTTCGAGTTCGTATATAACCATACAATGGAGTATCCAATAAACTGTGGATCTTCGTAGTGATATGGAGTGTCCTGAAGAAATACAAAGGTGAAGTGGGAGTGGTAATAAAATACTTGGTTTGGTCGTGAATAGCAGTCGCAATTTACTTTGCCCTCCTTCCTTTCCCTTTATTTGTATTTACATAATACCTTCTGTACACCATCGTTAGGCTAATTGGTTTTCTTCATTCCCTACCGGTCGGCACCTGCCTATGGTCTGGAAGAAGACTATCCAATTTGCGTAATAGGTGTACTGTCCTAATCCAAGGAACACTCACAACCTGAGAGAAGGTAAAAGGAAAAGACAACTGAATAGTCCTATCCGTTTTCTCCAGAACCGGAAATCATCCTCGAATAAATTCCTTCGAGTTCGTATATAACCATACGATGGTTTTATCCAATGGAAGTGGACGTTCGTAATAATACGGGGTGACCTGGAGAAAAGGGTAAAAGTAGGAGTGGCAATGAGGTATGCAACTCTGATAATCCAAAACGCCAGTGTTTAAGAAGGTTCGGTTAATTTTGGTCACTGAGTCATAGTCTAGGGTCGGGTCATGGTCGCTTCCAAAGAAAGAGAGAAAAGAAACACTCAGCGTGCACTCTAACCTAGATCAGAATGGTTGCCAATTTATCTAATCAGGAAACCTCCCTCTGTAACGTCAAATTCTCCTCCAAACCTGAAAGAAGAATTAGTCGGGATCACCCGAGGAGTAAACTAACTCATCAGTGGGAATCGGGATCCAACTATCATCGCATGATAACGTGACGGAATCCTCTCATGTTATCACACTCCAGAAGGTATGCGCATATCTGGCAAGTTTCAGTTTGTTTAGAAACTCCCGATGTGATTTTTGCCCCATGCTCTTATGACCTTGGCGAAGGATAACAAATCATAAGTCACATGTCAAGTTCTACCCGCCATTGTCCAGGTTAATTTGAACCCACTCGTACAAGGCCTTGACTTTGGCCAACAAGTCTATACGACTGTCCCAAACCAACACATCTATCTATGCAGCAGAAAGGTAACAAGCAGCTACCATACACTATGCCTTGACGAAGGTCAACAAACATAGCATGAATACTACGTGCTACCCGTCTGAAATGACGGAGGGCTAAGAATGGTTTTTGGCGAAAAACCTTTAACGCAATGAACTTGATATCGTTGAAGGAACCGGATAGCTTTATAAAAATATAGTGACGAAAACCTTTGCTAAAGAGGTCACTTCCGGTAAAGGGATCTCGGCTCTTCCCCGTAGAATGAGGTGGAGGATATTCCAACTAAATACCACGATGCAAAGCAAAAGTAAACGACTATAGTGAAGTTATTGCCCTGACACAAACTTCTGTCCAAGGGGTCACTCCCGGTGAAGGGATCTCGGCTCTTGCCTCGTCGACTGAGGTGCAGGATATTCCAACTGAATATCACTGTGCAAAACAAAAGAGAACGTCCTTGCAATAACAGTTTTTTGAAAATTGTTCCAACAACATCAGAATAGGTTTGTTTAGCTTGCATTGATCCGAATCAACGCAGTCCCATCAATTGATCACACCACAAAAGAAAGAAAATAATGATGTACATATATGCCAACCGCATTCGCCACTGGGTCCCGTCATTACCTGTTAGGTTACTTAACTAACGACAGAGCGGGGACTGGACTAGCGCGGATACAAAACATATACAACATCTACTAGTATATATATCAATATATAATATTCGCTCAAGGCGTGATAAAATGCAACATCACAGAAATGTAATAAGCATCACAGAAGAATACAGATATCTGGGATCCCCGGGTTTCATAGAGCCGCTACTGAAACCCGACGTTCCCCTGGTCGTGTGGATAGCCTGTGCAATGAAATCTTAGACCCCTACAGGCGCGGCAAGTTACCCGCCAAAACCTGAAGCGAGGCAGCCCCCTTCAGCAACATGAATGGACCACCCAGCACTTCACGGAATCCGGTAACTTGGGCACCCCTCCTTGGGTCAACCTGTACCCCCTACGAGTGCGGCGAATAGACCTCCAATTCTAGAGTGAAGCCACCTCCGTCTCAAAGCCATGAGATGCGGGCTCTTTGCCCTCTAGAACCCGGCTATCCGTGCACCTCACCTTGGGGTAATCCTAGTACAGAAAGTAAAATATACATACAACGGGTACATCGACCTCAGCCCGGTCGTGCCCCAAAAGAATAATATACAAACAGGCAGTGACGGCAGTCCACATGTCGGACGCTCGCCCCGCAATATTAAATGTACATAAACAACCAAACTGTATTAACATTGCATCCAGGCTATCCTCCACGACCAATACGCAACATCACAGCACAACACAGAACATCAACGTGAATGTCACGTTCGCAAATCCGTCTAAAAGGGCTATAATAGTTAGACAGGATTTACCGATCAAGTGACATTCACGATCGCAGATATAATGTAAATACTATGAAATAACATGTTTAAAATTTTCAATCGATCAAATTTACCGAAGTGGGCCCCAAGCACTACTGTAGCACTCAAAGAAAATCTGGGACCAAAAAGAATATTCCAAAAACCCCATTTTCAACTCAGAAGCCCACTGTAAAAATTTGATGCAATAAACAGTCAAGGTAGCGGCGGAACCGCGGCCAGTGCGTGGGTTTGGCCGCGGTTCCGCGGTGGAAAAGTGACGTCACGCGATCAAATCTTCACAGAATGCTTAGAATTCCCTGCACGTATTTCTGCAATGCACTGAAAAATTTTCCGAGCCAAAAAAAATTCGACAGAAAGCCGATACTTTGAAAATGCAGTTTTGGGATATTTGTTCGATCGAAGTTTTAAACACACTAGAGCAAGCTAGACTAGGTTAAAGGCGTGGCTCAGATACCAGTGTAAGTGCACGGCGGCGCCCCGGCCGTCAATCCGAGGCCAAAATACAAAAACGATACGTTTACAAAACTTGTAAACCGGCACCACCGCGAACAAAAATCCCGGATCAGACCATTAACCTACTCCTAGCTAACAAGAGAAGGGGTTAGAGAGATATAGCGAGCGATCCGTGTCCTTCGGTCTTCTCCTCGTCATCCCGATCTCCCCGCGAAATCTCCGGTCTTCATCTCCTCGTCAGAAGGGCACCACATCGCCGGGTTCTTTTACAGGCTCCCACCTCTGGACCGAGGCAACTCGGGCACGAAGTTGGCGAGTCGACGTGTCCAAGAATTGCTGTGGAATAGTGTGGAACTCTATGTCTCATGGGGTTATAAGAAGTTGCCTTTTGTTGGAGGAAATGAACTAAACTTTTGGAGATGGAGCTATGCGATTTTTACAAAGCCAAAGAGATCAATATTCCCCCACAACAATTTTGGACAGCCCTCCCCCCCTCTTCACTTGGCCGGCCATTGCGATATCATGGGAGAGAGTGAGTAGGGGGAAAATAATACAAGAGAGAGAAAGTGTGATGATGAGAAAAAATGATCACTACACAAGTCTCCACTCCATCACCTAATCATAACCCAAAAGTCAAGCAATGATGATCCAATGAAGTCAATGGATGGTGCACAATGATGAAGAAACCATGTGCCACAAAAAGTCTTCTCCTTTGTCAAATGCACAATTGCAAATAACCCCCCTCCACCAAATTTCAGCCAAAGAAAGGAAACAAAGGAAAATGGCCGAAACGGAATGCAAACTAGCAACTTCAGAAAAACGATCCCGTAATAAATTACAGGAAAACCCCGCTATTGTATATACATACCCGCATTTGTATTCCGACCGGATACAAATGCAACGAGACAAAAACTACACTGTACAATACTAGGATCCGGCTTAAACCAAAGCCCGCTTGTATTAACCGTCCGATCATGATCCGTGCAATACCGCACGTACAAGATCGAACCCTGCCATATCTCCATACGGCCTCTACAGCGTTTCGCCCGAAACTTGAGAAACGGTCTGTGGGGGACTCTAAAGACTCGTCAATACTTTGGTTGTAGATTTAACCACTAGCACGTCAGAGGTATTAGCCTTACGTAACGGGCTACCAGGTATTGACCAAAACGGACGTCGATGAGCGAACTCATCCTGACACCCTACTGAGCCTGTCAGTGACAATATCCGTACAGTCGGGTCCGTTCGTCTATGAGCATTGTAAGTCCATGCTACCTCTCCCGGTACTTTCGGGAATGCGGAATTTGGTAAAAAACGATTTTTATAGAGGTGGTAACATGGACCTATAACCCGGATCTTGGTTAAACATCTAACTAACAACCTAACTACGAGTTTCTAGCTACTCGGTTAGGGGGTTATACCTTGCTTGTCTTGAACTCCTTCGTCTTTAAGCTCCGATGGTGGTCCGGATTGGCTTCTTCCCGTCGTCTCCGTATGCCGAAGATAGATCCACCTGAAAGCTCGAACCTTTGGCTCCTTCTTCGAACTTTGAAGAAACTAGTTCACTCGGTTTGCTAAACCTTGTGAACTAGAATGAGTAGAGAAGAGTTTGTATGGGATTTTATCTATGGTTCTTGATTCTCAACTCATGAGACAAGAGAACCATAGAGTCAAGAGAGGGAGCAAGAGGAAGAGGGTGAAAGCAAGAGCAAGAGAGCTCAAGAACAAGAGAGAGAATGAGCAAGTGAGAATAAGCCTTTCTTTTGTCTTTCACCCTCTCATAATTCAAAACAATGATAATTCATTATACCAAATCAAGTGTTATGTGATGGTTGAAGCAACCATAACCATATCATTTCATGCACTCATTTTGCAAAAATGAGCAAGCAAGCAAAAGTCTTTGCTATGAAATGATGGCTATGGTTATCATGATGGTCAACTAGTCAAGCCTAGTCAACCGGTCAACAAAGTCAACAAGTCAACAAAAGTCAACAAAGTCAACAAAAGTCAACAACCATGTCACCATAATACTTAATTAATATAATAGTTAATCACATATCATATTCTCATTAGGGTTGAGCAAAAAGTCAAATAGTCAACGGTCAACTGTCAACAACCCAAATGAGAATCCGCTGCCTCTGTCTCCCTGTCAACTGTGCATACACACCCGTATCCGCGTTCCGAGGAACACGAATGCATACTGGATAAATCCAATCCGAATACGTACACTAGGATCTGGCTTAAACCAAAACCCGCTAGTGCAAACTGTCCGGATACTGTACGTGCACAAGTGCACGGATGTGACCGAACCCTGTCGCAAAACCATGCGACCTGTCGCAATACCATGCGACCTCTACTCTTTTGCCTAAAGGCGAAAAGCTTTCTGTATGGGACTCTAAAGACTCGACACTACGCTGGCAGTGGGTTTAACCACAGACCGAAAGCGGCACTAGCTGTGCGTAACGGTCCCCAGGTAGTGCCGACAAGAAGACCGACGAGGCGAAAACCCATCTGAACTCCTACTGAGCCTGAGTGTGACATTCTCCGTACAGTCCGGTCTGTTCGTCTGATACATCGCATGGCGGGCCTAGGGGGCGGTAAACGTCAGTCCCCCAATAGCGGTACAAGTCGTGCCGGAGCGAAGCCCAAAACACCCTGAGATAACACTGGAAGCCTACCAGTATATCTCGTTTGCCCTGGTCAGGGACTACTCGTGTAATGGCTCTCCTAGACACAGCGCGATGTCAACCCCCAATGCCGGGAGAGACGAATCCTGTCTAACCGTCACTGCCTCCAAGTGCTTCGGGACTGCACCCAACTACTACCTGTTTGCACGACTCCTTTGAGCCGTGGTAGGGTAGTAATCAAAGTGCAGTGGGAACACACTCGAGGCGAAGTGACAGTGTCAAGTCAGCGGACTAAGCTGTACTCATGTCACCTGGGAACTGATAACTGACGATAGGCATAATACCAACTAGTCAGTTCCCAACGAGTCCTGTCCAGTGTACCCGTAACCTAACGAGCACCCGCATACTATCTCAAGTACGACGTACTGACGGCTGTGGGACAGACCGTCTCCCACACTGGGATGAGAAGCGCATGCGCTGGTCTACTCCGGAGTATCGATGCCCTGTCTCGATAGTCCTGCGACCAGGGACCTGCATAAGGATGTGCTTATAGATTACCCAGCCCCACTAGTGTGACGGCCATCACATCGCTGGTAATCAAGCAAAGATCCTAAGGGCTCCACTAATATGTATAGGCGATATACAAAAATAAACACATGTACACATTGAAGTAGAAACAAACCAAGTAGCATATTACTATTTTGAGCAAGATTGTATATACAAGGTGAATATCCCAAGCATCCATTAAGTAATATACAAACTAGTATGATACAGTAATGGACTCTAGGGCATATACACTAACAATCTCCCACTTGCACTAAGGCCATGTACTGGCGTATCGAAGACCTATCATCTCGATCAGCCGCTCGAACTGAGTCTGGGGCAGGGCCTTGGTGAATGGATCTGCAGTGTTATCTTCTGAAGCGACTCTCCGAACCTCGATCTCCTGGCGATCCACGATCTCCCTGATCAGGTGATACCGCCTTAAGATGTGCCTGGACTTCTGATGGGACCTGGGTTCCTTCGCTAAAGCTATAGCCCCGTTGTTGTCACAATACAGAGGTATTGGATCAACAATGGACGGAACCACCTGAAGTTCTTTCAAGAACTTTCTTATCCAGACAGCTTCTTTTGCGGCATCAGATGCAGCGATGTATTCCGCTTCCATCGTCGAGTCCGCAACGGTTTCTTGTTTGGAACTCTTCCAACACACCGCCCCTCCATTGAGGGTAAAGACAAAACCCGACATGGACTTGGAATCATCCTTGTCACTCTGGAAGCTGGAGTCAGCAAAGGCCTCGATCTGGAGGTCTTTTCCGCCATACACCAAGAACATCTCCTTAGTCCTTCTCAGGTACTTGAGAATGTTCTTTACCTCTATCCAGTGTTTCTCCCCAGGGTTTGACTGATACCGGATTACCACACTCAGTGCATAAGCTACATCCGGTCTGGTACACAACATCGCATACATTATAGAGCCTACCGCAGAAGCGTAGGGTATAATAGACATGCGATCCCTCTCCAAATCAGTCTTGGGAGACATCTCTTTAGAGAGGGTGATCCCGTGACAAGCCGGTAAGTTACCGCGCTTGGAATCTTCCATACTGAATCTTTTCAGTATGGTGTCGATGTACCTGGACTGTGAAAGTCCTAATATCCTCTTGGATCTATCACGATGGATCCGGATCCCCAGGATGTATGAGGCATCACCCAGGTCTTTCATGGAGAACCTGTGTGACAAGAACCCCTTGACAGATTGTAGCATAGGAATGTCATTTCCTATTAAGAGAATGTCATCCACGTATAAAACGAGGAATAGTACAGTTCTCGCTACAAATCTACTATAGATGCATGGTTCATCTGGATTTTTGATAAAGCCGAATTCTTTGACCGTCTCATCAAAGCAGATGTTCCAACTCCGCGATGCCTGCTTTAGTCCATAGATGGACTTAAGCAACTTGCACACCTTTCCGCTGCTCCCACTCTGAATGAAACCCTCTGGTTGGTCCATATAGACACACTCCTCTAAATTTCCATTTAGAAAAGCGGTCTTTATGTCCATTTGCCAGATCTCATAATCGTGGAAGGCAGCAATGGCAAGAAGGATCCGAATGGACTTCAGCATGGCTACTGGAGAAAAGGTTTCGTCATAGTCCAAGCCAGGCCTTTGACGAAAACCCTTTGCTACCAGCCTAGCTTTATAGGTCTCAACCTGTCCATCTACACCAATCTTCCTTTTGAAGATCCACTTGCATCCAACGGGTTTTACCCCGTCTGGAGCAATGTCCAACGTCCATACTTTGTTGGTGTACATGGACTCAATTTTGGTCCGCATTGCATCCAGCCATTTCACTGAGTCAACGCTCTGAACGGCCTGCTGGAAGCTAGTAGGCTCATCATAATCTATGATGCAATCCTCTCTATCCCCGTCTATGAGAAAACCGTAGTATCTCTCGGGCGGATGAGACTGCCTACTACTTCTGCGGAGCGGCGTAGGAATGTCCTGTTCTTCCGAACCCTCTGGTTCCACTAAACTTTCAGTAATAGTCCGTGGTTCTGGAATTTCTTCCAGTTCTACTGCGCTCCCACTTATCTGGTTTTCCAAAAACTCAGTTTCCAAGAAGTAGGCATGACGAGAAACAAGAACTTTTTGTTCCTCTTCACAGTAGAAGAAATATCCCTTGGAATTCTTTGGATATCCCACAAACTTGCACTGTACAGAGCGTGCCTCGAGCTTGTCCGCATGCTCCTTTTTGACAAAAGCTGGACATCCCCATGTCTTAATGTGCTTAAGATATGGTCTCTTCCCACACCACATCTCATATGGTGTAGTAGGCACAGTCTTAGTGGGAACTCGGTTCAAAAGGTATGCGGCTGATTCTAGCGCATATCCCCAGAATGATCGCGGTAACTCAGCGTTACCCATCATGGACCGCACCATATCCAATAGGGTGCGGTTCCGTCTCTCCGATACACCGTTATGTTGCGGAGTGTATGGAGGAGTAAGCTGAGAGAGAATTCCATTCTCTTTTAAATAGTCCAGGAACTCGGTACTTAAGTATTCTCCACCTCTATCCGATCTTAGAATCTTGATACTTTTGCCGGTCTGTTTTTCTACTTCATTCTTATACTCCTGGAATTTTCAAAGGCTTCGGACTTATGCTTCATTAAGAAGACATAACCGTACCTTGAGAAGTCATCCGTAAAAGTAATGAAGTAAGAATAACCGCTTCGCGCATGTGTAGACATTGGACCGCACACGTCACTGTGTACGAGTCCCAAGAGCTCGCTCGCTCTTACTCCATGTCCAGTAAACGGAGTCTTTGTCATCTTTCCTTTGAGACAGGATTGACAAGTGGCATACGATTGATATTCGAACGCATTCAAATATCCTTCTGTATGTAACTTAGTTAACCTTCTCTCATTGATGTGACCCAGTCTACAATGCCACAAGAAAGTCTGATTTATTTCTGGAGACTTTCTTTTGTGTGTATTCTGGACATTGAAAATCTGTGGTTGGTTCAATACGTATATACCATTACTCAATGTACCTGACCCAATCAGAACTTGATTAAGGTGAATGTTTACAACATTACTTACAAACGCAAATTCATAACCTTCTTTAGAAACTAAAGATACAGAAATGATATTACAAGTTGCGTTGGGTACAAAAAAGCAATTACGCAAAACCAAAACATGTCCATCTGACATTCCCAGGTGATAGTCCCCCACGGCTTTAGCATCCATGCTAGCTCCGTTCGCAACTCTGAGGGTCATGTCACCTGCCTTCAAAACCCTACGGTTTCTCAATGCCTGCAAAGAATTACAGATATGAGATCCTGATCCGGTATCCAATACTCAGGAAGTAGAGTTTATTGAAAGACAGTTTTCAATAACATACACACCTGAAGCTGAAGCTGCAACTTGCTTCAATTCCTGTGTCCTGGCTTTCCAAGCCCTGCAATCATTCTTCCAGTGACCTTTCTTATGACAATAGAAGCATTCTTCCTTATCCACAAGCTTCCCCGCTTTCTTTGTTGCTTTTGTTTTTCTTTTCGTATCCACTTTACTAACACCGCCCCTTGGTTTGGCGGGGGCTTTCTTCTTCTTTCCCTTGGCTTTCGCCTTGGACCTAGAAGAAGATGATCCTCCTACAAACAAAGTGGATGTTTCCCTACCTTTCTGTAGGGTGCCCTCTGCGCTCCTCAGCATGTTGAGGAGCTCTGAAAGTTCAACTTCCTTTTCTTGCAAGTTGAAGTTCAGTATAAACTGGGCGTAAGTGGAAGGAAGGGACTGGAGAACTATGTCCGTATAGAGTTCACTCTCCAATGTAGTCCCTAGGTCCGCGAACTCCTCAATGTAGCCGATCATCTTTAGCACGTGCTCGGCTACTGATGATCCGACGGTCATCTTTGCCGAAAATAACTTTTTCGACGCTTCGTATCTTGCGATACGAGATTGCTCTCCATACAGTTCTTTTGTATGGAGAAATATGGATTCAAGGTCCATATTCTCGTGCCTCCTCTGATGTTCGTTGTCCATCGAGGCAAGTACGAGGCACTTGGCCTTCTCGCTATCAATCTCCCAAGTCTTGCGGATTTCCTTATCCGCGACGCTGGAAGTGGGACCAGGGACAGAGGGAGCTTTAGTGGTAAGAAGATACCCCAGCTTGTCGTAAGTGATTGCCATTTTGACATTCCTGAGCCAATCTTTGTAGTTTGGCCCTGTCAGTATATTTTTATCTAGAAGTAACTTAAGTCCAGTCATGTCGATTGGTCGCTGCAATTAGGAGAGAGAAGAAGAAACACTCAGCATGATGCTCTTGCAAGTTTAGAGTGGTTTTTAGTTTGTCTAAACAGGATGGCTCACACTGTTTCTCGAATCCCTCCTCAAACCATAAAGGAAGAATTAGTCGGGATCAATCCCACCGCACAATACTTGCTTAACCGTTCAGCCAGGCCGGTGTCGGTACTTCGAGGGAGGTTTTCCAACGCTTTCGCGAAGTTCCTTAATTAAATAACCTCTTTTCCCTGGGGGCGTAGCCCCGCTAACACCTTTCTAGACACCTACTTGGTTTATAGCATTGATCGTTTAGTGAGAAATTTCCCGAGGAGTAGCATATACTCACAGTAGGATCGGGATCCAAATATCATCGCGTGACGAAACTGAAGGAATCCTACCAGAATCACCACACTCCAAATGGTATGCAACGCTAGCAAGTTTCAGTACTTATGAAACTCCCGATGTGGATTTTTGCCCCATGCTCTTATGACCTTGACTTTGGCCAACAAATCATAAGTCACATGTCAAGTTCTACCCATCGTTCTCCAGGTTAATTTGAATCCACCCGCACCTACCCTTGACTTTGGCCAACAAGGCAGTGCGACTGTTCCAAACCAACGCATCTATCTATGCTGCACATGAATACCCAACAGCTACCAATCACTATGCCTTGACTTTGGCCAACAAACACAGCTTGAATACTATTGACTATTCATGTGAAACGACGGAGGGCTACGAATGGTTTTGGCAAAACCGTGAACGTAGTGAACTTGATTTGGTCGATGGAACGAGATAGCTTTTAAAAGGAGTGGCTCAAGCTCCGCATTTAAAAGATGGTTTTGAAAAGAACCGAGTGGTTTTTCGAAAGTGTTCCAACGACTTTAACTTGGTTTATTATCTTGCATTAGTTCTTTTAATGCGTGATATTCTTGCATTAGTTCTTTTAATGCGTCCCATCATTTAATCCTACCATTGCAGAAAACAACCAAAATATGACGTACGCTTATGCCATTCGTATTCGCCACTGGGCCCCGTCATTACCCGTTAGGTTACTTAACTAACGACAGAGCGGGGGCTGGGCTAGCGCGTCTGTAAAACATAAGCAACGCCTAAATAATATCATATATAGATATACTACAATGATAAACATTTCAGATCACAGATGAATACATTGGATATACTAGGAATCTGTAATTCGCACGATCCTGTAACGAAAAACAGATTACACGATCGCGGTGAATAGCCAATACCCCACCCAAGACCCCTACGGGTGCGGCAAACTACCCGCCAAGTACCCGAAGCGTAGCAACCTCCCTCATCTCCATGAGTAGGCCACTCGACACTTCGGCATACCCGGTAGTTTGTGCACCCCCTCCATGGGTCTATCCTAGGAGCAAAAACAGTAAAAAGAAATTATACAATGACGGCTACAACCCCGACCCGGTTGTGCGGCCATACAAATAATTATTACATCAATTTACAAATTTACATGAATTGAAAGAAAAGAAAACTCTCGTCTCACAACCCCCGGCTATTCACCCGCGAGAATCCAACATATTCATATACACATTCCAGCAACATTATAGATCACAGATTTGTATAACTCCCACTAATCGACATATAGCGATTAGTAGACGTTCAATACAAATATCACATTACAGAAAAACCCGTTAGCTTAAGTCTTTTAGAAGTTCGATCAAAAATACGGATTTTCGGGACCCCAAAAATAAAATTTTCGTTCTGGAAAATCTGGGCAGAAAATATATATTCCAAAAATCCCAAAATACCCCTACAAGTACACTGTAGCAAAGAAACACCAGAGAGGGGCCAAGGAGGCCGCGGAACCGCGGCAATAGCAATCTATTGCCGCGTTTCAGCGGTCGTTTAGGGGGAACTCTTGGTGATTTTTCTACAGTAGCTTTTAAAAACCCTGAGCCGATTTTAGAGATGAAAATAATCAACTTTTCAACAGTATAAAAATCGACAGAAAGTTCGAATTTCGGGGTTCGTTTTCGGGACTTTTTCTTTGATCGATCTTCTAGTTACTTGCTAACATGTTAGATAGAGTTTAACTAGGCTCTGATACCACTGTAAGTCCATGCTACCTCTCCCGGTACTTTCGGGAATGCGGAATTTGGTAAAAAACGATTTTTATAGAGGTGGTAACATGGACCTATAACCCGGATCTTGGTTAAACATCTAACTAACAACCTAAATACGAGTTTCTAGCTACTCCGTTAGGGGGTTATACCTTGCTTGTCTTGAACTCCTTCGTCTTCAAGCTCCGATGGTGGTCCGGATTGGCTTCTTCCCGTCGTCTCCGTACGCCGAAGATAGATCCACCTGAAAGCTCGAACCTTTGGCTCCTTCTTTGAACTTTGAAGAAGCTAGTTCACTCGGTTTGCTAAACCTTGTGAACTAGAATGAGTAGAGAAGAGTTTGTATGGGATTTTATCTATGGTTCTTGATTCTCAACTCATGAGACAAGAGAACCATAGAGTCAAGAGAGGGAGCAAGAGGAAGAGGGTGAAAGCAAGAGCAAGAGAGCTCAAGAACAAGAGAAAGAATGAGCAAGTGAGAATAAGCCTTTCTTTTGTCTTTCACCCTCTCATAATCCAAAACAATGATAACTCATTATACCAAATCAAGTGTTATGTGATGGTTGAAGCAACCATAACCATATCATTTCATGCACTCATTTTGCACAAATGAGCAAGCAAGCAAAAGTCTTTGCTATGAAATGATGGCTATGGTTATCATGATGGTCAACTAGTCAAGCCTAGTCAACCGGTCAACAAAGTCAACAAGTCAACAAAGTCAACAAAAGTCAACAACCATGTCACCATAATACTTAATTAATATAATAGTTAATCACATATCATATTCTCATTAGGGTTGAGCAAAAAGTCAAATAGTCAACGGTCAACTGTCAACAACCCTAATGAGAATCCGCTGCCTCTGTCTCCCTGTCAACTGTGCATACACACCCGCATCCGCGTTCCGAGGAACACGAATGCATACTGGATAAATCCAATCCCAATACATACACTAGGATCTGGCTTAAACCAAAGCCCGCTAGTGCAAACTGTCCGGATACTGTACGTGCACAAATGCACGGATGTGACCGAACCCTGTCGCAAAACCATTCGACCTGTCGCAATACCATGCGACCTCTACTCTTTTGCCTAAAGGCGAAAAGCTTTCTGTGTGGGACTCTAAAGACTCGACACTACGCTGGCAGTGGGTTTAACCACAGACCGCAAGCGGCACTAGCTGTGCGTAACGGTCCCCAGGTAGTGCCGACAAGAAGACCGACGAGGCGAAAACCCATCTGAACTCCTACTGAGCCTGAGTGTGACATTCTCCGTACAGTCCGGTCTGTTCGTCTGATACATCGCATGGCGGGCCTAGGTGGCGGTAAACGTCAGTCCCCCAATAGCGGTACAAGTCGTGCCGGAGCGAAGCCCAAAACACCCTGAGATAACACTGGAAGCCTACCAGTATATCTCGTTTGCCCTGGCCAGGGACTACTCGTGTAATGGCTCTTCTAGACACAGCGCGATGTCAACCCCCAATACCGGGAGAGACGAATCCTGTCTAACCGTCACTGCCTCCAAGTGCTTCGGGACTGCACCCAACTACTATCTGTTTGCACGACTCTTTTGAGCCATGGTAGGGTAGTAATCAAAATGCAGTGGGAACACACTCGAGGCGAAGTGACAGTGTCAAGTCAGCGGACTAAGCTATACTCATGTCACCTAGGAACTGATAACTGACGATAGGTATAATACCAACTAGTCAGTTCCCAACGAGTCCTGTCCAGTGTACCCGTAACCTAACGAGCACCCGCATACTATCTCAAGTACGACGTACTGACGGCTGTGGGACAGACCGTCTCCCACACTGGGATGAGAAGCGCATGCGCTGGTCTACTCCGGAGTATCGATGCCCTGTCTCGATAGTCCTGCGACCAGGGACCTGCATAAGGATGTGCTTATAGATTACCCAGCCCCACTAGTGTGACGGCCATCACATCGCTGGTAATCAAGCAAAGATCCTAAGGGCTCCACTAATGTGTATAGGCGATATACAAAAATAAACACATGTACACATTGAAGTAGAAACAAACCAAGTAGCATACTACTATTTTGAGCAAGATTGTATATACAAGGTGAATATCCCAAGCTTCCATTAAGTAATATACAAACTAGTATGATACAGTAATGGCCTCTAGGGCATATACACTAACAAGCATCGCATGGCGGGCCTAGGGGGTTGGTAAAAGTCAGAACCCCAAAAGCGGTACAAGTCGTGTCGGAGTGTAGCCAAGAACACCATGAGATACTACTGGAATACCTACCAGTAAATCTCCTGCCTTGGCCAAGGACTTCATGTAATGGCTCTCCTAGACACAGCCCGACCTCAACCCCAATACCGGGAGAGACGAACCCCTGCAGATCCGCTCACTGCCTCCATGTGGCTCGGGACTGTACCCAACTAAAACCTGTTTGCAAGTCTCCTTTGAGCGTGGTAGGGTAGTAATCAAAGTACAGTAGGAACTCACACGAGACAAATGACGATCTCAGGTCGATGAACTAACCTGTACACATGTCACCGGGGAACTGCTATCTGACGTCAGGTATAAGACCAACTACCATGTTCCCGGCGATTCCTGTCCGGTGTACTCATAACCCAATGAGCACCTGTATACATCTTAGGTGAACCAACTGACACCAATGGCTTGTGAGACCGGCCACCGCCCTCGTCGGGGTCTCGACTGTATACACTAGTCAACTCTGGAGTATCGATGCCCTGTCTCGAAACTCCCACGACTAGGAACCTTTTAAGGATGTGCTTATAGACTACCAGCTCCCACGTAAATGATCGCCCTCAAACTGCTGGCAGTCAAGCAATAATGCTAGGGGCTCTATCAGCGCGCAATAGTGACCTGTAAGGTCACCTAAAACAGTACACGATGATAAAGATAAACCAGACAGCATACTATCATCTTGAGTAAGACTGTCCTATCGGGATAGGTCCGCCATCAATCATTGCAATGACGTGCTGTGATCCAATAATTGACTCTGAGGGCACTATCTCCAACAATTTGATCCAAGGGCTTCTGATTTACAGAAGGCAATTTTCTTGTTTTTAACAAGATTGGGAAATCTTTTCCCATACAAAATTTATTCTGTATTTTGGTGATTATTAATCACCTTTGGATCATTGATCCAACGGTGCTCTGATTTACAGAGCACAATCTTTTTGTTTAGAAAGATTATGAGGAACCTTTCCTTAAGAGAATTTTATTCTGGTTAATTGATGATTTATCATCTTTATTGGATCTTTGATCTGACGGTGGGGAACATTTAGTTCCAGCACTAGCGCACTCGTGCTTTGCACATGAGCGCTGCTTCAGAGCGCAGGCGCTCTTTGCGCAAGCGCACTCGTACTCTGCATGTGAGCGCTGCCTCAGAGCGCTGGCGCTCTTTGCGCTAGCGCACTAGTGCTCTGCACGTGAGCGCTGCTTGCTGGCGCTTTATGAAGCGATGCTTCATTTCAAATTTTGAAAATTTGAACAGAGCTTTGCTCTGATTGGGAGAAACAAGTACACCCTTTGGTAGGATCAAGTCAAGACTTTGAAGACTTTGGGAAACCCTAGAATTTCCCTAGTGGCTTCCGTGAGGTATATCCTACACCCTTAGTTAAGTAATTGAGTTTTCATACCTCCTATTGTAGCTTAGAACTCAACAAGTATAGTTTAGTGATCTTGGAAATTCCAAGATAAGGTTTATGGGTGATTATGGGTTGTGATGGTGTATTTTAGAGTAATTGGTGACTACAACCCCTCTAGTGTCAAAACCAAGAATAGAAATCCCAAGACTTATACTTTGAAACTGCTGATATCGGATTTTGTGAATATTATGATGTGTTAGTGAGAATCTGCTATGACCCGGAGATCCTGAAAAATAAATAGCGATTACAATGAGTCGTGCAGGCAACTTAGAAGCTACCTTAGAAACCCGAGACCATAATTCATTAGCATGGCCGCAAATAAATTGTCTTTGGCCGCAATTTGCGTCCTGGGTAGGGGCAGTGGGGTTCTTGCTTGGTCTGTGGCTCCTATATCAGTTAATTAGACCTATCATATATGCTAAATGTCACAATTTGACCTGAGGGAAAATCTGGAGGTGTTTTCTTAAGTTGTTGTTTTGGTTTTGCGACTTTTTACGGCTTGGATTTTGATATTTGGGTTTTGACTCGGTGGTTTGACGTTTGTACGTCAACATCGAGAATTCGTTTGGCTAATCATGCATGTGTAGGCCATAGGTTCTAACCTATGTGCACTCCATGTGTCGTATTGTTTTTCGTGTTGGATTCTGTTTACGATACTATATGTTGTAAAATGTAAGTACCTCCGCATGAACTTCGGGACGACGAGCAGAGCGTGGCGTAATCAACTTTGGCAAGCAAGGATCGAGATGAGTAGATGTATATCTACGGGGGAAGTCGGGTGGATGGCGTATAGCACCCCCACGACCATAGAATAGGATATCTATATCTTGTATATATGTGGTTATGCGAGATGGACACTTAGCAATAGGATTTCTAGGAGACTGTAGGCTAGGTTAGGTGTACTCGTAAAGAGATCTATCCCTAGTGTAGTTTACCTTAGTCGAGAAGCTTAGGATATGTGTTGTCACATACGCACACCCACACGCGCGCACACACCAGTGATATGATATGGGTGTATATGTATATATGTGTGTATATATATATATATATGGATGCGTTGATATATATATATATACACACATACACACACACACACACACACACACGTGCAAGATGAGGATATGATATGCTTATGGATATGAGTCGATATGATCGGGCATGATGCCATGAGGTTATGATATGTGATTAAGTCAAGACACCGAATATGATATGACATATTAACGGATCGTTGGGCGATGGATACTTGACATGCGATAACTTGTGACATGATATAACAATTGATCGTACGAGACCTTAGATCCGTACCACTAATTATGGTTTGTACGACGATTGATACCATACGAACTATATGATATATATATGATATTTGACCCGTACCCTCGATTTTGAGGATGCCGTACGACGGACTATTACGTACGGGATGTATATGTTGATGATTGATCCGCATTCTTGACTCGAGGATGCCGTACGATAGATATTACCGTACGTGATGATATGAGGCTGGATCGCCGACTACTAGATATATCGACTCGGATACGTATAGTCTTCCACTACTTTGACCTAGGTTTTAGTTTAGCTTTTAGTTAGTTTTCTTAAATTATTAAGTAGATGTTAGAGTATAGTCGAGTTATACATATTTTCAAAACTAGCCAATCGTGGGTATTTTCAAATGGGCAACCAGGGGATGCTACGGATTTTTAAAATGGTATTCATCCTTCAAAACACCGTAGCCCCTACTTTTCTAAAAACAACGATTCGCGCTATTTCTAGCACTATCACTGTATGGCTCGTATATAGATATATATATTTTTCGATATTGCATTTATTGCTTATTCCTGTCATTCATTGCATTGTAGATTTAATTGTGTTTTTATTAGCTGTTATGACCTCTCCTGCTAGGGCACCTACACCATTACCGATAATGCGTATGTTACACGTACATTTACTGGCCGGCCCACACACATCATCATCGGTAATTGCTATGTCACGTACACATTAGAAAACGTTACTTCACCGGTATAACCTGCTAGCCGGTAGTTTATTCATATTGTTAGTATCCTTGCTCTCACATGTTAGTTTAGATATTGCATTCCTTATTTAGATGTCGCATACATTCATGTATTCATTCGGTTATGCACTGTTTAAGGGCTTATGGCCAATATTCATTTTTTTCTCATTGATTCATGATTATGAAAATTTTGGTATTTCATGAGATTTCTGGATTTGGAGAAACCGCAAGAATTTTATAAACCTATTACCATTTTAAAATGCATATTGCGATTTTCTTGTGATATGATGTGTGTGGCGTCCACCATGAGTTTTCTCGGTTCTTGAGCTACGTGTGTACACATACCCGATTCGAGGAGTGAGAGGAACCGTCTGCGGGTACATGGTGGACCCAGTGCGGTACCCCAGGGAAAGAAGATCTTATAGAGAGACGTTGAGCCTGGCAGGGGAGCACTACCGACCGTGATATTTGGCGCGGTGGACATCCAGAGGATGCCAACCGTAGTCGTGAGATCTGATGGGCCGATCCGGACAGACGGAGCCGAGATATGAGGTTTTTGTGTCGCTGATGGACACGGTTTTCATGATATTTTTGAGTGTCGATGCTTGACACTCAGGTTTATCCTGATTTTCTGTGTCGTTGCTGGACACATCCATTTAGTGATGCATTCATACATGATACTTATAACACGTAGTTACTTTATGACACGGACACGGGTACTTGACTTTGCACATATGTCTATATTATCACCTCTGTCGTTTACTCGGTGTTATTGTACTACTATTTTAATTATTTTGTACTGAATGACCTAGGAGATCGTCATACATTCGGTTTCTACTCGGTGATGTCTTCTACTCACGAGTTGGCAACTCACCCCCGTTGTGCCATAGTTCTTGTAGGTTTAGCCGTACAGGTTCCGTAGTGGATTGCCGGCACACCACTTCCTTCGGGGTGATTGCATCGATAGGTGGGATACATTGCATCATGTCCACCATTTTATACTTGTATATTTATTTTGTTGTATCTAGTTAAAGCTCCATCAACCAGACTATGTATATTCGTAGACTTAGAAACCATTATTGTTTATTCTTTCGATCTTGGAGTCGCGCTTATGTATTTATTGTTGTTTCTGGTTTTCTTGATGATATTAGTTTCTTGCATTATTGCTGAGTTTTGATCCTCGCCTTCGGCGTTGTATATTTATATTACTTGCGTATTTGTTTCCGCCAATTGGCGAAGAGCTAGCTCCTGCTTGGGGATGCCTTATATATTTTTGCTTGTATTCGTTTTTGGGTTAAAAATTACAGGGGAGGTGCTGCCCAAATTTTAAATTACGGAAAGGTTTTCAAGTTAAATACAAAGATTCTATTTTTCATATATTATCACTTATATATTTTAAGGAAAGAGCTTGATTTCATTATACCATTCTTTCAAAACTGCACCTCCATTATTTTCCGCTAAAAAGGTTTAGATTCCTGGGCTTTTCGCTTACTTGAATTAGGTGGGGTCCTATAGACTTCACATGATTCAAGGGCCAGTCACGTGCCTTTTCCGGGTCATGACAGTGCGCTCTTTGCAAGATTAGATTGGTTATTATCTTATCTAATCAGGATGGCTCCCTCTGTTTTTATCAAATCTTCCTTCAAACCATAAAAGGTAAGATTAGCCGGGATTAATTACACCCTGCAAGTTTGCCAATAGGTTAGCCAGGAAGATATTGATACTTCGAGGGAGTCTCCCCATGCTTTCGCATGGAACTAATTAAATAACCTCGTTTCCACAGGGGCATAACCCCGTTAACACCTTTCTTAGACACCTACTGGATCAGCTAATTGTAAAGTGGAAAACTCTCCCAGGAGTAACACTTACTCACAGTGGGTATCAAGATCCAACTATCTCATAGAAGGTATGCAATCTCATTGCAAATTTCAACACTTAAAATTCCCAATATATGTTTTTACCCCTAACGTCCTATGACCTTGACGGAAGCCAACAAACCATAGGCCGCTAGTCAAGTTCAACCCGTTCATTTCGTGATTGAATTAAACCCACCTGCACGACCCTTGACGGAGGTAAACAAGGTCATACGACTACCCTAATTCAATCGCATCATATGCGGCAGATAAGCACTAATAAGCTACCATACACCACGTCTTGACGGAGGCCAACAAACGTAGCACGAATACTAAATAGCACTTATCTGAAATGACAGAGGGCTACGACCGGTTTTGAAGAAAACCTTTAGCGTAATGAACTTGATATCGTCGTAGAATAAAGTGATTTGAAAAGGAGTGTTTTCTGTAGCTTTTGCTAGTTTTGCTAAAGAGGTCACTCCCGGTGAAGGGATCTCGGCTCTTTCTTCATCGAATGAGGTGCTGGATATTCATCAAGGAATACCACTATGCAAAGCAAGAACTAGAGAAGCTGTCAAAAACAAAACTGAGTGGGTTGTAGCATTTGCTAATTTCGCTAAAGAGGTCACTCCCGGTTAAGGGATCTCGGCTCTTTCCTCATCGAATGAGGTGTTGGATATTCATCAAGGAATACCACTATGCAAAGCAAGAACTAGAGCTACCCTTTTGAAAATATCGATTCTACAACATCTTTAGGTTTCTTTTCTTTTTATTAATCTCATTAATGAAGTCCCATCAATTATGTTTCCCTAAACATCACAGAAAAGAAACGAAAATATAATGTACGCTTATGCCATCCACATTCATCACGGGGCCCCGTCATGCACCGTTAGGTTACTTAACTAACGGCAAAGCGGGGGCTAGACTAGCGCGGGTGAAAAACATAAGCAACGTTCATTATATATATCATATATATATATAGCATCGTCTCACACAGTTATATGATCACATCACAGAACTAAAGCAGCAGAAGTAAACATATGAAATATTGGATATACTAGGAGGTCTGTGTTTTAAATTCAGCCAGTAATGAAAAACACAGATTCCACGGTTATGATGAATAGCCAAACCCACATTCCTAGACCCCTACGAGAGAGGCAAGCAACCCTTCCAATTCTAGAGTTAGGAGACCCGGTCTCGACTCCTCGAGATGGCCTCCCACTGGACTCTAGAAGTTGGTTACTTATGCTCCCCGTCTTGGATTTATCCTAATGCGGAAATGTAAATAATATACATCAATGGTGACATTATTCTCAACCCGGAAGTGTCTTAATATCACGGAAATGTAAAGAATATTACATACATTTTTACATGAATGAAAATGAAAAAACTCCCATCTCACGCAAAAACCCCCGGCTATTCAATCACGACGATCTAATATAACATATCACGGCAACACATAACATCACATGCCATCAACGTAAGTAAATATGTGTATCCCAAATGTCGTTGACATATAGTAACAAGATCGGGGATACCCCACATTTTACACTTACGATCGCAGAAAAGAAATGAAAAACTACAATATTTAGAATCCGCATTTCCTTATACATCATAAACCCGGAATATCTCATATGCCGAATTTCATGCCTAACTTATAAACCTTGCATTTTAGTCTCAAATCGAAAACACTTTTCAATAACTTAGTCGGGTAATTCAACAAGATTCCCGACTAAAATAATCGAATACTCGTCGGGAACTTTAGTAGATGGACGTACCCCCGATGCCGACGACGAAGTGCTCTTAGGCGGAACATCGTGGCCGCGAGCACCCGAGTGGAAGCTATTGGCAACGGGGTTCTCCTACAGTCACTTGATCAGGGCAATGGGGCATGGCTATCTAGTAGAGTTATCCGGCGAGTGTTCGCGTACTATACGCGATTGCGACGGAGTTTTTATCCGAATCAAAACTTCGTGGCAATCGAATAACTGAGACTAAAACACTAAATTTACTGATCACTAACTAGTTTTCACAAAACTAATTATTTTGGATTCTAAAAATTGTATCACATATCAACATAATCTATGCGACGCTAAACATTTCGATCGATTCATCAAACACCCACAAAATCCAGAGACCTCAACAATTTGAGTGTCATTAAAAACACCCAGAATGTGACAAATACTATGTTGGAGCAGCACAAGAGAAACGATACCACAATGCCCTAAACTTGCGGCGGAACCGCGGCCAAACTGGGGGTTAGGCCGCGGTTCCGCAGTACTTTAGAGGAATTAGGTCTTCGAATTTCTTGGGGTTCCATTACATACCCTGCACGATTTTCTGAATATTTTTAATCTCGAAAATTCCAACTTTTGAAAATCGACAGAAACTTGATAAAAATCCGGGTTTCGAAAACTGATCGAACACTTTAACATCGTAAAGATTTTCCCTAATCTTCTAACCTGGCTTTGATACCATGAAAGTCTACCCTAGCACCACCATGAGCTTTAAACGGGCATCAATCATGCTATATTAAAATATTTAGGGGTGCAAAGCTAGACTAACTAAGGATCAAACTAGATGATTAGGGTTTAAGTGTGATATTACAAAACTTATACTAAGAAAAGGGAGGCAACAACCTTTGTAGACCGTGTCCTTCTTTTCAAAAGCTCCGTGTAGTAGTCCACGCGACTCCACTAGGCTCCACTTGAAGTTGGATCGAGCTTCCTTTGCAATCTTCATGCCGAAGATGATCCACCCGAAGCTTCGCTAATCCAAGCTGTCTCTTCACTAAACTCTTTAGTGAAGGAAACACACTACACTTAATTGCTAATCAAGTGGAGGATGGTAAAGTAGGGGTTTTGTTTGCTCACTAGGGTTCTCACAAGCTAAAGGTTTCACAACACATGTGAGGGATTGAGCTTGGAGGAGGTGAGAAGGAAGATGGAGAGTGAGAGAGATCAAAATATGGCTAAGTGTTCAACTCAAGAAAAGCTCAAGTGTGAAAAAATCAATCATGGCTCATCTCTTGACCTCACTTATTAAAGCATGAAATAAATTGCAATAATAAATTGCAACCATGCTTCAATAGTGAGTCAAGACTAACAAAGAAATGATAAAAGCCATGCTTCACCCCATGCTAAAAAAATCTCCCATTTTCCACCTCATTTCTATTTTCATAAAATAGAAAATCCAACCATGCCATGCTTCATATATATATATATATACATATATCATATATACATATATTAATATATATTTTATGAAGAAAATAATTAGTGAGCTAATAATATTAGTTAATATATAATTATATCAAATATAAATATATATATCATATTATTAAATCAGCACTTGATTTAATAATCCGGTTATACCACATATAACGACTAATATCATTTATCTATATATCACATTATCAAATCAACACTTGATTCGATAATCCGGCTATATCACATATAACCTAATTGATAACAAATAACCGCCAGATTAGAATACGGTATCACATACTCGTATTTAATCAGCCCCCCCGCACATATCAATATATGTGCCCTACTTCTTTTCGCTTGAACTAAAAAACCTCTATATGGGACTCTAAAGATTCGTCAATACGCCAGCAGTAGGTGATGATCACATCAGTCACCCACAAGCCTTCAGCGGTACTAGTTGGACGTAACGGCTACCCAGGTATTAATTGATTAGAAGATCAACAAGAAAGCTTTTCCAAACTCCCATGAAGCCTATTTAACACTTACCGTACAGTCCGGTCTCTTCGTCTGATATGTCGCATATCGAGTCTAGCGGTGGAATCGTCAGACCCTAGTAACTTGATAAGTCATGCCGATGTATAGCTCATAACGGTTCGAGAAACTACTAATAACTCTTACCAATAAATCTTATCATCAGCCCTGGCCAGGGACTTCCTGTTATAACCAATCGATCATAGCGCAACATCAACTCCCAATACCGAGAGAGACGAAACCCCTCCTATCGCTCACCGCCTCCATATGACTCGGGACTGTACCCAAAATCCACCTGTTTGCACGACTCCTTTGAGCCGTTGTTGGGAGGAAATCAAGGCACAGTGGGTGCCACACAAGACACTATGATGATCTCAGATCTAAAGACTAACCTGTACCAGTGTCACCAGAGAACTGCTATCTGACGATAGGTATATTACCATCTAGGAGTTCTCGGCGAGTCCTATTTGGTGTACCCATTCTCTAATGAGCACCTATGTACAATCTTTGATTTCAAACACCAATGGTTATGGGATCAACCATCGCCCCTTATAGGGTCAAGAAACATACACACTAGTCTACACTGGAATATTGATGCCCTGTCTCGATATTCCCTTGACTAGGAACAATTAAAGGATGTGCTTGTGGACTACACAAGTCCCAGAAATATGATCCGCATCATAGTCCTGGTAGTCAAGCAAACATCCTAAGGGCTTTATCAACATGTAATAGAGAGACTGTACAATAATACAAGTGTACATGTTAAGATAAAGAGCAACCATATAGCATACTATCATGTCGAGCAAGAAAGTCCTCTATATATATGTCCAAGCATCCACTATATCATACAATAATGGCCTCTAGGGCATACATTTTCCTAACACGCTATGCTCGATTGGCTATAACAACAAGTCCATTGCCTGGGCTGTTGAGATTTACTGGTAAGTGTTATCAGTAATTTCTCGAACGGTTATAGGCCACACATCGGCATGTCTTATTATGTTACTGGGGTCTGACGATTCCACCCCTAGACTTGATATGCGACATATCAGACGAAGAGACCGGACTGTATGGTAAGTGTTACTTATAGACTTTGCGGGAGTTTGGACAAACTTGTTTGTTGATCTTCTATTCGCTCAATACCTGGGTAGCCGTTACGTCCAGCTAGTACCGTTGACGGCTTGTGGGTAACTGATATGTGTTAATGTATATGCCCTAGAGGCCATTACTGTATCATACTAGTTTGTATATTACTTGATGGAAGCTTGGGATATTCACAGTTGTATATACAATCTTGCTCGAAATGGTAGTATGCTACTTGGTTTGTCTCTGCTTTAATATGTGCATGTGTTTCTTTTAGCATATCGCTGATATACATATTAGTAGAGCCCTAAGGATCTTTGCTTGATTACCAGTGTTGTGATGGCGCTCACACTCGTGGGGGCTGGGTAATCCATAAGCACATCCTTATACAGGTCCCTAGTCGTTGGACTATCGAGACAGGGCATCGATACTCCGGAGTAGACTAGCGTATGCGCTTCTCATCCCGGCGTGGGAGACGGTCTGTCCCACAGCCGTCAGTACGTCGTACTTGAGATAGTATGGGGGTGCTCGTTAGGTTACGAGTACACTGGACAGGACTCGTCGGGAACTGTTGGTTGGTATTATACCTATCGTCAGTTATCAGTTCCCAGGTGACATGAGTACAGCTTAGTCCGCTGACTTGACACTGTCACTTTGCCTCGAGTGTGTTCCCACTGTACTTTGATTACTACCCTACCACGGCTCAAAGGAGTCGTGCAAACAGGTAGTTTTTGGGTGCAGTCCCGAAGCACTTGGAGGCAGTGACGGTTAGACAGGATTCATCTCTCCCGGTATTGGGGGTTGACATCGCGCTGTGTCCAGGAGAGCCATTACACAAGTAGTCCCTGGCCAGGGCAAGCGAGATATACTGGTAGGTTTCCAGTGTTATCTCAGGGTGTTCTGGGCTACACTCCGACACGACTTGTACCGCTATTAGAGGACTGACGTTCACCGCCCCCTAGGCCCGCCATGCAATGTATCAGACGAACAGACCGGACTGTACGGAGACTGTCATATACAGGCTCAGTAGGAGTTCAGATGGGGTTCACCTCGTCAGTCTTCTTATCGGCATCTACCTGGGGACCGTTACGTACAGCTAGTGCCGCTTGCGGTCTGTGGTTAAACCCACTGCCAGCGTAGTGTCGAGTCTTTAGAGTCCCACACAGAGAGCTATTCACCTTTAGGCAAAATGAGTAGAGGTCGCATGGTTTTGCGACAGGGTTCGTTCACATCCGTGCACTTGTGCACGTTTGTTGTCCGGACAGCTTATACTAGCGGGCTTTGGTTTAAGGCAGATCCAAGTATATGATTTGGGATTGGTTTTATCTATTTGTATTCGTGTTCCTCGGATCACGAATACGGGTGCGTATGCACAGTTGCTTGAGACAGAGGGAGAGGACTTTGATTAGGGTTAATGACCATTGTCATTTTATTAACCCTAATGCTTATGTTTGTATTATGGTTAATTGATATTAGTTTAATATAATTGTGCATGGTTATGGTTGTTGACCATTTGACATTCTTGACTTGTTGACCTAGGTTGACACTTTGACCATCATCATTTCATTTGGAAGATGCTCTTTGATCCTTGCAATTTGCATTTAAAATGAAATGATAATGGTCATGTCTTGATTAAGCCATGACAATTATCTCACTAATTATCTATTTACAATAATTCACACATATATGTGAGAATGCTTTATAATTCTCTCATTCTATCATTTACTTTCTCTCTCTTGCTCTTCCTCTTCCTCAAGCTCTCCCCTCTCATGTGTTGAGAAACACTTGAGCTTGAGAAAAACCATTCCATAGTAATCTCTACTCTCATCTAGGGTTCTAGGATTAGCACTTCTAGCACCCTAGTTACTTCTAGCTTGGAGTTGAAGCCAAAGGTTGAGGCTTTCGGGTGGATCCTTCTTCGACGTGAGAAGACGACAAAGGTGATCCCTTTCTACTACTCCAAGGAGCAAGAAGAGAAGGACATAAAGCCCTAGGTATAACCATTCTACCCTTTAGCTAGTTTCTAGTTAGTTTTAGCTTGTTTTTGTTTAGCAAAGATCCTTCTTTGTCTAGTCCATGTTGCCTAAAGTAGTAAAAATCCGATTTTTATTCCGTTTTCCGCCTCCCCGCAAGCACCGGGGTGGGCAACGTGGACTTACAGTGGTATCAAAGCCTAACTAAACATAAAATAGCTAGGTAGTAAACTGTATGGAAGTTCAATCGGAAAAATCGCAAAACCGAGTTTACAAAAACCATAACTTTCTGTTATTTTTTTTCTTTTCAAAATAAAATAAATCGTACGTCAAAAATCATCTCAGGGTTTTGTGAAGAAAGCCACCAAAAACGATCCAGTGAATCGTTCAAAGCGCCGCGGTTCCGCGGCAATAGCAAGCTATTGCCGCGCAACCGCGGCCGTTTTGACTCGGTTCTGGGTCGAGTTTGGTGCAGTGTTTTTCTGGCTTGGTTTTGGGATTTTTATGATGGTTTATTTGTGCCCAGGTTTTCCAGAAAAGAAATTTGTTTTTGGGGGCCTATAAATCCGTATTTTTGATCGAACTTCACTACACTTTGACTAAAGGGTTATATCTGTGATGTTTATATGTATTGAACGTCGGCTAATCGCTATATGTCGATTAGTGGGGGTTATACATATCTATGATTTGTGTTTGATGCTGGTATGTGTATATGAATGCGTTGGATTATCGCGGGTGAATAGCCTGGGTGGATGTGAGATGAGTGTTTCTTTTTCTTTCATTCATTGTAATATGTAAATTGATGTAATAATATTTGTATGGCCGCACAACCGGGTCGGGGTTGTAGCCGTCATTGTATAATTCTTTTTACTGTTCTTGCTCCTAGGATAGACCCATGGAGGGGGTGCACAAACTACCGGGTATCTCGATGTGCCGAGTGGCCTACTCACGGTGTTGAGGGAGGTTGCTTCGCTTCAGGTACTTAGCGGGTAGTTTGCCGCACCCGTAGGGGTCTTGGGTGGGGTATTGGCTATTCACCGCGACCGTGTAATCCTCTTTTCATTGCTGGCTCGAACGGATTGCGGATTCCTAGTATATCCAATGTATTCATCTGTGATCTGTAATGTCTATCATTGCTAAATATTTATATATGATAACTATTTAGGCGTTGCTTATGTTTTACAGCCGCGCTAGCCCAGCCCCCTCTCTGTCGTTAGTAAAGTAACCTAACGGGTGATGACGGGGCCCCGTGGCGAATGCGAATGGCATAAGCGTACGCTATATTTTGGTTGTTTTCTACAATGGTAGGATTAAATGATGGGACGCATTAAAAGAACTAATGCAAGAAAATAAACCAAGTAAAATTCGATTGGAACACTTTGAAAACCACTCGGTTCTTTTCAAAACTAAACTTTTAAACGCGAAGCTTGAACCACTCCTTTTAAAAGCTATCTTGTTCCATCGATTATATCAAGTTCACTACGTTCACGGTTTCGCCAAAACCATTCGTAGCCCTCCATCATTTCAGTTAAATATTCGGTAGTATTCAAGCTATGTATTTTGACCTCACGCCAAGGCATAGTGATTGGTAGCTGCCGGATATTTATCTGTTGCATAGATAGAATGCGTTGGTTTGAGACAGTCGTACTGCCATTTTGGCCTACGTCAAGGATAGGTACGGGTGGGTTCAAATTAATCGGGATAATGATGGGAAGAACTTGACATGTGACTTATGACATTTTGACCTCACGCCAAGGTCATAAGAGCATGGGGCAAAAATCCACATCGGGAGTTTCATAAGTATTGAAACTTGCTAGCGCTGCATACCATTTGGAGTGTGATAATTCTGGTAGGATTCCTTCGGTTTTATCACGCGATGATATTTGGATCCCGATCCTACTGTGAGTATATGCTACTCCTCGGGAAAACTCTCACTTAACGATCAATGCTATAAACCTAGTAGGTGTCTAGAAAGGTGTTAGCGGGGCTACGCCCCCAGGGAAAAGAGGTTCTTAAATTAAGGAACTTCACGAAAGCGTTGGAAAACCTCCTTCGAAGTACCGACACTGGCCTGGCTGAACGGTTAAGCAAGTATTGTACGGTGAGATTGATCCCGACTAATCTTTTCTTTACGGTTTTAGAAGGGATTCGAGAGACAGTGGGAGCCATCCAGTTTAGACAAACTAAAAACCACTCTAAACTTGCAAGAGCATCATGCTAAAGTGTTTCTTTTCTCTCTCCTAATTGCAGCGACCATTCAACATGACCGGACTTAAGTTATTACTAGATAAAAACATATTGACAGGGCCAAACTAAAAAGATTGGCTCAGGAATGTCAAGATGGCAATCACTTACGACAAGTTAGGGTATGTCCTTACCACCAAAGCTCCCCCTGTCCCAGGTCCCAAAACCAGTGTCGTAGATAGGGAAATCTACAAGACCTGGGAAATAGATTGTGCGAAGGCCAAATGCCTCGTACTAGCCTCGATGGACAACGAACATCAGAGGAGGCACGAGAATATAGACCTAGAGTCCATATTTCTTCATACAAAAGAACTGTATGAAGAGCAGTCTCGTATCGCAAGATACGAAGTGTCGAAGAAGCTATTTTCGGCAAGATTGGCCATCGGATCATCGGTAGCGGAACACGTGCTTAAGATGATTGGCTACATAGAGGAGCTCGCGGACCTTGGGACCACGTTGGAGAATGAACTCTACACTGATTTGATTCTCCAGTCCCTTCCTTCAACTTACGCCCAGTTTGTCTTAAACTTCAACATGCAAGGAAAGGAGGTTGAACTTTCCGAACTTCTGAACATGTTGAGGAGTGCTGAGGGCACCCTACAGAAAGGTAGGGAGACATCCACTTTGTTTGTAGGAGGATCTTCCTCTTCTAGATCCAGGGCGAAAGCCAAGGGTGAGAAGAAGAAAGCCCCCGCCAAACCAAGAGGCGGTGTCAGACCAAGAGGCGGTGTCAGTAAAGTGGATAAGAAGGGAAAGGGAAAGGCAACAAAGGTAGCGGGAAAGCTGGTGGGAAAGGAAGAATGCTTCTATTGTCACAAAAGTGGACACTGGAAACAGGATTGCAAAGCTTGGAAGGCCAGAACACAGGATTTGAAGCGAGTTGCGGCTTCAGCTTCAGGTGTGTATGTTATTGAAAACTGTCTATCAATAAACTCTACTTCCTGGGTATTGGATACCGGATCAGGATCTCATATCTGTAATTCTTTACAGGAGTTGAGAAAACGTAGAGTTTTGAAGGCAGGTGACATGACCCTCAGAGTTGCAAACGGTGCTAGCATGGATGCTGAGGCCGTGGGGGACTATCACCTGGGATTGTCGGATGGACACTTTTTGGTTTTGCGTAGTTGTTATTATGTACCAAATGCAACCTATAATATCATTTCTGTATCTTTATTATCTAAAGAAGGTTATGAATTTGCATTTGTAAGTAATGTAGTGAACATTCACCTTAATCAAGTTTTGATTGGGTCAGGTACATTGAACAACGGTATATACGTTTTAAACCAACCACAGATTTTCAATGTCCAGAATACACACAAAAGAAAGTCTCCAGAAATCAATAAAACTTTCTTATGGCATTGTAGACTGGGTCACATCAATGAGAGAAGGTTGACTAAGTTACATGCAGAAGGATATTTGGATCCGTTCGAATATCAATCGTATGCAACTTGTCAATCCTGTCTCAAAGGAAAGATGACAAAGACTCCGTTCACTGGACACGGAGTAAGAGCGAGCGAGCTCTTGGGACTCGTACACAGCGACGTGTGCGGTCCAATGTCTACACATGCACGAAGCGGTTATTCTTACTTCATTACTTTTACGGATGATTTCTCAAGGTTCGGACATGTCTTCTTGATGAAGCATAAATCCGAAGCTTTTGAAAAGTTCCAGGAATATAAGAATGAAGTAGAAAAAGTATCAAGACACTAAGATCTGATCGAGGTGGTGAATACTTGAGTGCCGAGTTCCTGGGTTACTTAAAAGAGAATGGAATTCTCTCTCAGCTTACTCCTCCATACACTCCGCAACATAACGGTGTATCGGAGAGACGGAACCGAACCCTATTGGATATGGTACGGTCCATGATGAGTAACGCTGAGTTACCGCGATCGTTCTGGGGATATGCGCTAGAATCAGCTGCATACCTTTTGAACCGAGTTCCCTCTAAGACTGTGCCTACCACACCATATGAGTTATGGAGTGGGAAGAAACCCTTTCTTCAATACTTGAAGATTTGGGGATGTCCAGCTTATGTCAAAAAGCAGCATGCGGACAAACTAGAGGCACGCTCAGTACTGTGCAAGTTTGTGGGATACCCAAAGAACTCCAGGGGGTATCTTTTCTATTACGCAGAGGAACAAAAGGTCCTTGTTTCTCGTAATGCCCATTTTCTGGAACATCAGTTCTTAGAAAAAGAAATAAGTGGGAGCGCAATAGAACTGGAAGAAATTCCAGAACCACAAGCTATTACTGAAAGCTTAGTAGAACCAGAGGGTTCGAAAGATCAGGACATTCCCACGCCACTCCGCAGGAGTAGTAGGCAGTCTCATCCGCCCGAGAGATACTACGGTTTTCTCATTGACGGGGATAGAGAGGATTGCATCATAGACTGTGATGAGCCTACTAGCTTCCAGCAAGCCATTCAGACGTCGACTCGGTAAAATGGCTGGATGCAATGCGGACCGAAATGGAGTCCATGTACACCAACAAAGTATGGACGTTGGACATTGCTCCAGATGGGGTAAAACCCGTAGGATGCAAGTGGATCTTCAAAAGGAAGATTGGTGTAGATGGACAGGTTGAGACCTATAAAGCTAGACTGGTTGCAAAGGGTTTTCGTCAGCGACCTGGTTTGGACTATGACGAAACATTTTCTCCAGTAGCTATGCTGAAATCCATTCGGATCCTTCTTGCCATTGCTGCCTTCCACGATTATGAGATTTGGCAGATGGACGTAAAGACAGCTTTTCTAAACGGACATTTACAGGAGTGTGTCTATATGGACCAGCCAGAGGGTTTCATTCAGAGTGGGAGCAGCAGAAAGGTGTGTAAGTTGCTTAAGTCCATTTATGGACTAAAGCAGGCATCGCGGAGTTGGAACATCTGTTTTGATGAGACGGTCAAGGAATTTGGCTTTATCAAAAATCCAGATGAACCATGCATCTATTGTAGATTTGTCGCGAGAAATGTAGTATTCCTCGTTTTATACGTGGATGACATTCTCTTAATAGGAAATGACATTCCTATGCTACAATCTGTCAAGGGGTTCTTGTCACACAGGTTCTCCATGAAAGTCCTGGGTGATGCCTCATACATTCTGGGTATCCGGATCTACCGTGACAGATCCAAGAGGATATTAGGACTTTCACAGTCCAGGTACATCGACACCATACTGAAGAGATTCAGTATGGAAGATTCCAAGCGCGGTAATCTACCGGCTTGTCACGGGATCACCCTCTCCAAAGAGATGTCTCCCAAGACTGATTTGGAGAGGGATCGCATGTCTATTATACCCTACGCTTCTGCGGTAAGCTCTATAATGTATGCGATGTTGTGTACCAGACCGGATGTGGCTTATGCACTGAGTGTGGTAAGCAGGTATCAGTCAAACCCTGGGGAGAAACATTGGATAGCGGTAAAGAACATTCTCAAGTACCTGATAAGGACTAAGGAGATGTTCTTGGTGTATGGCGGAAAAGACCTCCAGATTGAGGCCTTTGCTGACTCCAGCTTCCAGAGTGACAAGGATGATTCCAAGTCCATGTCGGGTTTTGTCTTCACCCTCAATGGAGGGGCGGTGTGTTGGAAGAGCTTCAAACAGGAAACCGTTGCTGACTCAACTATGGAAGCGGAATACATCGCTGCATCTGATGCCGCAAAAGAAGCTGTCTGGATGAGGAAGTTCTTGAAAGAACTTCAGGTGGTTCCGTCCATTGTTGACCCAATACCTCTGTATTGCGACAACGACGGGGCTATAGCTTTAGCGAAGGAACCCAGGTCCCATCAGAAATCCAGACACATCTTGAGGCGGTATCACCTGATCAGGGAGATCGTGGATCGCCAGGAGATCGAGGTTCGGAGGGTTGCTTCAGAAGATAACACTGCAGATCCATTCACCAAGGCCTTTCCCCAGACTCAGTTTGAGCGGCTGATCGAGATGATAGGTCTTCGATACGCCAGTACATGGCCTTAGTGCATGTGGGAGATTGTTAGTGTATATGCCCTAGAGGCCATTACTGTATCATACTAGTTTGTATATTACTTGATGGAAGTTTGGGATATTCACAGTTGTATATACAATCTTGCTTGAAATGGTAGTATGCTACTTGGTTTGTCTCTGCTTTAATATGTGCATGTGTTTCTTTTAGCATATCGCTGATATACATATTAGTAGAGCCCTTAGGATCTTTGCTTGATTACCAGCGTTGTGATGGCGTTCACACTCGTGGGGGCTGGGTAATCCATAAGCACATCCTTATACAGGTCCCTAGTCGTTGGACTATCGAGACAGGGCATTGATACTCCGGAGTAGACTAGCGTATGCGCTTCTCATCCCAGCGTGGGAGACGGTCTGTCCCACAGCCGTCGGTACGTCGTACTTGAGATAGTATGCGGGTGCTCGTTAGGTTACGAGTACACTGGAAAGGACTCGTCGGGAACTGTTGGTTGGTATTATACCTATCGTCAGTTATCAGTTCCCAGGTGACATGGGTAGAGCTTAATCCGCTGACTTGACACTGTCACTTCGCCTCGAGTGTGTTCCCACTGCACTTGGATTACTACCCTACCACGGCTCAAAGGAGTCGTGCAAACAGGTAGTTTTTGGGTGCAGTCCCGAAGCACTTGGAGGCAGTGACGGTTAGACATGATTCGTCTCTCCCGGTATTGGGGGTTGACATCGCGCTGTGTCTAGGAGAGCCATTACACAAGTAGTCCCTGGCCAGGGCAAGCGACATATACTGGTAGGTTTCCATTGTTATCTCAGGGTGTTCTTGGCTACACCCCGACACGACCTGTACCGCTATGAGGGGACTGACGTTCACCGCCCCCTAGGCCCGCCATGCGATGTATCAGACGAACAGACCGGACTGTATGGAGACTGTCACATACAGGCTCAGTAGGAGTTCAGATGGGGTTCACCTCGTCAGTCTTCTTATCGGCATCTACCTGGGGACCGTTATGTACAGCTAGTGCCGCTTGCGGTCTGTGGTTAAACCCACTGCCAGCGTAGTGTCGAGTCTTTAGAGTCCCACACAGAGAGCTATTTGCCTTTAGGCAAAATGAGTAGAGGTCGCATGGTTTTGCGACAGGGTTCGTTCACATCCGTGCACTTGTGCACGTTTGTTGTCCGGACAGCTTATACTAGAGGGCTTTGGTTTAAGCCAGATCCTAGTATATGATTTGGGATTGGTTTTATCTCTTTGTATTCGTGTTCCTCGGATCACGAATACGGGTGCGTATGCACAGTTGCTTGAGACAGAGGGAGAGGACTTTGATTAGGGTTAATGACCATTGTCATTTTATTAAGCCTAATGCTTATGTGTGTATTATGGTTAATTGATATTAGTTTAATATAATTGTGCATGGTTATGGTTGTTGACCATTTGACATTCTTGACTTGTTGACCTAGGTTGACACTTTGACCATCATCATTTCATTTGGAAGATGCTCTTTGATCCTTGCAATTTGCATTTAAAATGAAATGATAATGGTCATGTCTTGATTAAGCCATGACAATTATCTCACTAATTATCTATTTACAATAATTCACACATATATGTGAGAATGCTTCATAATTCTCTCATTCTATCATTTACTTTCTCTCTCTTGCTCTTCCTCTTCCTCAAGCTCTCCCCTCTCATGTGTTGAGAAACACTTGAGCTTGAGAAAAACCATTCCATAGTAATCTCTACTCTCATCTAGGGTTCTAGGATTAGCACTTCTAGCACCCTAGTTACTTCTAGTTTGGAGTTGAAGCCAAAGGTTGAGGCTTTCGGGTGGATCCTTCTTCGACGTGAGAAGACGACAAAGGTGATCCCTTTCTACTACTCCAAGGAGCAAGGAGAGAAGGACATAAAGCCCTTGGTATAACCATTCTACCCTTTAGCTAGTTTCTAGTTAGCTTTAGCTTGTTTTTGTTTAGCAAAGATCCTTCTTTGTCTAGTCCATGTTGCCTAAAGTAGTAAAAATCCGATTTTTATTCCGTTTTCCGCCTCCCCGCAAGCACCAGGGTGGGCAACATGGACTTACAATATGATCATTACCTACAGCTAGCGTATTGATGAGTCTTTAGAGTCCCACACAGAGGTTTCCTAGCTCAAGCGAAATGTAGTAGGGAACATATGGTGATATGTGCGGGAACTTGATTAAATACGAGTATGTGAAACCGTATTCTAATCTCGCGATATTTGATATCGGTTAGGTTATATGTAATATAACCGGATTGTTGAATCAAGTGTTGATTCAATGATATATTATATGTATATATATATTTGATATTGGCCAGTTATATATGATATGACCGGATTATTGAATCAAGTGTTGATTTGATATAGTATATTGAATGTTGTCGGTTATATGTGATATGACCGGGTTATTGAATCAAGTGATGATTTGATAATGTGATACACATATATGTGATATTAGTCGGTTATATATAATATGACTGGATTATTGAATCAAGTGTTGATTTAATAATTTGAAATATATTTTTCTATTTGATATATTAATATATATTAACTATTATAAGCTCACTAATGATTTTCTTCTCTTGTTATATATATATATATATATATATATATATATATATGATATATATATATATATTTATATATAAAATACTATTGTGTCATGGTGGATGATACATTGAACATGGGTGTATGAGACTCACACCAAGACTAAAGATAATTAGGGTGATTATTTATTAAGAGTAAATTAAAAATAAGTTGGAAATAAGCATGGCTTAGATGCTTATAGAAGCATGTAGAAGCCATAACTCATCTAATTAATTTTGTTTTACTCTAGATATTTTCTCACCCAACCCTTATCTTTAACCCATGGTTCACTCGCTCACTTCATCACATGATTTATTTTCTCACCCATGTTCATTTTCTTCCTCTTCTACTTTTTCTTGAGTTGGAAAATAAAAAAAGAAATACATTTTTAAAGTGTGCAAAATTCCTACTTCATCAACATACACTCATCTAGCCCATTAGTTTAGGTTGTTAGCTTCACTAATACTTGATTAGTGAAGCATTAGCTTGAGTTAGAGAGACTTCAAGGTGGATCATCTTCGGCCTCGAAGATCGCAAAGCAAGCTCGATCCTTTCTTCAAGTGGAGCCAAGAAGAGTTCTACGGACTACTAGTTGGAGCTTTAGAAGTGAAGGACATGGTCTACAAAGGTTGTAACCCTCTTCACTTAGTATAGAACTTGCTTTCATGCTTTGAAAACCCTAATACTCTAGTTAGATTCTAGGTTAGTGTAACTTAGCACTCTAGATTTTTTTAAATTGCATACTTGATGCTTGTATGAGATTATAACGGCTACCTGGGTATTCCCTCGACTATGGACAAGCTTGCTTGTTGATCCATATCGCTCAATACCCTGGTAGCCATTACGTACAGCTAGTACCACTGACGGCTTGTAGGTGACTGATGTGATCATCACCTACTGCTGGCGTATTTACGAGTCTTTAGAGTCCCACACAGAAGTTCCCTGGTTCAAGCGAAACGAAGTAGGACACATATGTGATATGTGTGTGGGCCTGATTAAATACGTGTATGTGATACCGTATTGTAATCTGGCAGTTATCTGTTATCGGTTCGGTTATATGTGATATAACCAGATTGTCGAATCAAGTGCTGATTTGATTATGTGATATACAGATAAATGATATTAGTCGGTCATATGTGATATAACCGGATTATTAAATCAAGTGTTGATTTAATAATGTGATATATATTATATGAGATATAATTATATCTTAACTAATATCATTAGCTCACTAATTATTCTTCAATATATATATATATAATGAAGCATGGCTTGATTTTCTATTTTTGAGAAAAATAGAAATAAGGTGGAAATTGAGAGCATGGTTTCAAGTATGGCTTTTATTGTTTGTTTATTCATCTTGACTTACTATTCAAGCATGGTTGCAATTTTATATTGCAAAATTCCATGCTTGAGAGTGGGGGTCAAGAGTTGTCATTCATTCTAAACCCGTTCTCAACATTTAGCCATTTTCTTGAGTTGCTCCCATGGTTGCTCTCTAGCTTCTTCTTCTTCCTCAATTGCTATAGTTCAAGATTCAACCCTTACATGTGATGTGAACCATGAAACTTGAAAAAAAACTTGTGAGCTTTTAACATCCCCTACTTCACTATCCTACACTTGACTAGCGACCGAGTGTAGCGTTTTTACTACGCTAAAGAGTTTAGTGTAGAGGTAGCCTGAGTTGGAGGGACTTCGCGTCGATCATCTTTGGCACGAAGGTCATCAGAGGAAGTTCATCCAAAGCCTCAAGTGGAGCCTAGTGGAGTCGCGGGACTACTACACGGAGCATGTGAAGTGAAGGGCTCGATCTAGGTTGGTATAACGTCCTTTCCTTCTTGATGGTTTTATAGCAAACCCTAATATTCTAGCAATGATCTTGTATAGTCTAACTTAGCACCTAATAAAAAATTATGAATTTGGCATGCTTGATGCCACAAGGACCTCATGGTGGTGCTAGGGTCGACTTTCATGGTATAAGAGCCAAGCTAGAACATTAGGGTAGACTATCATAGCTTGTAGCAATGTTAGAAATCCGCCGTTTTTGTCGCGCAAAAACTGCGATAAAAACAGTTTCCAAAATGATGTTTTGTCACAACCCGTAATTTAGCACGTGACCGGCACTTAAATTACGAAACGTCTAAAAGAGTGACGTAAATCTGTAGGATTGCTAGGCACTCTCTAGAGGTCTCACAAGGCATCAAACATGCCAATTTCAAAAATTATAGGTGCCGAGAAACCCTAATACGGATCGTTGGCTAGATTTCTAGGCGACAAAGCAAACTAGTTAACACTTAACTAAGAGAATACGGAAATACAACCTTTGTAGATCCAGTGCTCCACCTCCATAGCTCCGTGATGATGTCTTCTCGCTGTCCAAATCGAATTCCGGGCTCTAGCGTCGGCTTCATCGGAGAATGGACGGGCTAGGTCATCGACGACGTGCCGAAGATGATCTACGTCGAAGCATCACTAGATCAAGCTCCACCTTCACCAAGCCATGAAAACTTGTGAAGGAAACACACTCTACTACTTGGCAAGAGGTAGAGGATGAAGAAATAGGAAGTGGGTTCACTTTAGAATTGGATTTCTCACTCATTTGCTCAAGTTACCATTGTTGAAGCAAGGTTTCTTCATGAAGAATGAAGAAGAAGAAGAGGAAGAAGATGATAAGTGTTATATTATCTATATTCTAAAAAGAATATAATATGAATACTTATCATAAGCCAACCATAGTTTGGTGTAGAGAATAAAGCATGGTTAGAATGAAGGGTTAGGGTTAAGCATCAAGACAAAATGGTCACAAGGTCAAAGTTTCATGAAGCTTCAATGTACAAACAAAGAAAGCCACCATTTTCTCTTTATGCAAATTATTATCCAAAAAGAAATGGATAAATAAATAAGTGAATAAAACAAAACCTTAACCATAATCATGTAACCATGGTTTGATCTTTACACAAACCCTAGTGAGCATGTATCATCAAACATGATACAATCAAGTGCACAAAACTATATCGAATATACAATGTGCACATCCAAGTGAGAAAATCCATTTAAAGTGAACCAATACTAGTTGACGCAAAGTAATATATCAAATATATAATTATGCATTAAATCATTAAATCAACACTTGATTTAACGATCTGGTCATATCGCATATAACCGACTAGTATCCAATGTATCGGCTTATCGAATCAACCCTCGATTCGATAACTAGGTTATATCGCATATAACCATACGACACATTCATCGCGAGAATGAAATACGGTATCACATACATGCATTATTCTCGGTCCCGCACATATCTCATATGCGCTCCTATTTCGTTTCGCTTGAGCCAGGAAACCTCTGTGTAGGACTCTAAAGACTCGTCAATACGCCGGCAGCAGATGATGATCATATCAAACACCCACAAGCCGCAAGCGGTCTGCTAAACGTAACGGCCACCCGGGTATTGAGCGATCTGAAGATCTACGAGCAAGCCCGCTCACACTCCAGTGAATCCAACAGTAACACTACCGTACAGTCCGGTCTGATCGTCTGATATGTCGCATATCTCGCCTAGGGGTGGTAAACGTCAGACCCCAATAGCTCGATAAGTCGTGTTGATACGAGGTCTATAACAATTTGAGAAACTACTGGTAACACTTACCAGTAAATCTCAGCAACCCTGGCCAGGGATTTCCTGTTATAGCCAATCGAACACAGCGCAACATCAACTCCCTATACCGGGAGAGACGAATCCCCTCCTATCGCTCATTGCCTCCATGTGATTCGGGACTGTACCCAAAAACCACCGTTTTGCACGCCCTCTTGGACGTGGTAAGATGGAAATCAAAGCACAGTGGGAACCACAAAAGACTCTATGACGATCTCGGGTCAACAGACTACTCTGTACCAGTGTCACCAGAGAACTGCCATCTGACGTGAGGTATAATACCATCTGGGAGTTCTCGGCGAGTCCGTCCAGTGTACCCAGTCTCTACTGAGCACCCGTATATCATCTCCGATGTCAAACACCAATGGATATGGGATCATCCATCGCCCATCTGTATGGGTCGAGAAGGTATACGCTAGTCTACTCTGGTATATCGATGCCCCGTCTCGATACACCCATGACTAGGGACTTTGAAGGATGTACTTATAGACTACCATGTCCCCACTAGTATGATCCGCATCATAATCCAGATAGTCAAGTACAGATCCTAAGGGCTTTACCAACATGTAACAGGGAGACAATCAGTGTACACGTTAAGGTAAAGATCAACCAGATAGCATACTATCATGTCGAGCAAGAAAGTCCTCCCTATATATGTCCCAGCATCCACTACATTATACATCCTATGTATAGTAATGGCCTCTAGGGCATACATATAACTAACAATCTCCCACTTGCACTAGGGCCATCTGTAGCAGTGGTTGCAGTATCTCATACTCAACCATCCCATAAAAGTCTCTCTCTGGGAACAGGCCTTTGTGAGTGGATCCGCTGTGTTGTCCTCTGAGTCTACTCTCCTTACCTCGATCCCTTAGAGATCAACCATCTCCCTGATCAGGTGATACTGCCTTAGAATATGTCTGGATCACTGATGGGACCGGCGTTCCTTGGCATAAGCCAAAACTCCATTGTCACACAATGGGAGGAACTAAGTTCATCTCATGAACAAATATACATCCAGACTGCCTCTTTGGTAGTATCTTAAGTAGCGATGTATCCTGCCTTTATCATCTAGTATGTCACGGTATCTAGCTTGGAACTTTTCCAACATACCGTCCCTTTACTGAGGGTAAAGACAATCCCTGCGACTGACATTCAGTCGTCTTTATCACCCTGGAACATTTCCAGTGATTCTCCCCAGGATCGATTGATACCTTCTTACTACAACTAGTGAGAATCCTAACATCCATTTAGATCTATCTCATAGATCCAAAATCCAGGATTTAGGAGGTATCACTTTGATCCTATGTGGAGAATCATTGCGATAACCGGAGATTGACCGAGCGTAGCATAGGAAACTCTTTCCCTATCAAGAGTATGTCATCCACGTACTCTACGAGGATCGTTACCATACTCCCTACTACCCTTATGTTTATACAAGGTTCATCTACCATTTTGATGATGTCAAACTCTTTGACTAAGACATCAAAACAGATGTTCCAACTCCGCGATACCTGCTTTATCCTATAAAGCATCTTGTACACGTTTCCACTGCTCCCACTGTCTACGAAGCCTTCTGGCTGTGTACTTATAGACGCTCTCTTCCAAATCATCATTTAGAAAAGCAGTCAAGACACCCAACCGCCAGATATCGTAGTTATGGTATGTAGCCGTGGCAAGTAGGATCTGGATGGACTTAAGCATAGCTACTTGAAAAAGGTTTCATCATTATCCACGCCTGGTCAATGACGAAAACCTTTAACAAGTCTAGCTTTGAAAGTCTCAACTTTTCCATCTACACCAAGTAATCTTCTCAGATATACTTGCTCCTGATGGGGATTTAACCCTTCAGATACAGCAACCAAAGTCCATACTTTGTTGGTGTATAAGGATTCCATCTCAGATCACTAAGCATCCAGCCATTCTTACAGAGTCCTACTCCTCTGATGGCCAGCTCGAAACTAGTTGGGTCATCATCTCATGATGCAATCCTCGCTCCCACTGTCATAGAGAAACCGAAGTATCTCTCAGGTGGGTGAGGAACCCTACTAGATCGGTGGAGAGGCTGAGGTTCGTTGGAATCTACTGAATCCTTTGGCTCTATCAAATCATCTGCTGCAGTTTGTATAGCTGGAACATTTCCAGTTCTACATAACAGACCTTGTCTCGAGCTTGTCCGGATTTTGGTTTTAGACATAGGCCGGAAAATCCCCAAATCTTAAATAACTTAAGAGATGGGCTCTTCCCTTATCATATCAAATATGAAGTGGTAGGCAACTGATTTGATTTGAACCCTATTCAATAGGTATGCAGCTTCTCAAGTGCATAACTCCCAAAAGGAAATAGGAAACACAGTAGTACTCATCATAGAGCACACCATATCAAATAGGGTGTATCTGCTCTGCCCCGATATACCATCGTGCTATGGTGTATTCGGAGGAGTAATGCTGAGAGAGAATCTCATTCTCCTTTAGAATTGTCCAGGAATTCCATGCACAAGTATTCTCCTCCTTGATCTCATCATAGGACATAATACTTATACCCGTATTGGTTCTCTACTTCTATCTTATATACTGTGAATATCTCAAAAGGTTCGGACTTGTGTTTCAACAAGAACATATGTCTGAATCTAAAGAGATCATCAGAGAACGTAATGAAGTATAAAGAACCAGTCTTGGCATGTGTAGACAGGGGACCTTACATACATCAACATGTATCATCCCAAGAGTTTACTAACTCTTTCTCTGTTTCCAATAAACAGAGCTGTGGTCATCTTATCTCTGTGACACGACTGGCAAGTTTCACAAGATGTAAATTCAAACTCATTTAAATATGCATCTTTATGTAACTTCAGCTAGTCGGGTCACATTGATATGACCTAGTCTACAATGCCTCAAGAAGGATTCGTTCATTTCTGAACTCTTCTTCTTGTGTGTGTTCCATATACTAAGAACTGTAGTTTGATTTAGAACATCAACGCTTTTAGATAACGTGCCTGAACCGATCAACTTTTGATATAGGAAATGTTCAAAACATTATCCAATTATACAAAATTTTATCATTTCTTTACTAATAAAGAGACTGATATGATTTTGTATATCAGGTTCGGTATCTAATAACATTCGTTCAGAATCAATGTATTGGTAATACAGGGTGACAGTGACCAACAGACTTGGCTGCAACTCTTGCCCCGTTTTCTGCCTCATGAAACTTATCACCCGTTCTCAGTTCTCTACCTTTCTGTAGCCCTATGTAACATATTACATATCTGGGATCCTGATCTGGTATCACATACTCAGGACGTAAAGAATACAAAGAAACAGTTCTTTGTAATGAACACACCCGAAGATGATGCATCAGCATGCACTCTCTTCGTTTGGGCGGCACGGGAATTCTGGTAATCCCCAATTTCCTGCTCTGTCTTATAACAATTATAAGTTGGAGCGAGACCAACGTTCCCCAGCTCAGTATAACAAGCGGGTTCGGTCAATATTCCGTATTATTATCTTGATTAAGGCGTGATATGGTCGCTACCTGGAGAGAGAGAGAAGAAAACACTCAGCGTGCGCTCTTTCAAGAATAGATTGGTTATTATTTTATCTAATCAGGATGGATCCCACTGCTTTTTATCAAATCTTCCTTCAAACCCTAAAAGGAAAGACTAGCCGGGATTAATTACACATTACAAGTTTGCCAATCTTCCAGCCAGGCCAGTGTCGGTACTTTGAGGCAGGTCCCCCGTGCTTTCGCACGAACCTAATTAATGTAAACCTCGTTTTCCCAGAGGCGTAACCCCGTTGACACCTTTCTAGACACCTACTTGATCGGCTAATTGTAATGTATAAAACTCTCCCAGGAGTAACGATTACTCGCAGCGGGTATCGGGATCCAACTATCTCATAGAAGGTATGCAATCTCATTGCAAATTTCAACACTTGAAATTCCCGATAATATTTTGCCCCTAGCTCGCTATGACCTTGACGCATGCCAAACAACCCATAGTCTGCTAGTCAAGTTCAACCCGTACATTTCATGATTGAATTAAACCCACCCGCACGACCCTTGACGCATGCCAAACAACGCCGTACGAATACCCTAATCCAATCGCATCATATGCTAGCAGATAAGCACTAGTTAGCTACCGTACACTATGCCTTGACGCATGCCAAACAACCGCAGCACGAATACTAACTAGTACTTATCTGAAATGACGGAGGGCTACGACAGGTTTTTCTGAAAACCTATTGCGTAATGAACTTGATATCGTTGTAGGATCGAATGAATTTTGAAATGGAGTGTTTTTTAGGCTTTTCTAGTTTTGCTAAAGGAGTCACTCCCGGTGAAGGGATCGTCGGTCCTTTCCTCGTCGAATGAGGTGCGGGATATATAATATATATCACTGTGCAAAGCAAAAACTGTTAAAAGCAATCAAAAGACAAACCGAGTGTGTAGCATCTGCCAGTTATTGCTAAAGGAGTCACTCCCGGTGAAGGGATCTCGGTCCTTTCCTTATGGAATAAGGTGCAGGATATATCATATACACCGCTGTGCAAAGCAAGAACTGTAGCTACCTGTTTTATTTTGAAATTCGATTCTACAACATCATTAGGTTTCTTTTATTTCATTAATCTCATTAATGAAGTCCCATCATTTAAATTACCTAAACATCACAGATAAATACGACGTACACTTATGCCATCCGCATTCGCCTCGATGTCCCCTCGTGCACCGTTAGGTTAGGTAACTAACGGCAGAGCGGGGCAGGGTTAGCGTGGGTGTAAAACATAAGTAACGCCTATATAATATATCATATATACTATATACTGTATCTATCACAGAACATCACATGATCACATCACAGATATCGCAGCAGAAGAAACATATGAAATATTGGATATACTAGGACGTCCGTGTTTTTCAATATGAGCCAGAATAAAACACGGATTCCACGGTCGTGATGAATAGCCAAACCCACACCCCTAGACCCCTACGAGAGCGGCAAGCAACCCTGCCAATTCTAGAGTTAGGAGACCCGGACTCGACTCCTCGAGTTGGTCTCCCACTGGACTCCAGAACCCGGTTACTTGTGCTCCCTTCCTTGGGTCTATCCTAGTGCGGAAAAGTAAATAATATACAAACGGTGACAACTTCCGCAACCTGGAAGTGCCCCAATAAAAGAATATTACATACAAGTTTTTACATGAATGAAAATGAAAAACACTCATCTCACATAAAAACCCCCGGCTATTCAAACACGACGATCCAATATAACATATCCAGCAACACAAAACATCACATGTCATCAACGTAAGTAAATATGTCCATCCCAATTGTCGTTGACATATATCAACGAAACCGGCGATATCACATATTACACTTACGGTCACAGAAAAGAAAGTGTAAAACTACAACAGTTGGAATCCGCAACCACCTCAGACATCGCATGCCTGACCAAATGAATTTCTTTAGACATCGCATGCCTAACAATTATAAACCCCGCATTTTAGTCTCTTCATCGAAAACACTTTTCAATACCAAGTCGGGCAATTCAACAAGATTCCCGAAAACCTGATCGAATGCTCGTCGCAAACTTCAGTAGGCGGCCGCACCCCCGACGCCATCGACGAAGTGCACTAAGGCGGAACACCGCTTCCGCGAGCACCCGAACGGATGCTTTCGGCGACGGGGTTCTCCTACAGTCACTTGGTCGGGGCTATGGAGTGAGGCTGTCTATTAAGTTTACCCGGCGAGTATCCGCGTACGCTACGTGATTGCGACGGACTTTTGATCACATCAAAATTCCGTGGCAACCGATCAAGTGAGACTAAAGTGCTATGTTTATAACATTCATTCAGTTATCTCATAACTTTTTGTGAATTCCAATTATTTTATCACATTCCAGATAAACAGAAAATGTTAAACTTTCCGATCGAACAATCGAACACCCAAGTTTTCCCGATACAATCCAACACATGAAATAAGTCTAACAACATTCAGTTCGTGAATCAGTACCAACGGTCCAGCCGTAGAAGGGTCAAGCCAACGCCTCACATGTGGCACGCCGTACTGCCCCAAACCCGAAGGTTCAAAGGGCAGTTCAAGACGGTCACATAATCGAGTTAAGGTTTGTTGTCTTCTAGAGGGACCATCGCGTTACTTGCACTACTTAGAACGTCGTTAAACTACGGAAAAATCCAACACTTGGAAATTTCCCGACAGGGGAAAAATTGGGTATTTATATCCGGTCGAACTTTTTAACATATTCTAAAATTTATCCGGAAAGCCACATAGACAAAATTTGATACCCCGATCGAAACACCGAATCCCCAAAACAACCCCAGAAAATTCAACTCTTGAATAAATATTAAAAATTCCCAGAAAATCCAGCATAATAAAATATGAGTCACTGTGCAAACAATAATTGATGATGTCAGTATATGGCCGCGGAACCGCCGCAGAAGCTAAGCTTCTGCCCCGGTTCCGCCTCATGTTGTACTGTTCATCAGAAACTTTTTGCGCCGTAATTCTTAGATTTCCCTGCTGAATTTTTTAGCAATTTTTAATTTGGAAAAATCCACGTTTTTAGAAAAAGTACAGAGAGCATTTTTCGGGTTGGGTTTTCGGTTCGTTCGGACTTCAAATTCGTCTAGACTTCGCCTAAGGCTCTAGCTAGGCTCTGATACCACTGTAGGGTTCCTAGGCACTCTCTACAGGTCTCACAAGGCATCAAACATGCCAATTTCAAAATTATAGGTGCCGAGAAACCCTAATACGGATCGTTGGCTAGATTTCTAGGCGACAAAGCAAACTAGTTAACACTTAACTAAGAGAATACGGAAATACAACCTTTGTAGATCCGGTGCTCCACCTCCATAGCTCCGTGATGATGTCTTCTCGCTGTCCAAATCGAATTTCGGGCTCTAGCGTCGGCTTCATCGGAGAATGGACGGGCTAGGTCATCGACGACGTGCCGAAGATGATCTACATCGAAGCATCACTAGATCAAGCTCCACCTTCACCAAGCCATGAAAACTTGTGAAGGAAACACACTCTACTACTTGGCAAGAGGTAGAGGATGAAGAAATAGGAAGTGGGTTCACTTTAGAATTGGATTTCTCACTCATTTGCTCAAGTTACCATTGTTGAAGCAAGGTTTCATCATGAAGAATGAAGAAGAAGAAGAGGAAGAAGATGATAAGTGTTATATTATCTATATTCTAAAAAGAATATAATATGAATACTTATCATAAGCCAACCATAGTTTGGTGTAGAGAATAAACCATGGTTAGAATGAAGGGTTAGGGTTAAGCATCAAGACAAAATGGTCACAAGGTCAAAGCTTCATGAAGCTTCAATGTACAAACAAAGAAAGCCACCATTTTCTCTTTAGGCAAATTATTTTCCAAAAAGAAATGGATAAATAAATAAGTGAATAAAACAAAACCCTAACCATAATCATGTAACCATGGTTTGATCTTTACACAAACCCTAGTGAGCATGTATCATCAAACATGATACAATCAAGTGCACAAACTATATCGAATATACAATGTGCACATCCAAGTGAGAAAATCCATTTAAAGTGAACCAATACTAGTTGACGCAAAGTAATATATCAAATATATAATTATGCATTAAATCATTAAATCAACACTTGATTTAACGATCCGGTCATATCGCATATAACCGACTAGTATCCAATGTATCGGCTTATCGAATCAACCCTCGATTCGATAACTAGGTTATATTGCATATAACCATACGACACATTCATCGCGAGAATGAAATACGGTATCACATACACGCATTATTCTCGGTCCCGCACATATCTCATATGCGCTCCTATTTCGTTTCGCTTGAGCCAGGAAACCTCTGTGTAGGACTCTAAAGACTCGTCAATACGCCGGCAGCAGATGATGATCATATCAAACACCCACAAGCCGCAAGCGGTCTGCTAAACGTAACGGCCACCCGGGTATTGAGCGATCTGAAGATCGACGAGCAAGCCCGCTCACACTCCAGTGAATCCAACCAGTAACACTACCGTACAGTCCGGTCTGATCGTCTGATATGTCGCATATCTCGCCTAGGGGTGGTAAACGTCAGACCCCAATAGCTCGATAAGTCGTGTTGATATGAGGTCTATAACAATTCGAGAAACTACTGGTAACACTTACCAGTAAATCTCAGCAACCCTGGCCAGGGATTTCCTCTTATAGCCAATCGAACACAGCGCAACATCAACTCCCTATACCGGGAGAGACGAATCCCCTCCTATCGCTCATTGCCTCCATGTGATTCGGGACTGTACCCAAAAACCACCGTTTTGCACGCCCTCTTGGACGTGGTAAGATGGAAATCAAAGCACAGTGGGAACCACACAAGACTCTATGACGATCTCGGGTCAACAGACTACTCTGTACCAGTGTCACCAGAGAACTGCCATCTGACATGAGGTATAATACCATCTGGGAGTTCTCGGCGAGTCCATCCAGTGTACCCAGTCTCTACTGAGCACCCGTATATCATCTCCGATGTCAAACACCAATGGATATGGGATCATCCATCGCCCATCTGTATGGGTCGAGAAGGTATACGCTAGTCTACTCTGGTATATCGATGCCCCGTCTCGATACACCCACGACTAGGGACTTTGAAGGATGTACTTATAGACTTCCATGTCCCCACTAGTATGATCCGCATCATAATCCAGATAGTCAAGTACAGATCTTAAGTGCTTTACCAACATGTAACAGGGAGACAATCAGTGTACACGTTAAGGTAAAGATCAACCAGATAGCATACTATCATGTCGAGCAAGAAAGTCCTCCCTATATATGTCCCAGCATCCACTACATTATACATCCTATGTATAGTAATGGCCTCTAGGGCATACATATAACTAACAAAATCAAGTAAGCCCAAGTCTGACTAGGTCTACCAATATACAATTTCAGTCTCTGATCTGATCTGATCTAATCTGATCTGATGGAGTTTTATCTCGATACTGTAGGGTTACTAGGCACTCTCACAAGGGTCTATAAGGCATCAACCATGCTCGATTTAAAATTTAGACGTGCCGAACAAGCCTAACCAAGATCTTTAAACTAGAGATTAGGCGAAACAAAGCATGTAAACAACTTTACATCTAAGAGATAGGGATTACAACCTTTGTAGTCCGTTCCTTCACTTCTAAAGCTCCGTGTTGTGGTCCCTTCGCTGTGATCATCAAGTTCCCGAACTCTAGAGAGGCTCCACGAAGAGAAAGATGCAAGCTTTCTTCCGATCTTCGATAACTAAGATGATCTACCTTGAAGTTTCTTTAACGCAAGCTCTCACTTACTAAATGAAGTGAACACCCTAATCTAAATGGTTAGGATAGATTAGGGTGATGAAGTAGGATTTAAGCTCTCATTTTTTTCTTAATCTCACTCATTTTCATCGCTAATGAAAAAGCTAGAAAGCTTTTTCAAGCAAGAACTCAAGGAAGAAGAAGAAGAATCCTTTTGTGATGAATAATGAAACTCTTATGTGTGGTTAGAAATGCAACCATGGTAGATAATGAGAAGGCTAACCATTGTAGAGACATAACTAGGGTTAAAAGGTTGGGTTGGGTTAAGCAAATATCACAAAATATCACAAAATATACAAGTCAAAGTCAAAGCTTCAAGAAGCTTCTTGAAAGCTTCATGCTTGCTTAACCCTAATCCAAACCCTAACCATAATTAAACTCCACAAATCATGTTGCATTTATAACCATAACATGTTACAATATTATATATCACATATACAATATTTATTGTTACAAAATAAAATAATACAATTAACATATATCGCATATATATCAATGTATTACCCGAGTGAGAAAAAGAATCTTTTAGTGAGCTTATATTAGTTAATGTATTTTAATATATCAAATATATAATTATACATTAAATTATCGAACCAACACTTGATCCGATAATCCGGCTATTTCACAAATAACCGACTAATATAATCTGTATCAATTCATCGAATCAACACTTGATCCGATGACCCGGCTATATCACATATACCCGGCCGATATCTCATATCGTGAGAATCTAGTACGGTATCACATACACGTATTGTTCTCAGTCCCTCACATATCACATATGTGCTCCTACTCCGTTTTGCCTGGGCCAAGAAACCTCTGTGTAGGACTGTAAAGAATCGTCAATACGCCGGCAGTAGGTGATGATCATATCAAACACCCACAAGCTGCAAGCGGTCAGCTAAACGTAACAGCCACCCAGGTATTGAGCGCTCAGAAGATCAACAAGCAAGCCTGTACATTCTCCTGTGAATCCAGTCAGTAACACTCACGTACAGTCCGGTCTCTTCGTCTGATATGTCGCATATCTCGCCTAGGGGTGGTAAACGTCAGACCCCAGTAGCTTGGTAAACGTCAGACCCCAGTAGCTTGATAAGTCGTGTCGATATGAGGTCTATCTCAGGCGCCCCATTCTGAGATCTGCTCTAACCCGGACGATCTGAGAATTATTTAGCGAACACAGAGAGACGTGCAGGCAACATGGAAGCTACACTAGAAACCCGAGCCAATTCCCTTTAGTTTTGGCCGCAAATTGCGGCCACATCGGAGTGTAATCATGTGATTTTTGTTCTGTAGCTTCCTTATCCTATATCCAGAGCAACCTGATATGAAAAATTGGCTAATTTTACCTGAGTCGAAATCTGGGATAGATTTCCTTAGTTGCTGAATTTCGTTTTCCGATTTCTAAAACGTGGTTTTTAGATTTGAGTTTAGATTCCGTCGTTGGACGTTTGTACGTCAACGGACGAGGGTTATTTGGTTGAATTGCGGTAGTCCCGAATCACATGGAGGCAATGAGCGATAGGAGGGGATTCTTCTCTCCCGGTATAGGGAGTTGATGTTGCGCTGTGTTCGATTGGCTATAACTGGAAATCCCTGGCCAGGGTTGCTGAGATTTACTGGTAACTTTTATCAGTAGTTTCTCGAATTGTTATAGACCTCATATCGACACGACTTATCAAGCTACTGAGGTCTGACGTTTACCACCCCTAGGCGAGATATCATGGAATCAATGACACAACTCAATATCATGGAATCTGAGTGTCCAACAACGACACTCGAAACATCATGAAACCCGTGTCCAGCATCGACACGTAAATCCTCATATCTCAGGCGCCGCATACTCATATCGGCCCTCATATCTATATCATCTCAGGCGCCGCATTCTCATATCAAACACCCACAAGCTGCAAGCGGTCAGCTAAACGTAACAGCCACCCAGGTATTGAGCGCTCAGAAGATCAACAAGCAAGCCTGTACATTCTCCTGTGAATCCAGTCAGTAACACTCACGTACAGTCCGGTCTCTTCTTCTGATATGTCGCATATCTCGCCTAGGGGTTGTAAACGTCAGACCCCAGTAGCTTGATAAGTCGTGTCGATATGAGGTCTATAACAATTCGAGAAACTACTGATAAAAGTTACCAGTAAATCTCAGCAACCCTGGCCAGGGATTTCCAGTTATAGCCAATCGAACACAGCGCAACATCAACTCCCTATACCGGGAGAGAAGAATCCCCTCCTATCGCTCATTGCCTCCATGTGATTCGGGACTACCCAAAAGCCACATTTTTGCACGCCCTCTTGGACGTGGTATGATGGAAATAAAAGCACGGTGGGAATCGCACAAGACTCTATGACGATCTCGGGTCTACAGACTAACCAGTACCAGTGTCACCAGAGAACTGCCATCTGACGTGAGGTATAATACCATCTGGAAGTTCTCGGCGAGTCCGTCCAGTGTACCCAGTCTCCACTGAGCACCCGTACACCATCCTTGATGTCAAACACCGATGGATATGGGATCATCCATTGCCCATCATATGGGTCAAGATGCGTATACGCTAGTCTACTCTGGTGTATCGATGCCCTGTCTCGATACACCCTCGACTAGGAACAGTTATAGGGTGTACTCATCGACTACCGTGGCCCCACTAGTATGATCTCATCATAGTCCCAGTAGTCGAGTACATATCCTAAGGGCTTTATCAACATGTAACATAGAGACAATCTGAGTATATGTTAAGATAAAGTACAACCAGATAGCATACTATCATGTCGAGCAAGAAAGTCCTCCCTATATATGTCCAAGCATCCATTACAATATACATCATATGTACAGTATTGGCCTCTAGGTCATACATATAACTAACAGATACAATAGAATATAATCAGTACGAGAGTGGGCACGATCCAACATGTGTCCCACCTAGCAAAACAAAACACCCTGGATGAAGCTGTGTGGCAGCGAAACCGCAACTGATCCCAAGCGGTCAAACCTGCAAGAACTGTAGCACAATGTTGGTGAGTTACCAACTCGTGACTAAAAAACATCAGCAAGTAGAAATCGAATAAAATAACGATTTCCTAGGTCACTATATCCTGAAGGTAATACTATGATATCTAGGGTGACCACAAATGCATATATTTCAGCAATCAAGTCAATGCCCATAGCATATATAAATAAACATCCGACATCATATGCCTGTAATATATGTGGATAACATCCACGTATCCATCAATGACACAACTCAATATCATGGAATCTGAGTGTCCAACAACGACACTCGAAACATCATGAAACCCGTGTCCAGCATCGACACGTAAATCCTCATATCTCAGGCACCGCATACTCATATCGGCCCTCATATCTATATCATCTCAGGCGCCGCATTCTCAGATCGGTCCTCATATCCATCTCATATCATAACTCCAAAACGGTTTCCTCCGGATATCCGCCGAGCTATATACAATCACCGGTAGGTAGTGCTCCCCTGCCAGGCTCACCGCCTAACAATACGAGTCTTCTTGTCCCAGGGTACCTCACCGGGTCCATCATGTACCCACAGACGGTGCCTACCGCTCCTCGAATCGGGTATACTCACTGCTCAGAACCGAGAAAACTCATGGTGGACACCTCGAAATATCATATCAAGAGAAACCGCGTTTTTAAAATAATACACAATTTCCTTTGAAATTAAACCGCGGTTCTCAAATCCAGAGATCTCATAAAAATAGCATCTCAATGCATATAACCATAAAGTACAATGTATGCAACATAGAGTAGTAATATGAGCATATCAGGTATATCATGAAAGCATATAACCATAAGGTACGATGTATGCAACATAGAGTAGTAATATGAGCATATCGGGTATATCATGCAAGATGTCAAGTGATAATACTGAACAATGAATGTACTTTTACTTTTAAGATTTATATCATGATAGGGCAGTTTTCCTGTGTAAATGGCACGGCAATTCTACTGTATAAGTGGCATGGCAATTACCGATGAAGAATGTGTATGAGCCGGCAAATCTGTGTAAGTGAAACATGCACATCAACGGTAATGGTGCAGGTGTACTAGCAAATGATATCATATAACATTTAATACTGGCACGTGGTATGTACATCATGAAGGTAATATCCTACACAACATGAACAATAAATGGTGTATCTATCTACATAAGAATCATACGGTCACTTTTAAACGATACACATCGTCGCTTTGAAAATAGGTATGGTTCAGGTGGCAATCTCTATATCGGCGATCCCGCCTCATAACATCCGATATGACAATAATCATCGATCATCATCATCAAATCACTAGCGCGGATCAATCATCCGGTACATCTCATCGCGTACAGTAATCCATCGTACGGGGTCATCAAACAGAATAGGTAATCTATCGACCTATACAATAATGAGGTACGGATCTAAAGTCTCGTACGGCATATTACTCATTAATATATATGTACACATATATCTCAAATCACATTTGTATAACGTCATATCTTATTAATTTCACAACACCTCTATTTCAATCTCGTGTCGTGTTTATCGATCTCGATCTCCTATTATACCATCATCAACTCATACTTGTTCTCTTTCAATTCGTACCTATCATGATTCACTTTCTCATTTCATATTCTCATATATCAATATATTCATTAGCGTCAACTTTTATCATACTAAATTTCACTAAATCCTATAATAAGGTTATCTTAAGCTCGTAGCATATCTTTTATTTGATTATAATTTATATCACAATCTTCCATATCAATGTTTGCGGGGGTGCTATATGCCATCCACCCGACTTCCCCCTTAAATATAAATCTACTCACCGCAATTCTCCTCACTTAGCCGAAGTCGATGTGCTTCGTCGTCTCGGAGGTCCACGCGAAGTACCTACAATTCAACACACAATCGCAATGCAATTAAAACCAATCCGAAAACCGATACGGCACACGGTTCGCTCGTAGGTTAAAACCTATAGCTTCACATGCAATTCAACCAAATAACCCTCGTCCGTTGACGTACAAACGTCCAACGACGGAATCTAAACTCAAATCTAAAAACCACTTTTTAGAAATCGAAAACGAAATTCAGCAACTAAGGAAATCTATCCCAGATTTTGACTCAGGTAAAATTAGCCAATTTTTCATATCAGGTTGCTCTGGATATAGGATAAGGAAGCTACAGAACAAAAATCACATGATTACACTCCGATGTGGCCGCAATTTGCGGCCAAAACTAAAGGGAATTGGCTTGGGTTTCTAGGGTAGCTTCCATGTTGCCTGCACGTCTCTCTGTGTTCGCTAAATAATTCTCAGATCGTCCGGGTTAGAGCAGATCTCAGAATCCTATCACAATTCCACAAAATACGATATCGGCCGATTTCAAAGTTCGTCTTTGGTTTCTAGTCTCAGGTCGTGGCCAATATAACACCCTCTAAGGTCTTGTAAACACTCATTACACCTTAATTAACCACTTAACAGCAACATAGAATTTTCTTAGATCACATATCCTATTTATATCAATTTCTAAACTAAACTAGCATATTAAACATAAACCCTAATTTAAAGTGAATAGATTACCACATTTGCAACATAGGAAGATTCTTGAGTTGCCCAAAGACTTCAAAATCCATACTTGAATGGTTCTAAGGGTTTATGATAGGGTTGTGCATGTTTTGTGTGAAGGTGGCATAAGGTTTTGGAAAAGAAAATGAGATGATGCATGAGGTAGTGGAGGTGGAGAAAGCATGGAGGAGATGAAGAAAACAATGGAGAATGAAGGATGAAAGAATATGGTAGCAAAGTCAAACCCCCTCTCTCTTAAGCTCACTCTCTCACTCCAAATATCCCCCTACACTCACCTCTCAATAATATCTGCTTTATTTTCTTTGTATTTTGTTTTTCTTTTCTTTTCCTCTCTTTTTTTGTTTCTTAACTGACTTCTCTCTTTTTCACAACCTCAAAAATACAACACAAGGCAACATGCACAAGTCACAAACACAAAATAACAATATGCACAAGTCATGAAAAAAATGTAAAAATACGGATTTGGCCAAAATTCCGACAAATATCATTAAAATAAATAAATCATTTTAATCTCCGATTAATTTCCAAATATTGGTATATACTTATACCATTTTACGAAAAACCCCTATTCGCAAATGGAATAGTTTTCGCGAAATGTATTATTTTAATATTAAATTCCAAAAATAATATTTTTATATTTCTGAAATGTTACAGTCTTCCCCCCTTAAATAAATTCGGTCTCCGAATTTAAAATTTAACTCCCCAAATACTAAAACATTTCAATAATCAGCTCAAATCAGCGGGGCTCCGAAATCACGGAAGATACAGAAATACCACAACGCATCATGCGCGCCTGAAAACGAGTGCGAAACTTAAAATCAAACTCCGTCAAACATCACGCAATCATCGGAGTTATTAAGGAGATGCAAATCTCGAAATCCAATACCATACTCAATGATGCTATAGTCAAAATCATAATACATATATAGTACGCATCTTTGTAAAACCATTTTATAGACTGAATAACTCATGCCAAATCTTTCATAAATCACCGTGCTATGCGTAGCTCACGGCACAAGTGGCGGACGATCATTTGTAAAGTAGTAAATATATACCTATATATGTTTTGCTCAATTTATACGTCCTGCCTTTTGAAATATCCCAGAAGGTTCTCTTTATAAAATTTTGTATCACTCGCGGACACGTAAGAAATAGCGAGACTATAGTCCCTTTTTGAAAACCTCTTGGTTACTTTTTATGCATGCAAAAGTACTCAGACACTGTTCTCAGACCAGCCCTGCTCGGCTACTATATAATATAGTATCCATCATCAAAACGCAATACTCATAAATAAAATCAGCCTCAAAAGGCGTATCCAACATCACATGCGTCTGGTGCGCATGGAAATCCAATCCAATACAAATGCCACAATATGCACAAAAGCAAAACTAGGTGCAACAGGTGTGCACAAAAGTATCTGTCCAGCGCAACAGGGGTGCACGACCACAACATCAAGTGCATCTATAGTGCACGAAAATCTAAATCAAGCGCAACAACCATGCACGAATGAAGTCTCTATCAACTGCATCCAACATGCGCGAATAAAATCTCAATCATGTGCATCCAATATGCATGAATAAAATCCCAAAAATCAAGTGCACCCGGTGTGCACAAAATCTCATATCTTGTGCCCAACATGCGCAAAAATCTAAATCAAGTGCGTCTGGTCCGTATAAAACATCTAGTGCGATAGTATGCACGATAACGAACATCAAGTACAGACACTCACAAAAACATTAATCTGGTGCAACAACGCACGAAATACAATTCCGGTGCAACCAATGCACGAAATACCAATCTAGTGCAACAAATGTACAAAATACAATTCCGGTGCAACCAATGCACGAAATATCAATCTGGTGCAACAAATGCACGAAAATATCAAGCCGGTGCAACAATGCACAAAAATATCATCAACATCTCAATGATCACAGAACAACACCGAGCATGCCAAGGTGTATAAGATCATAAACGTGTGCAACTACGTGCAGAAAACCATTATCAATGCACTGCAAGCATATATAAGCTATACCGAGTGCAAAAATCAAATCGAGTGCGTACCTTACGCACAAAAAATCAAATCGACGGCATCGAAATCCGCGAAATCATAAGTATGTGCAACGAAGGCACAAATCGATATCAAGTGCAATAGATATGCACAAATCATAAATCTCAATGTAGCGATATATAAAACATAAGTCGAGTGCAATAACCGTGCACAACATAAATCTCTAGTAAGTGCAGCCATGGTGCATAAAATATAAATCACGAAACCCAATCATCGAAACTCAAATCCAAGCGATACCAATGTGATACTCGGATCACAAAACACAATTCGCGATAACTGACATTGAGGTACATCTCCTACAATGTAGAAAAATATGCCGGTGAGCCCAAACTCAGCAGAGCAAGATCATCTACTTGTCTCCTGCTCAAAGTCTGGCATCTCAGGTCTCTGGGTTCTCTGTTTCTCTCTAAACTATCAATCTCGCAATCTTTCTGCTCGTCGGCCTAGTCAGGTATACTAACGGAACAGTCCCGCTCTGGAACTCCTTTGATCACCGTTTGGCCAATCAACATGACCACTCTCAAACGGCACATTACCGACGGCGGCATCTGGCCCTCTGAATACGCACGATATAACTGATCCTGGGTGTAAGTCCCTATCGCTGCGGTGTCCTGGAAAGAACCTGCTCACGGCTTCTTCCGATATCACCTATGCCGAACTATACGAAGGTTGGCACTCTTGCTTAACTCTTTTCTCATAACCGGACAGCTGCGTCCTCAGCACGGCTTTCTTCTGAAAATTTGGCTGTATTTAATGCCTCTGCACACATATCAATACTCTGGCATCAACGGAGAATAACGACCGCTCGTTAACATCTCCCATAAACCTCTAGTTCCACTCGTCTATATTATCGTCCATTTCGACGTCATCTCTTGCTATCTGCATATTGCAATTCGCTCTCGGCTACAATCAATCTGGAGTCTCTCATACGGACTCGAAATACGAACTCGGTATTTTCGTCACTCTGTAGAAGATATCTAGCCGAACACGTCCTTGGGAACTCGTCTAAATTATCGAAAGAATACAATCTATTCGCCCATTCTCGATCAACTCATAACACATCTGGTGAGGTCCTTATATCTGAAACTGGTCAACTTACCGATCTCACATCGGAGTATCCAACGAACAACGTCCTCTCTTAATCGATCTACTCTAGATCCAAGTAAGATCCTCCAACTGGAATTCTTCGACTCTACTAAGCCTGCATCGGCACATCAAATCTGACGAATCATAACAGTCGCTCCACTCGAGGTAAACTAGCTATCTCCTGTCACATCTCTGTCTGGAAGCTCCAGCGATTTCATCTCATAAGCTCTGGAAACGACATCCCATCAATCTCAGCAACAGCTGGGTTATCTGTCTGCACGGTAGACAATATCGCGATCTCCGAGGTATGCTGTACAACAACGGTCCTCCCAATCTGGCAGCCTCTATCAATGGCCCGATCATCCGATGCAAAACCGAACACTCGCCTCAAACGATAGATCACAACACAACACTATACCTACACGTTCCCGTGTCACCAGAAAACAACAATGGTCAGTCCTCGTCCATGACGAGCTCGCTCTGACCGCAACACTAGCAGCAGCTCAATCTGCACTCAAACTATGGTGACAGGAACTTCAAGCAGGTATCGAAAAAGATAAATCACATGAACGAAAGAAATCATCATATCCCAAATGGATATATGATCATAGGAATGAATAGTATCAAAGTTCTGAAGATATGTACATCCTAAGGTTTCGTAAGTGGAGTATCGTATCGTAAATATGCCGCGGAACATACATACGGTACGTCACTCTACTCAAGCTACCTACTCCATCAATCAAGGTCAACCTATGAAACGAAAGTTCGGGTCAAATATCCCCCGTCAAGTCTAAGTTCCGTAAGGTCAAGCCTAGGTTCCGAAATATATACGCCCTAGACTCCGCATAGTCAAACTCAGACTCTACCAAGGTTAAACCTAATGCACTGAAACCAACTTTGTCACGACCCATAATTGAGCACGTGACCGGCACTTAAATTACGAATGGTCTAAAGGCATGACATAAATCAAGTAAGCCAAAGTCTGACTAGGTCTACCAATATACAATTCTAGTCTCTAATATGATCTGATGTGATGGAGTTTTATCTAGATACAATAGAATATAATCAGTACGAGAGTGGGCACGATCCAACATGTGTCCCACCTACCAAAACAAAACACCCTGGATGAAGCTGCGTGCCAGCGAAACCGCAACTGATCCCAAGCGGTCAAACCTGCAAGAACTGTGGCACAACGGGGGTGAGTTGCCAACTCGTAAGTAGAAAACATCAGCAAGTAAAAATCGAATAATATAACGATTTCCTAGGTCACTATATCCTGAAGGTAATACTATGATATCTAGGGTGACCACAAATGCATATATGTAAACAATCAAGTCAATGCCCATAGCATATATAAATAAACATCCGACATCATATGCCTGTAATATATGTGGATAACATCCACGTGTCCATCAATGACACAACTCAATATCATGGAACCTGAGTGTCCAACACCGACATTCGAAACATCATGAAAGCCCGTGTCCAGCATCGACACGTAAATCCTCATATCTCATGCGCGCATACTCATATCAGCCTTCATATCTATCTCATGTCAGGCGCCGCATCCTCAGATCGGTCCTCATATCCATCTCATATCATAAATCCAAAACGGTATCCTCCGGATATCCGCCGAGCTATATACGATCACCGGTTGGTAATGCTCCCCTGCCAGGCTCACCGCCTAACAATACGAGTCTTCTTGCCCTAGGGTACCTCACCAGGTCCACCATATACCTGCAGACGGTGCCTACCGCTCCTCGAATCAGGTATATTCAGTGCTCAGAACCGTGAAAACTCATGGTGGACACCTTGAAATATCATATCAAGAGAAACCTTGTTTTTAAAACAATACACAATTTCCTTAGAAATTAAACTTCGGTTTTCAAATGCAGAGATCTCATAAAAACAACATCTCAATGCATATAACCATAAAGTACAATGTATACAACATAGAGTAGTAATATGAGCATATCAGGTATATCATGCAAGCATATAACCATAAGGTACGATGTATGCAACATAGAGTAGTAATATGAGTATATCGGGTATATCATGCAAGCATGTCAAGTGATAATACTGAACAATGAATGTACTTTTACTTTTAAGATTTATATCATGATAGGGCAGTGCTCCTATGTAAATGGCACGACAATTCTACTGTATAAGTGGCATGGAAATTACTGATGAAGAATGTGTGCGAGCCGGAAAATCTGTATATGTGTAACATGCGCATCAACGGTAATGGTGCAGGTGTACTAGCAAATGATATCATATAACATTTAATATCGGCACGTGGTATGTACATCACGAAAGGTAATATCCTACACAACATGAACAACAAATGGTGTATCTATCTACATAAGAATCATACGGTCACTTTTAAACGATACACATCGTCGCTTTGAAAATAGGTATGGTTCAGGTGGCTATCTCTATATCGGCGATCCCGCCTCATAACATCCAATATGACAATAATCATCGATCATCATTCTCAAATCACTAGCGCAAATCAATCATCCGGTACATCTCATCACGTACGGTAATCCATCGTACGGGGTCATCAAACAGAATAGGTAATCTATCGACCTATACAATAATGAGGATACGGATCTAAAGTCTCGTACAGCATATTACTCATTAATATATATGTACACATATATCTAAAATCGCATTTGTATAACGTCATATCTTATTAATTTCACAACACTTCTATTTCAATCTCGTGTCGTGTTTATCGATCTCGATCTCCTATCATACCATCATCAACTCATACTTGTTCTCTTTCAATTCGTACCTATCATGATTCACTTTCTCATTTCATATTCTCATATATCAATATATTCATTAGCGTCAACTTTTATCATACTAAATTTTACTAAATCCTATAATAGGTTATCTTAAGCTCGTAGCTTATCTTTTATTTGATTATAATTTATATCACAATCTTCCATATCAATGTTTGCGGGGGTGCTATACGCCATCCACCCGACTTCCCCCTTAGATGTAAATCTACTCACCGTAATTCTCCCCTCTTAGCCGAAGTCGATGTGCTTCGTCGTCTCGGAAGTCTACGCGAAGTACCTACAATTCAACACACAATCGCAATGCAATTAAAACCAATCCGAAAACCGATACGGCACACGGTTCGCTCGTAGGTTAAAACCTATAGCTTCTCATGCAATTTCAACCAAATAACCCTCGTCCGTTGACGTACAAACGTCCAACGACGGAATCTAAACTCAAATATAAAAACCACGTTTTAGAAATCGGAAAACGAAATTCAGCAACTAAGGAAATCTATCCCAGATTTTGACTCAGGTAAAATTAGCCAATTTTTCATATCAGGTTGCTCTTGATATAGGATAAGGAACCTACAGAACAAAAATCACATGATTCCACTCCGATGTGGTCGCAATTTGTGGCCACAATGAATTAATTTGCGGCCAGAACTTAAGGGAATTGGCTCGGGTTTCTAGGGTAGCTTCCATGTTGCTCGCACGTCTCTCTGTGTTCGCTAAATAATTCTCAGGTCCTCCGGGTTAAAGCAGATCTCAGAATCCTATCACAATTCCACAAAATACGATATCGTCCGATTTCAAAGTTCGTGATTTGGTTTCTAGTCTTAGGTCTTGGCTAATAGAACACCCTCTAAGGTCTTGTAAACACTCATTACACCTTAATTAACCACTTAACAACAACTTAGAATTTTCTAAGATCACATATCCTATTTATATCAATTTCTAAACTAAACTAGCATATTAAACATAAACCCTAATTTAAATTGAATAGATTACCTCATTTGCAACATAGGAAGATTCTTGAGTTGCCCAAAGACTTCAAAATCCATACTGAATGGTTCTAAGGGTTTAGGATAGGGTTGTGCATATTTTGTGTAAGGTGGCATAAGGTTTTGGCAAAGAAAATGAGATGATGCATGAGGTAGTGGAGGTGGAGAAAGCATGGAGGAGGTGGAGAAAGCATGGAGGAAACAATGGAGAATGAAGGATGAAGGAATATGGTAGCAAAGTCAAACCCCCTCTATCTTAAGCTCACTCTCTCACTCCAAATATCCCCCTACACTCACCTCTCAATAATATCTGCTTTATTTTCTGTCTTTTGTTTATCTTTTCTTTTCCTCTCTAGTTTTGTTTCTTAACTCACTTCTCTGTTTTTTCACAACCTCATAAATACAACACAAGGCAACATGCACAAGTCACAAACACAAAATAACAATATGCACAAGTCATGAAAAAAATGTAAAAATACGTATTTGGTCAAAAATCCGACAAATATCATTAAAATAAATAAATCATTTTAATCTCCGATTAATTTCCAAATATTGGTCTATACTTATACCATTTTACGAAAAAACCCTATTCGCAAATCGAATAGTTTTCGCGATATATATTATTTTAATATTAAATTCCAAAGATAATATTTTTATATTTCTGAAATGTTACAAGTTTTGAGTTGTTTGCACACCCCGCGGGCTCACGGTTTGAACCGAGAAGTCGCGTGGTGGAGCGTGCACACCCCAGGGACACCCCGCGGTGGACCAAAGGCCGGACCCACACCCAAGACCACCACAAGGTGTCCTTGTTGGTGGGTGACCCGAGAGCACCCCAACTGGGTGCCTTCGGGTCTGCTTTCCCCTAGGGGCCACTTCGAGGTGGCCCCCAGGGTGGGTACCGCCCAAAGGCCCCCTATTCGATAGTTAATTTTGGGATCTTCGCCTCCACCAAGATTCGGGCGGGTTTCGAGTTCGTTTCGACTCCCGGATTGGCTTAAAACTATCGGTTTTGGAACTTTAGCTCATTGGATTTTTCATGTCTTGGAAAAATTAGTTTAGTTTGCTAATTGCGTGCGGAATTCTAATGTCACGGTTACTTTACAAGCTTTGTGATGCGTGATACAATTATTAGAATCCGGATTAATTAGTTTTATGAAAACTAGTTAGTATATTGTAAACCTAGCCGTTTAGTCTCAATTTATCGATTGCCACGAAGTTTTGATTCAGATCAAAACCCTGTCGCAATTGCGTATTGTACGCGATCACTAAGTCAGGAATCTTGTTGAATTATTCGACAACCAATTGAAAATAGTTTTCAATTTGAGACTAAAATGCAAGTTTTATAAGTTAGGCATGAAATTCGGAATATGAGATATTCCGGATTTATGATGTCTGAGGATATTACGGATTCTAATTATTGTTGTTTTTCAATTCTTTTCTGCGACCGTAAGTGTAATATGTGGGGTATCCCGATCTGGTTGCTATATGTCAACGAGTTTCGAGATACACGTATTTACTTACGTTGATGACATGAGATGTTATGTGTTGCTGGTGATATGATTTATTAGATCGTCAATGATGAATAGCCGGGGGATGTGAGATGAGTGTTTTCTTTTCTTTCATTCAATGTAATTTGTAAAAGTGATGTAATATTATTATTGGGGCACTTCCGGGTTGTGGATGATGTCATCACTGTTGTATATTATTTACTTTTCCGCATTAGGATAGACTCAAGGCGGAAAGCACAAGTAACCGGGTTCTAGAGTCCAGAGGGAGACCATCTCAAGGAGTTGAGACCGGGTCTCCTAACTCTAGAATTGGCAGGGTTACTTACCGCTCTCGTAAGGGTCTAAGGATGTGGGTTTAGCTATTCATTACGATCGTGGAATCCGTGTTTTACATTTTTGGCTAAATTTAAAACACGGAAATCCTAGTATATCCAATATTTCATATGTTGCTTCTGCTGCTTGATTCTGTGATGTTGATCATATAACTGCGTGAGACGAATGTAATATTATATATATGATATATAATAAACGTTGCTTATGTTTTGCACCCACGTAGTCCAGCCCCCGCTCTGCCCGTAGTTAAGTAACCTAACGGTGCATGACGGGGCTCTGTGGCGAATGCGGATGGCATAAGCGTACGTTCTATTTCCGTTTCGTTTTTCTGTGATGTTTAGGAAACATTAAATGATGGGACTTCATTAATGAGATTAATGAAAAGAAAGAAACCAAAAGATGTTGTAGAATCAAATTTTCAAAAAGGGTAGCTCTAGTTTTTGCTTTGCATAGTGGTATTCCTTGATGAATATCCAGCACCTCATTCGATGAGGAATGAGCCGAGATCCCTTCACCGGGAGTGACCTCTTTAGCAAATCTAGCAAATGCTACAACCCACTCGGTTTTGTCTTTTCATTCCTTCTCTAGTTCTTGCTTTGCATAGTGGTATTCATGAATATCCTGCACCTCATTCGATGAGGAAAGAGCAGAGACCCCTTCACCGGGAATGACCTCTTTAGCGAAACTAGAAAAAGCCTAAAAAACACTCCTTTTCTAAATCACTAGATTCTACAACGATATCAAGTTCGTTACGCTCATGATTTTCTTAAAAACCTGCGTTGCCTTCCGTCATTTTAGATAAGTACTATTTAGTATTCGTGCTGCGTTTGTTGACCTCCGTCAAGGCGTAGTGTGCGGTAGCTGATTATTGCTTATCTGCCGCATGTGATGCGATTGGATTAGGGTAGTCATACGGCCTTGTTGACCTCCGTCAAGGGTCGTGCGGGTGGGTTTAATTCAATCAAGAAATGAACGGGTTGAACTTGACTAGAGGCCTATGGTTTGTTGACCTCTGTCAAGGTCATAGGAAGCTAGGGGTAAAAACCAGTATCGGGAATTTCAAGTGTTGAAATTTGCAATGAGATTGCATACCTTCTATATGATAATTGGATCCCGATACCCACTGCGAGTAAGAGTTACTCCTGGGAGAATTTTGCACTTTACAATTAGCTAATCCAGTAGGTGTCTAGAAAGGTGTCAACGTGGTTATGCCTCTAAGAAAACAAGGTTTATTTTAATTAGGTCCGTGCTAAAGCATGGGAAACCTCCCTCGGAGTACCGATACCTGCCTGGCCGAACGATTGGCGAACCTGTAGGGTGTAATTAATCCTGGCTAATCTTAACTTTTACGGTTTGAAGGAAGATTTGATAAAAACAGTGGGAGCCATCCTGATTAGATAAAATAACCAATCTAATCTTGCCAAGAACGCACGCAAAGTGATTATCCTTCTCTCTCTCTCCTGGTAGCGACCAATGAAATTCCTTAATCAAGATAATAATATGGATGTATTGACCGAACCTACTTATTATACTGGGCTAGGTTCCGCTCAATCTTATGATTGTCATAAGTCTGAGCAAGGAATAGGGGAATATTCGGATTCCTATGCCACCCAAACGAAGAAAAAGCATGTTGATGCATTGTCTTCGGATGTGTTCGTTACAGAGAATTGTTTCCCAGTTTACTCTACGTCCTGGGTATTGGATACCGGATCAGGATCCCACACATGTAATTTGTTACATGGGCTATAAAATATGGAGAACTGGGAAAGGATGATATGTCTCTAGTAGTAGAGATGGTGCAATTGTTGCAGCCAAAACAGTTGGCAAATATCACTTAGTGTTACCAACTGGTAATACAATGATTCTGAGCGACTATTATTTCGTACCATTAATATTGTGAATATTTTCTTGAATCAAGTGTTGATTGGGTATGGTACGTTGTATAACAGTATACACGTTCTGAATCAAAACACGGTTCTAACGTACAGAACACACACAAGAGGAACAGTTCAGAAATGAACGAAGTCTTTTTGTGGTATTGTAGACTGGGTCATATTGATGAAACGAGACTTGCTCAAGTTCTATTAGGATGCATATTTGAGTCCGTTCGAATTTACATCTTATGAAACTTGCCAATCATGTCTCAAAGACTAGGTGACCAAATCTCCGTTTACTGGAAACGGAGAAAGAGCTACTGAACTCTTGGACAGATACATGGTGATGTATGCGGTCCTATGTCTACACATGCCACGGATGGTTCCGCGTACTTTATTACATTCACCGATGTTCTCTAAAGATACGGACATATGTTCTTGTTGAAACACAAAACTGAATCTTTTGAGAATTTCAAGGAATATAAGTACGAGGATGAGAAGTAGATGGGTAAAGGTATTCAAATCCATCGATATGATCGGGGAGAAGAATACTGGAGCACGGAATTCCGAGACTATTTAAAAGAGAATGAGATTCTCTCTCAGTTTACTCCTTTGTATACACCACAGCACAACGGTATATCGGGGTAGGGGAATCACACCCTATGAGATATGGTGCGCTCTATGATGAGTACTGCTGAGTTACCTATTTCCTTTCAGGGACATGCACTTGAGAAGATGCATACCTATTGAATAGAGTTCCGATCAAATCCGTTGCCTACCACTCCATATGAGATATGGAATGCGAAGAGACCATCTCTTAAACGAGTTAAGATATGGGGTTGTCCGGCCTATGTTGAAAAGCAAAATCCAGACAAGCTCGAGGCAAGGTCAGTTCTGTGCAAGTTTGTAGGATATCCTAACCATTCGCGAGGGTATATCTTCTACCACACCGAGAAACAAAAGATGTTTTGTTTCTCGACATGCCACCTTTCTAGAAAAGGAATTTCTTGTGGAAGAAATTAGTGGCGATGAGGTAGAACTGGAAGAAGTTCCAGCAAAGCAAACTATAACTGACGATTTTGTGGAACCGGAGGATTCAATAGTCCCCGAAGAACCGCAGTCACTCCACAGATCTAGTTGGGTTCCTCATCCACCTAAGAGATACTACGGTTTTCTCGTAGACGGTGGGAAAGAGGATTACATCATAGAGATGATGACACAACTAGTTTCGAGCAGGCCATCACAAGTGGAGACTATGTGAAATGGCTGGATGCTATGCGATCTGAGATGGAATCCATGTACACCAACAAAGTATTGACTTTGGATGTTGCTCCTGAAGGGGTAAAACCCATCGGGAGCAACAGGATCTTTGAGTAAGATAATTTAGTGTAGATGGAAAAGTTGAGACTTTCAAAGCTATGCTTAAGACCATCAGGATCCTACTTGCCATTGTTGCATACCATGACTACGAAATCTGGCAGACTGCACGTCAAGATCGCTTTTCTAAATGGTGATTTAGAAAAGAGCGAGTATATGACACTGCCAGAGGGCTTCGTAGACAGTGGGAGCAGCGGAAGCATGTGCAAGCTGCTTAAATCCATCTACGGGTTAAAGCAGGCATCGAGGAGATGGAACATCTGTTTTGATAAAGCTGTCAAAGAGTTTGACTTCATCAAAAATGTAGATGAACCATGTATAAATAAGAAGGTTGTAGAGAGTATGGTTGTCTTTATCGTATTGTACGTGAATGATATACTCTTGATAGGAAATGATGTTCCTATGCTACACTCGGTCAAGCACCTATTATCACACAGGTTCTCCATGAAAGATCTAACTGATGCCTCCTACATCCTGGGGATATAGATCTATAGAGATAGATCTAAATGGATTTGGGATTGTCCCAATCCAGGTACATAGACACCATGCTAAAGCTGTTTAGTATGGATGATTCTAAGCGTGGTAATGTACCCACTTGTTCAAGAATCACTCTCTCCAAAGAGATATCTTTCGAGACTGATTTGAAGAGGGCTCGCATGCAAGGAATGCCCTATGCTTTGGCTGACGGGTCAATCATGTATGCGATGTTATGTACTAGACCAGATGTAGATTACTCACTAGGTGAAGTGAATAAGTATCGAAAAGATCTTTGGGAAAACCACTAGACAGCTGAAGAACATTCTTAAGTACTTGAGAAGGACTAAAGAGATGTTCTTGGTGGTAAAGGTGAACTCCAAATGGAGTCCTTTACCGATTCGAGCTTCTAGAGTGATAAGGACGACTGAAAGTCAGTCTCGGGTTTTGTCTTCACCCTCAGTGGAGGGACGGTATGTTGGATGGGTTCCAAGCTATATACCGTAGCCGACTCATTGATAGAGGCTAATTATATCGCTACCAACGATGCTGCCAAAATGGTTGTCTGGATGAAAAAGTTCATATGATGAACTTGGTTCCTACCATTGGGCATCCAATACCTCAGTATTGTAATGACAAGGGAGCTGTGGCTTTGGCCTAGGAACCCCGGTCCCGTCAGCGATCCGGATATATTCTTAGACAGTATCACCTGATCAGGGAGATAGTTGATCTCCGGGAGATCGATGTTAGGAGAGTTGACACAGAGGATAACACGGCGGATCCACTCACCGAGGCCATCCCCCAGATGCTATTCAAGAGACTTTTGGGACGTTGGGTATGAGATACTCCAACAACTGGTCTTAGTGCAAATGGGAGATTGTTAGGAATATATATGCCCTAGAGGCCATTATTGTTGATATAGTGGATGCTTGGACATATATAGAGAGAACTTTCTTGCTCGACATGATAGTATGCTATCAGGTTAAGCAAGAAAGTCCTCTATATATATGTCCAAGCATCCACTATATCAAAAATAATGGCCTCTAGGGCATACATATTCCTAACAGTTTAAGCCGGATCCTAATATTATATTATTGGATTATTATTATCTCATTGTATTCATATTTTTCAGAATACGAATACGGGTATGTATAAACGGTGAGGGCATTCTTGTAATTTCACAAGACATGCTTCTAGAAAGAGACACCTCATTATTAGATTTATCTATTTACGCAAATAGATTAATGAGGGGAAATTGGAGATATTTGAGGTATGGATGAAAGCATGGCTAAGTCATTTTTTTATTCATTTGACTTTACTATTCAAGCATGGTTGCTAATTTTCTATTGAAAATAATCCATGCTTGATTATTGCAAGTACTTAGCCATTCTCATTAGCCTCCACACCCTAGCTCATTTGCACTTGTTAAATCTCTCTCCATTTTTCCTCTCCTCCTTCTTCCTCAATCCCTAACCCTCACATGAGTTGTGAATCCTAGGGCTCTTGAGATAAAATACTCCATTCATCTTTCTCTACATCTTCTATGTTGTCTAGTCTAGCAAACTAGACATCTTAGTTACCTCACACTTGAGGTTGAAGCTTGAACCATAGGCTCTCGGGTGGATCATCTTCAACAAAGAGGAAACCGACGATCAAGTTCCATTCAAGATTTCTAAGAGCCAAGAAGAGGAGAAGAAGAAGACTCGAAGGACTAGAACACAAAGTTATAAATCACTTCATAGTTGATTAGAACCTTTGTTTATTTTTCTAGCTAGGGCTTAAGGTCGATCTTGGAAGTTTAGTCGATGTTGCTTGTTTTAAAATTGTTTTTGGTTAATTCCGCCTCTCTACAAACCCTTTGGAGTGTGCGAAATCGACTTACATAGTATCAGATCCACTTCATAAGCTTTAGATAGCTTGTAGCGATGTTTAAAATCTGTCGTTTTTGTCGCACACGAACTGCCGACAAAAACAGTCTCGAAAATGTTGTTCTAAGATGTTTGCACACCCCGCGGGCTCACAGTTTGAACCGAGAAGCCACGAAGTATAGCATGGGCACTCCGGGGATACCCCGGGGGGACCCAAGGCTGGGCCCACCCACCAAGACCACCACAAGGTGGCCTTAGGGTGTGGTGACCCGAGAGCACCCCAAAAGGGTGCTCTCGGGTGTGCCTCCCCTTGGGGGACACCTCATGGTGGCCCCTGGAGGTGGGTACCCTTCCGAGGCCCCTGGATCGACAGTTAATTTTTGCCTCCTCTCCTCCGTGAAGGTTCGGACGGGTTTCGAGTTCGTTTCGACTCCCGGATTGGGTTAAAACGAAATTTTTGGTGACTTTAGTGGACAGTTTTTCAAGTCTTGGAAAATTATTTTCATTAGCTAATTGTGTGCAGATTTTATAACATCTTGGTTTTCTTTACATGCTTTATGATTTGTATATGTGTTATTAAACGTCTTCTAATCGCAATACGTCAATTAGAAGTGGTTGCACATATCTTGTGATGTTTGGATGCGAATGGTTTCATGGATCGTCGTGTGAATGGCTCGGTGTGAATCTAGATGTGAGATGTGAATGGATTTTTTGTAATTCATGTAATAATTCTTGTATATTCTTTTATTAGGGCGCATCCGGGTCGAGGATGTAGTCACCTGCTGTATATTACTTTTCTTTTGCGCATCTAGGATTGACCCACGGAGGAGTACACAAGCTACCGGGTTTTCGAGGAGTCGAGACCCGGGTCACCCAATTCTTGGATTGGCGGGTAGCTTGCCGCACTCGGAGGGGTCTAGGATGATTCACACACGACTATTCACACGACCGTGGAGGACTGTATTTCATAGACGGCTCGTTGAAATGCAAATGTTCCTAGTTTATCCATTTTTCCATTCTCTGTGATGATTATATCTGCCTGTGTTGCTTATCATTCCTGTGATTGATATATATATATATATATATATATATATATATATATATATATAAATGTTGTATATGTTTTGCATCCGCGCTAGAACAGCAGCCGCCGTTAGTTAAGTAACCTAACGGTGTATGACGGGGCCCCGAGGAGAATGCGGTTGGCATATACATACATTCTATTTTTGTTCTTTTTGTGGTGTGATAAGGTTAATTGATGGGACCACATTAATCTCACTTAATGCAAAGTAATAAACCTAAAATCCGACGTCGTTGGAACAATTGCAAAACTACTCAGTTTTCTTCAAAAACAACTTTCAAAAGCGGATCTTAAACCACTCCTTTTCAAAAGCTATTTGGTTCCTTCGACTATACCAAGTTCATTACGTTAACGGTTTCCAGCCGTAGCCCTTCGTCATTTCAGACATGTATCTACTAGTATTCATGCTATGTGTTTTGACCTTCGCCAAGGAATAGTGTTTGGTAGCTAGTGGGTACTTATCTGTAGCATAAATAGATGCATTAATCTAGAACAGGTGTACGACTGTTTTGAACTTCATCAAGGGCTTGTACGAATGGGTCTAGATTAATCTGGACAATGACGAGTTGAACTTGACTTGCGACTTATGATGTTTTGACCTTCGTCAAGGTTAAAAGCGCTCGGGGCAAAAATCACATCGGGAGTTTCAAACATAAAGGAAACTTGTGTAGGGTTACTGGGCACTCTAATAAGGTTTAAGGAAGCATCAAACATGTCCGTTTAAAATTTTAGCCTTGCCGAATAACCCTAAACAAGATCGTTGCTAGAAAATTAGGGTTTCATATGCTAGTAAACTACGTTTACGACTAAGTGAATGCGAAATACAACCTTTGTAGATCAGTCCTTCACTTCTATAGCTCCTTGTTGAAGTCCCTTCGCTGCGATCGTGGTTCTCCCGAACCCTTGCATGGCTTCACGAGGCGAAAGACGTGTCCTTGCTTGAAGTCTTCGAGGCCGAAGATGATCTACGTCGAGGGGATGCCAACTCAAGCTTCTACTTCACTAACTTGAGAATTAGTGAAGCAAACACCCTAAACTAAAGTGCTAGTCTAGTTGAGGATGGAGAAATAGGAAGTGGGTTCTCTTTAGAATTTTATTTCTCACAATCTTTCTCACTTTGGATCAAACCCTAGCAAGCTTTTTCTTTTTTTTTTTTTACAAATGAAGAAGAAGATGATGAACAAAAGAAAGAGACGAGGATAATGATCAAGTGAGAAGGTTAACCATGGTGAGTGAGTATCATATACTAACTCTTGTAGAGCCATAACCATAACTAATTCAAAATGGTTAGGTTAATAAAAAACTAAAGTAATACAAATTTAGTGGACTTTATCAAAGCATCCACAAGCTTCTACAAGCTTCATGCTTATGACCTAAGCTTCAGTAATTTGTAATTACCTTAAATAAATATTAACCACCATCTAAAATAGTATGGAGTATGTCTTACACACCAATGTTTAGTGTATCATCAACCATGATACAAAAGAAAACACTTTTAATATATATATCACATATATATATATATATATATATATATATATATATTCAAGTGTGCATATGAGAAAATACCTAAAGTGAACAAGTGTTACTTAATGTAAACTAGTATATCAAATATACAATTATACAATAAATTATTAAATCAACACTTGACTTAATAATCCGGTCATATGACATATAACCGACTAACATCCATTGTATCGACTTATCGAATCAACACTTGATTCGATAATCCAGCTATATCATATATAACCGACCGATACAAAAAGTCACGAGAATAGAATACGGTATCACATACACGCATTATTCTCGGTCCTGCACATATCACATACGTGCTCCTATTTCGTTTTGCCTGAGCCAGTAAAACCTCTATGTAGGACTCTAAAGACTCGTCAATACACCGGCAGTAGGTGATGATCACATCAAGCACCCACAAGCCGTCAGCGGTACTAGCTGGACGTAACGGCCACCCGGGTATGGAGCGATCAGAAGATCAGCAAGCAAGCCCGCTCCAACTCCTGTAAAAGCCTGCCGGTAACACTTCCCGTACAGTCCGGTCTCCTCGTCTGATATGTCGCATATCAAATATAGGGGTGGTAAACGTCAGACCCCAATAACCGATAAGTCGTGCCGATGTGAGGCTCATAACGGGTCGAGAAACTACTGGTAACACATACCAGTAAATCTCTAAATCAGCCCTGGCCAGGGACTTCCCTGTTACGGCCAATCGAGCACAGCGCAACATCAACCCCCAATACCGGGAGAGACGAAACCCCTCCTATCGCTCATTGCCTCCATTTGACTCGGGACTGTACCCAAAAACCACCGTTTTGCACGCCCTCATGGACGTGGTAAGGTGGAAATAAAAGCACAGTGGGAACCACACAAGACTTTATGACGATCTCGGGTCTACAAACTAACCTGCACAAGTGTCACCAGAGAACTGCCATCTGACGTGAGGTATAATACCATCTGGGAGTTCTCGGCGAGTCCGTCCAGTTTACCCAGTCTCCACTGAGCACCCGTATACCATCTCTGATGTCAAACACCAATGGAGATGGGATCATTCATCGCCCATCTCATGGGTCGAGAAGCGTATACGCTACTCTACTCTGGTATATCGATGCCCCGTCTCGATACACCCATGACTAGGGACCTTGAAAGATGTACTTATGGACTACCATGTCCCTACTAGTATGATCCGCATCATAGTCCAGGTAGTCAAGTACACATCCTAAGGGCTTTACCAACATGTAACTTTAAAATAGTATAAAGAGACAAGTATACATGTTAAAGTAAAGAGCAACCAGATAGCATACTATCATATCGAGCAAGAAAGTCCTCTCTATATATGTCCAAACATCTAATATAATATACATCATCTGTACATTACTGGCCTCTAGGGCATACATACAACTAATAATCTCCCACTTGCACTAGGGCCAGCTGCTGTAGTATCGCATACCAAGCATCCCGAAGAGTCTCTCAAACTGTATCTGGGGAATGGCCTTCATGAGTGGATCCGCTGTGTTGTTCTTCGTGTCAACCCTCCTGACCTCGATCTCCCGGCGATCAACTATCTCCCGGATCAGGTGATACCGCCTCAGAATATGCCTGGATCGCTGATGGGACCTGGGTTCCTTGGCCAAAGCCACCGCTCCATTGTTATCGCAATACAAAGGTATTGGATGCTCAATGGATGGAACCACTCCAAGTTTAGTAATGAACTTCTTGATCCAGACAGCCTCTTTGGCAGCATCGTTGGCAGCGATGTATTCAGCCTCCATCGTCGAGTCTGCCACGGTTTCCTGCTTGGAACTCTTCCAGCTAACCGCCCCTCCGTAAAGGGTAAAGACAAATCCCGACTGCGACTTAGAGTCGTCCTTATCACTCTGGAAGCTCGAATCGGTAAAGGACTCCACTTGGAGTTCTCCGTTACCATACACCAAGAGCATCTCTTTAGTCCTTCGCAAGTACTTGAGAATGCTCTTCACAGCTGTCCAGTGACTCTCTCCAGGATCAGCTTGATACCTACTCACTACACTTAGTGAGTATGCTACATAGCATCGCGTACATGATAGAACCTACAGCCGAAGCATAGGGTATCCCTTGCATGCGAGCTCTCTCCAAATCAGTCTTGGGAGACATCTCTTTGGAGAGAGTGAGCCCTGAGATCGTGGGTAAAAACTCACGTTTGGACTCTTCCATACTAAACCTCTTTAGTATGGTGTCAATGTACCTGGATTGGGACAATCCATATATCCGTTTAGATCTATCTCTATAGATCATAATCCCCAATATGCAGGAGGCATCACCAAGATCTTTCATTGAGAATCTTTGTGATAAGAAGAGCTTGACCGATTGCAGCATAGGAATGTCATTTCCTATCAAGAGTATGTCATCCACGTACAATACGAGGAAGACAACCTTACTCTCTGCCACCTTCTTGTAGATACAAGGTTCATCTACGTTTTTGACGAAATCAAACTCTTTGATAACGACGTCAAAGCAGGTGTTCCAACTCCGCGATGCTTGCTTTAATCCATAAATGGATTTAAGCAGCTTTCACACCTTCCCGTTGCTCCCACTATCTACAAAGCCCTCTGGCTGAGTCATGTACACGCACTCTTCTAAATCACCATTTAGAAAGGCGGTCTTAACATCCATTTGCCAGATTTCGTAGTCATGATATGCAGCGATGGCAAGCATGATCTGGATGGATTTAAGCATAGCTACTGGAGAAAAGGTTTCGCCATAGTCCACACCTGGTCTTTGACGAAAACCCTTTGCAACAAGTCTAGCTTTGAAATTCTCCACTTGCCCATCTACACCAAGTTTTTTCTTGAAGATCCACTTGCTCCCAATGGGTTTTACCCCTTCAGGAGTATCTTCCAAAGTCCATACTTTGTTGGTGTACATGGATTCCATCTCAGACCGCATTGCATCCAGCCATTTCACTGAGTCCCCACTCGTGATGGCCTGCTCGAAGCTAGTTGGGTCATCATCAACCATGATGCAATCCTCGCTCCCACCATCCATGAGAAAACCGTAGTATCTCTCAGGTGGGTGAGGAACCCTACTAGATCTGCGGAGTGGTTGGGGTTCATCGGGAACTACCGAATCCTCTGGTTCCACCAAATCTTCTGTTGTGGTTTGTACAACTGGAACATCTTCCAGTTCTACCTCAGAGCCACTAATCTCTTTTGCAAGAAATTCCTTTTCTTAAAAGGTGGCGTGTTGAGCAACAAGCACCCTTTGTTCCTCACTGTGGTAGAAGATATACCCTCGCGAATGCTTGGGATATCCAACAAACTTACACAAAACAGATCTTGCCTCGAGTTTGTCCGGTTTTTGTCTTTTGACATATGTCGGGCAACCCCATATCTTAATAAAATTAAGATATGGTCTCTTCCCCTCCCATATCTCATATGGGGTGGTAGGCACAGATTTGGTAGGAACCCCATTCAGTAGGTATGCTGCTGTCTCCAGTGCATATCCCCAGAAGGAAATAGGTAACTCAGCTATACTCATCATAGAGCGCACCATATCTAATAGGGTGCGGTTCCTCCGTTCCGATACACCGTTGTGCTGTGGTGTATATGGAGGAGTGAGCTGAGAGAGAATCCCATTCTCTTTTAGGAAGTCCAGGAATTCATTGCTCAAGTATTCACCTCCTCGATCAGATCGAAGGATTTTAATACTTTTCCCGGTTTGGTTCTCGACTTCTTGTTTATATTCTCTAAATTTCTCAAAAGCTTCTGATTTGTGTTTCATCAGGAACACATATCCGAATCTAGAGAGATCGTCAGTGAATGTAATGAAGTACGAAGAACCATCCCTGGCATGTGTAGACATGGGACCGCATACATCACTATGTATCAGTCCCAATAGTTCGGTAACTCTTTCTCCGTGTTCCGTAAACGGAGTTTTGGTCATCTTGCCTTTGAGACATGACTGGCAAGTGTCATAAGATGAAATTTCAAACGGATTTAAATATCCATCCTTATGCAACTTAGCTAGTCGTGTCTCATTGATGTGACCCAGTCTACAATGACACAAGAAGGATTCGTTCATTTCTGAACTCTTCCTCTTGTGTGTGTTTGTTATGCTCAGAACTGTTGATTGATTTAGAACATAAATGCCATTGCACAACGTGCCTGATCCAACCAACTTTTGGTTTAGGAAAATGTTCATAACATTATCCTGTAATACAAAATTATATCCCTCTTTACTCAACAAAGAAACCGATATAATGTTGCATATCAGGTTCGGCATGTAATAGCATTCGTTCAGAATCAATGTATTACCATTTGGCAATACAAGGTGATATTCCCCGACGGTTTTAGCTACAATAATTGCACCATTTCCAACCCTTATGTCTTTATCACCTTCTCCAAGTTCTCTACCTTTCCTAAGCCCATGTAACTGATTACATATATGGGATCCTGACCCGGTATCTAATACCCAGGACGTAGAGCAAATGGAGAAACAGTTCTCTGTAACGAACACACCCGAAGAAAATGCATCAATATGTACTTTCTTCATTCGGGTGGCATGGGAATCCTGGTATTCCCCTATATCCTGTTCAGTCTTATAACTTTTATAAGAAAGAACGGAACCAACGTTCCCCAGCACAGTATAACATGCGGGTTCGGTCAATACATCCATATTATTATCATGATTAAGGCATGATATGGTCGCTACCTGGAGAGAGAGAGAAGAAAACACTTTAGCGTATGCTCTTGCAAAATCAGATTGGTTATTATTTTATCTAATCAGGATGGCTCCCACTGTTTTTATCAAATCTTCCATCAAACCCAAAAAGGAATGACTAGACGGGATTAATTACACCCTACAATTTCGCCAATCTTTCAGCCAGGCCAGTGTTGGTACTTTGAGGGAGGTTCCCCATGCTTTCGCACGGACCTAATTAAAGTAAACCTCATTTTCCCAGAGGCGTAACCCCGTTGACACCTTTCTAGACACCTACTTGATCGGCTAATTGTCCTGTGTAAAACTCTCCCAGGAGTAACAATTACTCGCAGTGGGTATCGGGATCCAACTATCTCATAGAAGGTATGCAATCTCATTGCAAATCTCAACACTTGAAATTCCCGATAATATTTTGCCCCAAGCATCCTATGACCTTGACGGAGGTCAACAAACTATAGGGTGCAAGTAAAGTTCAACCCGTCATTTCTTGATTGAATCAAACCCACCCGCACGACCCTTGACGGAGGTCAACAAGGTCGTACGACTACCCTAATCCAATCTGCATCATATGCATAAGCAGATAAATACTAGTTAGCTACCGCACACTACGCCTTGACGGAGGTCAACAAACGTAGCACGAATACTAAGTAGGACTTATCTGAAATGACGGAGGGCTACGACAGGTTTTTCTGAAAACCTATTGCGTAATGAACTTGATATCGTTGTAGAATCATGTGAATTTTTGAAATGGAGTGATTTTGAGGCTTTCATTAGTTTTGCTAAAGAGGTCACTCCCGGTGAAGGGATCTCGGCTCTTTCCTTATGGAATAAGGTGCAGGATATATCATATACATCACTATGCAAAGCAAAACTCCAAAAGCAATAAAAAACAAACCGAGTGTTGTAGCATCTGCCAGTTATGCTAAAGAGGTCACTCCCGGTGAAGGGATCTCAGCTCTTTCCTCATCGAATAAGGTGCGGGATATATCATATATATCGCTATGCAACGCAAAACTGTAGCTACCCTTTTCGAAAAAATTGATTCTACAACATCTTTTAGGTTTCTTTTCTTTAATTAATCACATTAATGAAGTCCCATCATTTAAGTCACCTGAACATCACAAATAAATACGACGTACACTTATGCCATCCGCATTCGCCTCGATGTCCCCTCATGCACCGTTAGGTTAGGTAACTAACGGCAGAGCGGGGCAAGGCTAGCGCAGGTGTAAAACATAAGTAACGCCTATATAATATATCATATATACTATATACAGTATTTATCACAGCACATCAAATGATCACATCACAGATATCGCAGCAGAAGAAACATATGAAACATTAGATATACTAGGACGCCCGTGTTTTATTTTGAGCCTCTATAAAACACGGATTCCACGGTCGCGATGAATAGCCAAACCCATACCCCTAGACCCCTACGAGAGCGGCAAGAAACCCTACCAATTCTAGAGTTAGGAGACCCGGACTCGACTCCTCGAGTTGGTCTCCCACTGGACTCCAGAACCCTGTTACTTGTGCTCTCCTCCTTGGGTCTATCCTAGTGCGGAAAAGTAAATAATATACAAATGGTGACAACAACCTCATCCCGGAAGTGCCCCAATAAAAGAATATTACATACATTTAATTTTACATGAATGAAAATAAAAACTCTCATCTCACATAAAAAAAACCCGGCTATTCAAAACGCGACAATCCAATATAACATATCCAGCAACACATAACATCACATGTCATCAACGTAAGTAAATATACGCATCCCAATTGTCGTTGACATATAGCAACGAAACCGGCGATATCATATATTACACTTACGGTCACAGAAAAGAAAGTGTAAAACTACAACATTTGGAATCCACAATCTCTTTAGACATCATAAATCCGAAATATCACATACTTCGCATTTCATGCCTAACTGTGTGAATTCCACATATTGTATCATATTCCAGATAAATAGACAGTATTAAACTTTCCGATCGAATAATCAAATACCCAAGATTTCCTTAATAGCTCAACACTTGAGCAGAGTTCAAAAATTCCAGAATATGTCACAGTAGCAACGGTCCAGCCGTATGAGGGTCAAGCCAACGCCTCACATATGGTACGTCGTACTGCCTCAAACCCTAAGGTTGAAAAGTCAGTTCAAGACGGTCACATAATCGAGTTAAGGTTTGTTGTTTTCTAGAGGGTCCATCGCATCACATGCACGTTTTTCCAAAAGATTTAAACCCGAGAAAAATTCAACACTTGAATTATTTTCGTGCCGGGAAAAAGTGAGTTAATGATATTCGTTCGAACATTTTAATACTTTCTAAATTATCCGGAATAACAGAACAAAATTAAATTCTCCGATCGAATCGACGATTTCAAAATAAACCCCAAAATACTCAAACACTTGAGTCAGTTTTAAAAATACCCAGAAAATAGCAATTTTAGAAATAGAAATTACAGTACAAAAACGATAGCATATCTCCTATGTACTGCCGCGGTTCCACGGCCCAAGCAGGGTACGGCCGCGGTTCCGCAGCGGCTCGTACGTATTATGCTGTCGTTTTTCACCATAATTCTTAGAAAACCCTGCTGAATTTTTTAGGTATTTTTAATTCTGAAAAAACACAGATTTTAAAAAATGTACAGAGAGGGGTTCATTTTGACGTATTCGGGTTCGTTCGGAGTTTTAACTTCGTTAACACATCGCCTAATGCTCTAGCTAGGCTCTGATACCACTGTAGGGTTACTGGGCACTCTAATAAGGTTTAAGGAAGCATCAAACCTGTCCGTTTAAAATTTTAGCCGTGCCGAATAACCCTAAACAAGATCGTTGCTAGAAAATTAGGGTTTCATATGCTAGTAAAGTACGTTTACGACTAAGTGAATGCGAAATACAACCTTTGTAGATCGGTCCTTCACTTCTATAGCTCCTTGTTGAAGTCTCTTCGCTGCGATCGTGGTTCTCCCGGACCCTTGCATGGCTTCACGAGGCGAAAGACGCGTCCTTGCTTGAAGTCTTCGAGGCCGAAGATGATCTACGTCGAGGGGATGCCAACTCAAGCTTCTACTTCACTAACTTGAGAATTAGTGAAGCAAACACCCTAAACTAAAGTGCTAGTCTAGTTGAGGATGGAGAAATAAGAAGTGGGTTCTCTTTAGAATTTTATTTCTCACAATCTTTCTCAGTTTGGATCAAACCCTAGCAAGCTTTTTCTTTTTTTTTTACAAATGAAGAAGAAGATGATGAACAAAAGAAAGAGATGAGGATAATGATCAAGTGAGAAGGCTAACCATGGTGAGTGAGTATCATATACTAACTCTTGAAGAGCCATAACCATAGCTAATTCAAAATGGTTAGGTTAATAAAAATCTAAAGTAAAACAAGTTTAGTGGACTTTGTCAAAGCATCCACAAGCTCCTACAAGCTTCATGCTTATGACCTAAGCTTCACTAATTTGTAATTACCTTAAATAAATATTAACCACCATCTAAAATAGTATGGTGTATGTCTTACACACCCATGTTTAGTGTATCATCAACCATGATACAAAAGAAAACACTTTTAATATATATATCTCATATATATATATATTCAAGTGTGCATATGAGAAAATACCTAAAGTGAAAAAGTGTTAGTTAATGTAAACTAGTATATCAAATATACAATTATACAATAAATTATTAAATCAACACTTGACTTAATAATCCGGTCATATCACATATAACCGACTAACATCCATTGTATCGACTTATCGAATCAACACTTGATTCGATAATCCGGCTATATCATATATAACCGACCGATACAAAAAGTCACGAGAATAGAATACGGTATCACATACACGCATTATTCTCAGTCCTGCACATATCACATACGTGCTCCTATTTCGTTTTTCCTGAGCCAGTAAAACCTCTATGTAGGACTCTAAAGACTCGTCAATACGCCGGCAGTAGGTGATGATCACATCAAGCACCCACAAGCCGTCAGCGGTACTAGCTGGACGTAACGGCCACCCGAGTATTGAGCGATCAGAAGATCAGCAACCAAGCCCGCTCCAACTCCTGTAAAAGCCTGCCAGTAACACTTCCCGTATAGTCCGGTCTCCTCGTCTGATATGTCGCATATCAAGTCTAGGGGTGGTAAACGCCAGACCCCAATAACCGATAAGTCGTGCCGATGTGAGGCTCATAATAGGTCGAGAAACTACTGGTAACACTTACCAGTAAATCTCTAAATCAGCCCTGGCCAGGGACTTCCCTGTTACGGCCAATCGAGCACAGCGCAACATCAACCCCCAATACCGGGAGAGACGAAACCCCTCCTATCGCTCGTTGCCTCCATGTGACTCAGGACTGTACCCAAAATCCACCGTTTTGCACGCCCTCATGGACGTGGTAAGGTGGAAATCAAAGCACAGTGGGAATCACATAAGACTTTATGACGATCTCGGGTCTACAGACTAACCTGCACAAGTGTCACCAGAGAACTGCCATCTGACGTGAGGTATAATACCATCTGGGAGTTCTCGGCGAGTCCGTCCAGTGTACCCAGTCTCCACTGAGCACCCGTATACCATCTCTGATGTCAAACACCAATGGATATGGGATCATCCATCGCCCATCTCATGGGTCGAGAAGCGTATACGCTAGTCTACTCTGGTATATCGATGCCCCGTCTCGATACACCCACGACTAGGGACCTTGAAGGATGTACTTATAGACTACCATGTCCCCACTAGTATGATCCGCATCATAGTCCAGGTAGTCAAGTACACATCCTAAGGGCTTTACCAATATGTAACTCTAAAACAGTATAAAGAGACAAGTGTACATGTTAAAGTAAAGAGCAACCAGATAGCATACTATCATATCGAGCAAGAAAGTCCTCTCTATATATGTCCAAGCATCCAATATAATATACATCATCTGTACAATACTGGCCTCTAGGGCATACATACAACTAACAACTTGCTAGTGTTGCATACCTTCCGGAGTGTGGTGTTTTTAGTAGGCTTCCTTCAAAATCATCACACAATGATAGTTGGGTCCTGATCCTACTGTGAGTATCTGCTACTCTTCAGGAGAATTTTTTCACTTAACAATCAATGCTATAAACCAACTAGGTGCCTAGAACGGTGTTAGCGGGGCTACACCTCCACGGAAAAGAGGTTATGTAATTAAGGAATTTCGTGAAAGCGTTGGAAAACCTCCCTCGAAGTACCAACACTAGCCTTGCCGAAAGGTTAAGCAAGTATTGTGACGTGCGATTAATCCTGACTAATTCTTCTTTTAGGGTTTGAAGAAGAATTCGAGGAAACAGTGGGAGCCATCCTATTTAGATAAACTAATAACCAATCTAAACTTGCAAGAGCATATGCTGAGTGTTTCTTTTCTCTCTCTCTCCTAATTGCAGCGACCATGACGGGACCTAAGCTAATAATAGAAAAAAATAAAATCGATGGGCCAAACTATAAAGACTAGCTGAGGAATGTCCATATGGCCCTTACATATGATAAGGTCGCATATGTCCTCACGGCGAAAGCTCCCATGTTCCCGGTCCAGAATCCTTGGTCGGGGACATTAAGATCCGTAAGACCTAGGATCTTGATTGCATGAAAGCCAAGTGCCTCATGCTGGCCTCCATTGATAATGAACATCAGAGGCGGCACGAGAAGATGGACATTGCTTCCATCTTCCTCCATACCAAAGATTTATATGGAGAGCAATCTCGTATCGCAAGATATGAGACCACGAAGAAATTGTTTCAAGCGAGGTTGACTATCGGATCATCTGTTGGAGACCACGTCCTAAAGATGATTTCTCTCATAGAAGAGCTCGCGGACCTCGGAACTACGTTGGAAAATGAGTTGTACATCGACTTGATCCTACAGTCCCTTTCCTCCGCGTATGCCCAGTTCATATTGAATTTCAATATGAATAGTATAGAAGTTTTACTTCCTGAGCTCCTCAACATGTTGAGGATGGAAGAGGGCACCTTGAACAAAACCAAGAAAACACCCGCTCTGTTTATTGGGGGGTCTTTTTCTGCTAAATCCAAGGCTAAGGCCAAGGGGAAGAAGAAGAAGGCCCCCACCAAACTGAGGGGAGGTATGCAGAAGGTGCAGGGAAAGGGAAAGGAAAAGATGGGGAGCAGCCACAAAGGAAGAATGCTTCTATTGTCGGAAAAAATGACATTGGAAGAAGGATCGCAGGGCCATAAAGGCCATAAATCAGGACACGAAGCAAGTTGAGGTTTTGGCTTCATGTGTGTTCGTGATTTGAAACTGCTTCTCTATAATCTCCACTTCCTGGGTATTGGATACCGGATCAGAATCTCACATTTATAATTCTTTGCAGGCGCTGAGAAGCTGTAGAGTTTTGAGGAAAGGTGATATGACTCTCAGGGTTGGCAATAGAACCAGTGTGGACGCCGTTGCAGTAGGAGAATATCACCTAGGATTGGCGAGTGGACATATTTTGTTATTGAGTAACTACTTGTGTGTACCAAGTATGGTGTGTAATATTATATCAGTATCTTTATTATCAAATAAAGGATATAATTTTCTCTTGTAAGCAATGTTATCAACATTTACCTAAATCATGAAATGGTCGGGTCGGGTACACTTAGTAACGGAATATACATTCTCAATCAACATCAAGTTTTCAACGTCCAAAACACACTTAAAAGAAAGACTTCAGAATCAAACCAAGATTTCTTATGGCATTGTAGACTCGGTCATATCAATGAAACACGACTGACTAAGTTACATAAAGAAGGATAATTAGATCCGTTTGAGTATCAATCATATGCAACTTGTCAATCATGTATCAGAGAAAAGATGACAAAATCTCCGTTCATTGGACACAGAGAAAGAGCCACTAAGCTCCTGGGACTCATACACAGCGACGTGTGTGGGCCAATGTCTACAGATGCAAGAAGTGGCTATTCCTACTTCATTACTTTCACAGATGATTTCTCAAGGTATGAACATGTATTCTTAATGAAACATAAATCCGAGGTCTTTGAGAACTTCCAAGAGTATAAGAATGAAGCAGAAAAGAAAATCGGAAAAAGTATCAAGATGCTTCGATCCGATCGGGGCGGTGAATACTTAAATGCTGTGTTCCTGGAATATCTAAAAGAGAATGGAATTCTCTCTCAGCTTACTCCTCCATACACACCACAACACAACGGTGTATCAGAAAGACGGAATCACACCTTACAAGATATGGCGCGTTCTATGATGAGTAATGCTGAGTTGCCTCCCTCCTTCTAGGGCTATGCACCAGAAACTGCTGCATACCTATTGAACAAGGTTCCAACTAAGTCCGTGCCTACCACTCCATATGAAATATGGAGTGGGAAGAAACCCTGTCTTAAGTATCTGAAGATATGGGGCTGTCCTGCCTTTGTTAAAAAGGTTCATCCGGACAAACTCGAGGCACGTTCAGTATTGTGTAAGTTTGTGGGATACCCCAGGAATTCTAAGGGGTATTATTTCTATCACGCTGAGGAACAAAAGGCCTTTGTTTCTTATCATGCCAGCTTCGTTGAAACTCAATTTTTCGAAAAAGAGATAAGTGGGAGCGCAATAGAGCTGGAAGAAATTCCATAACCACAAACTATTACTGAAAACTTAGTAGAACTTGAGGTTTCAATGGAACAGGACGTACCCACGCCACTTCGCAGATCTAGTAGGCAGTCTAATCCGCCCGAGAGATACTACGGTTTTCTCGTAGACAGGGATCGAGAGGATTGCATCATCGAAGATGATGAGCCGACTATTTTTCAGCAAGCCATCACGAGTAAAGACTCGGTAAAGTGGCTGGATGCTATGCGATCCAAGATGGAATCCACGTACACAAACCAAGTTTGGACTTTGGATATTGCTCCTACTGGGGTAAAACCCGTAGGATGCAAATGGATCTTCAAAAAGAAGATTGGTGTAGATGGTCAGGTAGAAACCTACAAAGCTAGACTTGTTTCTAAAGGTTTTCATCAAAGTCCAGGATCGGACTATGACGAAACTTTTTCACCAGTGGCTATGCTTAAATCCATTCGGATCCTACTTGCCATTGCTGCCTTCCATGACTATGACATCTAGCAGATGAATGTTAAAACCTCTTTTCTAAATGGATGTTTAGAAGAGTGTGTTTCATGGATCAACCAGAGGGTTTCGTAGACAGTGGGAGCAGCAGAAAGGTTTGCAAGTTGCTTAAATCCATTTATGGATTAAAGCAGGCATCACGGAGTTGGAACATTTTCTTTGATGAGACGGTTAGGGAATTTTACTTTATCAAAAATGTAGATAAACCTTGTATTTATAAAAAGATTGTAGGGAAACTGTGGTATTCCTCGTTTTATACGTTGATAGCATTCTCCTGATAGGAAATGATATTCCTATGCTACAATCGGCCAAGCTGTTCTTGTCACAGAAATTCTCTAGAAAGACCTGGGTGATGCCTCGTACATTCTATGGATTACGATCTATCGTGATAGATCTAAAGAATATTGGGAATTTCACAGTCGGGGTACATTAAAATCGTATTAAAGTGGTTTAGTATGGAAGATTATAAGCGCGGCAATTTTCCCGCTTGTCAAGAAATCACCATCTCCAAAGAGATGTCTCCCAAGGCTAATGATGAGAGGGCTCGCATGAGTATAGTACCATACGCTTCGGCGGTAGGGTCGATAATGTATGTGTCACGACCCGAAAGAGCACGTGACTGGCCCTTGAACCATATGAAGTCTATAGGACTCCATCTGATCCAAGTAAGCCAAAAGCCCAGCAATCTAAAACCATTTTAAGAGTAAATAAAGAAAACTGGTTTTTAATAAGCAAAGAAATATATTTTGAAATCAAAGATTTTAAATAACTAAGCTGAAAAATGCATTTTTAAAATGTGTAGTCCTTTCTAAAAATTGCGGCAGAGTTTCCTTTGTAAATACTGGCCCCGAACGGGGTACAACATAAATAAGATATATGCAATGATAAAAGGCATCCCCAAGCGGGAGCAGCTCTTCGTCAATCGACGGTCACAACCACGCAAGCAATATAATATACAACGCCGAAAGGCGAGGATCAAAACTCAAAAAGAAACTCAAATAACATGAAAACCGTAATACTATTACACGCGACTCGAAGGTCGAAATAATACATCACTAGTGTCTAAGTTTGAAACAATATACAAGTTTTTGGTTGATGGAATTTCTAGATACAATGAGTAATACATATACAAGGATGGTTCTGATGCAAAGAACCCACCTACCAAGCAAATCACCCGCAAAGGAAAGCAGTGTGCCAGAAATGCCGTAATGGGACCTGTACGGAAAAACCTGCAAGAACTGTGGCACAACGGGGGTGAGTTGCCAACTCGTGAATAGAGAATATCTACAACCAGAATCGAATGCATGACCTAATTCTAGGTCAATACGATCAGATATAACATAACCCTCAAGAGTAAGTCTGAAGCATGATAAGGTGACAATGTAACATCTAAACATGTATGTAGTGCCAAGTGCTCGTGCCAGTGCCTCAGATAATAACATGTCGTAAATATAAGGTATGTCTGCATGAAGTAAATATGATGAAGTATCGAATAGATATCAATACACATATATTAGCGTCCCATTCCACTAATATTGGTGTAAAGGTATATATAACAGCGCCCTCATACCCTGTTATATATACAAATGAAGTATGATCAATGTAATAAAAGTCTATATATATGTGGATCCCATCCACCTGTCACCCAATGACAATATGCATCATGCATGTAAATGTGAGGATATAATCAAAATCAAGGAAACATCATGAAACCTGTGCCTAGCATCGGCACGTAAATCCCCGTCCATATGGGGCTCCGTCTGCGGTATCGGCCCTCGGCCCCGGCAGCACGGGTCAACCCATGTCCATCTCTCAACTCTGGTCGGTATCCCCCGGATATCCGCCGAGCTCAAATACAATCACCGGTAGGTACTCGCCCACCTCCAGGCTCAATCGGCAAAATCCTTCGATCATCTTGCCGAGGGGAACCATACCGCACCCCACCATGTACCCTCATACGGCACACACTCCTCGTATGGGGTATATAATCAGAACCGATAAATCTCATGGTGGCTGCGCAAATATCATATCAAGGAAACCGGGTTTTTCAAATAAGTACATACTCTCCTTTGAAATTATCCACGGTTCCCAAATCCAGAAATATCATGAAAACGAATATCTCAATGCGTATAATCAGAAAGCATGATGTATGTGACATAGAATAATAGTATGCACATACATGGTCATATCCTGATGCAATAATACTACTGTGTAGTGACATGGCAATTATCGATGATGAAGCGTGTGAGCCGGCAAGCAAGTGTACGTGGAACATATGCCTCATCGATAATGGTGATGGTGTCCTAACAGCATGTTGCAATATAGAAATAAACACATGCAATGCGATGCGGAATCAAATAATCAATGCAACAGTGAAGAATCTATACCAATATGTACATGTCATGCAGTGGTGCCATTTGAAATAAGACGAATCGGGGTTTTGGTAAAATAAGGGTTACAGTGTTTTTTAAGAATAGATACATCTTTTGAAAATACCGGTAGAATCCATTTGCCTGTCCTTAAGATATTCCCTATTCGTTAGTTTTGAAATAGGTATGACTCGGGTCTAATCTAACATCTACTAAGCCAAGTCCATCAGGAGGGGTATGAAAACCACCTAAATCTGAGTCGATATATATATAAATAATATAATAGTCGGTGATCCCGCCTCAATAGTATCGCGTACGATACAGTATATCATCTGACATCCTCGAGTCATGAGTGCGGATCTATCATCAATATAAAGCTCGTACGGTAAATCGTCGTACGGCATCCCAATAGCTGGGTACGGGTCAATATCATAATCAGCTCATCAATTAGTCGGTATCCTCATCATCATATCATATAATCTAGGGTACTCATCTAAGTCTAGTACAACTGATACCATCAATATGACTGTGTGTGCAAACACACGTCTAAAGGCCTGCTAGAGATCACATGTCGTATCCCAAATACGAATCATATCAAATCACCGATCTCGCGGCACAATGCCCAATATCATCGACTCATCTCCAATGTCGTCCAATATCATCAAACACAGTGCACGTATAATGAATATACAAGGGTGTACGTGTAGGTGTAAATCTATTCTAGGGTTCGCGACTATGAACTACACTAGTTGCTTCTAACCCTAAACTATCCATAATACACCTAACACAATATCCACAACACACTATAACTATCATATATATAATATATACATTATATCAACTACGGACTGTGGGGGTGCTACACGCCATCCACCCGACTTCCCCCGTAGATATAATCTACTCACCTTGCGTCTTCATTTGTGGACGTCGCCATGCGCTTGCTTGTCGTCCCGAAGTCTTCATGGGGTACCTACAAATTAAAGTATCGTATATGCACATTAAAACCAAATCAAAGCTAAAACGACACACGATAACCAAAATGATACGCTATGGGGCCTATAGGTTAGAACCTATGGGTACGCCTCCAAAACAAATAATCAATCCTCGATATCGTCGTATAAACGCCAAATAGTCGAGGTAAAACACAATACGTAAATTCAGAAATAAAAATACGGAATACGGAAACACGAATCCAAAACAGCAACAAAGGAAATAGGCTCCAGATTTCACCCTAGGTCAAATTAGACAAATCTATACATGTCAGGGGCCTAATCTACACATGTATGTAACACCTTAGATCGTGTTTGTAGCTAATTATATTTTAATATATGGTTTTTTAATAAAAAATTTACCAAATTGGTTTTTAATTATTTTATCCTATTTAATGAAAATTTTATTAGATTTTTCCTAGGCTTGCACACACTTGTGCATGTTAACTAGGGTGCTTTTTGGAGGTTAATCATCATTAGCAATCATGGTTAGCTAACCATTTTCCTTTAAGCTAGTTTTATTAATTGTTTAAGTGTTTTGGGGTTTATTGTGCATGGTTGTTATAATTAAAAGGGTTTTATTTTGGGTTGAAGTGTTGACCTTGTGAGAGAGAGAGAGAATGAGCATGGGGCAACATGGCATGAGCCATGCTCATTTAATGAAGTGAGAGAGAGTGAGAAGGGGGGTTGATTTGTTTCTCTCATTTCTCATTCTCACTCTCATTTCCCTCACACTCTCACATCAGCAGCTCCAGCAGCAGCAAACAACAGCATTAGCAGCAGCAGAGAAGCAAGTAGCAGCACCAGAAACAACATCAGCATCAGTAGCAGCAGCCTCAGCTTGCAGCAGCAGCAGCTCCAGACAGCAAAAAGCTCCAGCAGCAGTAGCAAGCTCTCACCTCCTCCATACACTTCTTCTCATGCTTCCTAGGGTTCATTAGGGTATATTTCTTGAACCCCATTTCATGGTTTGCTTAAGTTGTGTGTGGTTTAGTGTCGATTAGAGTTAAATTGTGAGTTTAGTACTAATTAAGGTGATTTATGTGGACTTTTGAGTAAATGATGATTGTGTTGGTTAACCCTACCTATTTAAGTGTTATTAGGGTTACTTTAACTAAGAATTTCCCCAGATTTCACTAAAATACCATAGGGTTTGTGTTTTGTGCAAAATCGGTGTTTTTAAGCGATATATTAGCATTTTGTAATCTGCTTTTGACCCGGGGCCTTCAGGACAAAATTTAGAAAATTGGGGCATGCACACTAGGTCTAGAACACACCACCAGAACACGACCCCCTATCTCCCAAGCATGGCCGCAAATTTAATCATATTGGCCGCAAATTGCGGCCATGAGGGGGTGTTGGGTCTTAGGGTTTTGGGTAGGGTACTCTGCTGTGTATTGTAGTGTTTTGGCATGTATAGTTTTGTAAGATTTGACCTGTAGGAATATCTGGGATCAAATACCGTTTTTCATGTCCGTTGTGTTTGCGCGATACGCGTGATACGTGAGTGGGTTCTGCGATCCAGCGTGTAGCGGCGTGTCGCGGTAGTTTTAGACGCGAATACACACGTTTTAGCGTATCGTGCACACGCGCGTTTAGTTCGCGACGCGAGTTTCTCGTTTGGGTTCGATATCGCGTTTTGCGGAATATTTGGCTTATATATGATTTCCTTGTCTAAATTGCAGGTTTGCCGGCGGGGACTACGTACACTGCTACAAGGGGGAGCAGATGGTAGGATTCACCTAGCGTGGAGCGTAGGTGAGTAGATTTAACATCTACAGGGGAATCGCCCGCATGGCGTTATGCGTCTGGGCTAGAATTCTATTACTTGTCACATATTCTACGTCATTGTTAGAATTGCGCCTTTACCTTATTTCCTTGATATAGTTGTACTGTGACTAGTAGCCGTGGGACACTGCACATATTATTGACGGTTCATGTTGCACGAGCACGGATTGTATGCTACACACACACCGTCAATAATTGCCATGTCATACATAAACCATTATAGATATTATATTGCTTAGTTAGGGACTTTAAGACATCGATTTACATTACTTATCACGTTTTGACATTTAGTTACCGATATACCTTACTCACCTATTCCACTCATACCCGGAGGGGCTATACTTCATCAGTTCTTATAGGTAGATACCTATACATTGCTACACCTGTATGTTACACACATATTCAGTTGCAGTCACATATTTACCTTTACTGATGTTACTTAGCTGTACCTTATTGATTTCGCATACTTATGGTTTCAGCTATACATTCTCATCTATATGCTCGCATTTCAGATATATCGCATATATTTATTCCTGGATTTGCGCATTGTTTATTGGAATTTTAGATGATGTTTTCTGGATTTGGGAACCGCGGGAGTTCATGAAATTATGCATACATTGAAAAACCCGGTTTCCTTGATATGATATTTGCGCAGCCACCATGAGATTTATCGGTTATGATTATATACTCCATTCGAGGTGTGGTTGCCGTATGAGGGTACATGGTGGGGCCCGGTATGGTTCCCATAGGCAAGAAGATCGATGGACTTTGCCGATTGAGCCTGGAGGCGGGCTAGTACCTACCGGTGACAGTACTAATGACTTGGCGGGGATCATGGAGATACCGTTGGGAGTCATGCGTGTATGCATATGTCGAAAGGCGAGGGTCAAAGCTAGGCACTCGTGCTTTCGAGATAGCGTATGATACGTACCTATCAGGATTTCTGTGTCGATGCTTAGCACATTGTTTTCATGATATTTCCTTTAAACACCTTTGTATATATAACAGAGGATTTATCCGTTGTTATATATACCCTTACACCAGTATTTGTAGAATGGGACACTAATATATGTGTATTGACCCTATCATATTTATTTCTGCATAAATATATATATTTAGGATGCTAGAATCTTACTTGAGATTTTGACTTGGGATATCAGGTGATTCATTGAGATTGGATATTGGACATACATATGGGATTACTGATTTGTACATTCGGGATATAGGAGATTACTCGATATTGTACATTGAGGAGATGTGAGACTTATATGTTGTGAGAGCCCAACTTGGGGGCTGATTTGAGGAATTGGGATTTTAGTGTCTTGATGGATTGTAATCCTACCACGATGACAGGATTCCGTGGGATGGCATATTTCACTCCATACCTCATACCTTTTCACTTATGCACTGTTCCATGTATTAGGAGTACCTGTTAGTGTACCCTTCATAATTGCTGCATATTTATATTCTCATATCCCTATTGCATGGTTATTGCATACTGCTGTCATGTTGTTACTGCTTCATATATCGATTGTACCTGCTAATGTACTTTCCATTATTCTGCATTCACATGACCTGTTATTACTGTAAATTGTATATCTTAGATTCATGCTGTACGTACATTCCTGCGATTACCTGCATATGTTATCTACTATTCACGAGTTGGCAACTCACCCCCGTTGTGCCATAGGTGTTGCAGGTTGTTCCCCAGAGTAGTTGAGGCACACTATTCACCTATCATCTTTTGCTACAGGTACCGCATCGGCTCACAGTATACTATTTTTCTTAGGTGGGTTGGATGATTATCTGTATTTCATATTGTACATTCGTTGTATCGTGTACTCTCCATCTACTATTTTATTGTTGACTTAGAGACTTGGTGAGGACGATATTGTATATTATTTGTGGATTTGTTGTCTTTTATATACAGCTTTCTCTCTATTGTCTTTATTTCTTCGCTACGGCGGCGTATATTTGGGTTGTATTCATCTTAGCTAGTTTTTACAAAAGGGGGTGTTGCCAAAATTTTAAAGAAATAATGTAGGACGTTTAAAGAATTTGGGTTGCGATTTCAAATGTTTCAAAAACTTTTATTATCTTTTCCGTATTTTCATGGTTTAGATATCTGGGTTTGGCTTTCTTTTACTGCGTTACGTCTTTAGGCGTTGCGTAGTATTAGGGCCGTCACGTGCCAAATTCAGGTCGTGACAAAGTTGGTATCAGAGCGCTAGGTTTTACCTTTCGGAGTGTAGGATGACCTTAGTATGATGGAGTAGGTAGTTTAAACAGAGTAACGCAGTGTGTGTATGTCTGCAGCATACCCACGATGCGGTACTTCGCCTTAAGTGACCTAAGTACAATTGCTTGAAATTCCTTCCTTGATGATTCATATCCTTGAGATTCGATTCCTTATTCTCATCGAATCTTATATCTATTTATAGCCTTGCCGCCGATGACTATGGGGACTCAGAGTGATGCAGCGAGGGCCGAGGTCAGAGTTGGCTCAGGTGAGACGGGTACTGACCAGGATGGCACTCTAGTTACACAGGTGCAGACGGATCAGCCTATGACATATACTATTGATAGGCTTTTGGCAGAGATGCAGGACTTCCGCCAGACTATGAGTTCATTGGTTGATGTCGTTCGGGAGCTACGACAGGAGGTTGTCACCCCTGTTACTCAGTTGTCACTTACGATCAGCATGCAGCAGTCCGTCACCTATATAGCACCAGTGGTTGCAGCTCCAGTTGACGAGGCGCATATTCCAGAGGCTCAGAGAGTTCCAGGACAGTGGAGGACTCATACCAGTGTACCAGCCCAGAGACAGAGGTTTAGTCATCGAGACAGATTTCGTGGCCGTTGCGGGAGTAGCAGAGGGTTAGGACGAGGAAAGTCGTTCAGCTCTCATTCCAGGAGGGTCAGCAGTCAGCGCGCGGATGTTTTCGATGCGGGAGCCTTCAGCACTTCGTCAGGGATTGTTCCTTAGCACCTCGTCAGGATTGTACTCAGAGAGGCCGTGGACGCGGAAGGTTCGCTCACAGGGCTCAGTCTACCAGAGGAGTTCAGCCGGTTGCGGGTAGAGGGCGGACACAGGAGTTTGCTTCTACTCATCGGGACGCGCAGGCGTCCAATGTGGAGTTTTCAGGTATCCTTACTTATATGTTCTTTTGATGTACTCGTTTGCTTTTCACACTTGTACCGTGGTTGGGTAGATTAGTTGTAGTTTGTGTTAAGTTCTATCAGCGATTCTTTTGTTGCGCGACACGTATATCAGTTGTGTGCCAATCGAATAGGAGATAGAGATTCGTCCGTCGTTTTGGTCCTTCTAGAGATGTTGGATTTGACGTTCTCCTGGGCACGGACTGGTTAATTATGCGCTAGGCGTCTGTGGGCTATCATGAGGAAACAGTCAGGTTTGTTTTCCCGGCAGGTTAGTTCTTGTTGTGCAGGTGGATAGTTGTGCCGCCTCTCACAGCTTGAATTCAGCCTTTTTCGCTAGTCGGCTACTGAGGAGATGTCGTGGATTCTTGGCGTTCATTCATAATACCATAGCCACAGAGGGTTTGTTGGACCGGTGTTCCTTTCGTGCGAGAGTTTTCCGACGTTGTTCCAGATGAGCCGGCGAAGCTTGGGAGCTAAAAGATCAGCTGCAGAGTTGTGGTTTGGGGAGTTTTGTGCATCTTAGTGTTTCGCTTTTGGAAGCTCCTATTTCTGTTCGTCAAGGAGAAGGACGGCAGTTTGAAGTTGTGTATCGACGGGTCGTTAATTGAACCGGCTTACGGTGCGGCTAGGTATCCTTTACCTCGCATTGACGATTTCTTCGATCAGCTCCACAGTGCGAGACGTTTCCAAGTTTGTTTGGGATCAGGTCATCATTATTGCGGATTCGGAGTGATGGCATTCCGAAGACTGCCTTATGCGTGCTACGGGCCTTGTGTATATTAGTGAGTCATTGGATTCACTGATGCCCTAGCAGCATTCGTAGATGTGATGAACCAGATTTCTCCAAGCCGTTCCTCAACCAGTTATTGTTATGCTGTTTATGACATTCTGGTCTATTTAATATGTCTTGAGGAACAGGAGTAGCACTTGAGGATTTGTTATGCAGATACTGGGAGAGCACCAGCAGTTGCTAGATTCTTGGAGTGTTTCTTCAGGCTTGTTTTGTGTTGACTCCTAGGTCTTGTTGTCACGGGAGACGGTTTTGTATGGTCCCAAGGGAGATCGTGTCCGTACAGCTTAGGCCCAGACTTGTGTGCAGGACGGAGATCCGCAGATTTTGGGCTTAGCAGGTTCTTACCACCGTTTCATGCAGGATTGCTAGAGTAGTGCTGCACCGTCGACTGAATGGACTGGAAGGGAAGTTTCTTTTCTTTGGACTGAGGCATGTGTGCGGAGTTTTCGGCAGTTGAAGATTCTGTTAACAACTGCACCAGTTTCTTCCTTGCTTGTGGTTCGGGCGACCTTGTTGTTTAACTGTAATGTTTCTTGAGTGGGCTCGAGTGTGTACTAAGGTGACACTAAAGAGTTATCGCGCGCGAGAAGGATATTCCACTCATGATCTGGAGATGGCCACGGTGGTTTTGCGTTGGAGATTTGGAGACACTAATTGTTCAAGAGTCGTGTTAGATTTTCACGGACCACCAGAGCTTAATGTACATCTTCCTGCAGCGGATTTTGATTGTTGTGATAATCTTCTGCAGATTTACAGTTCTTGTGTGATCGTCGAGTATAGCTTAAGTTCGTCTCTACGGAGGGGGCAGCTTGCTCATGTCCGCGCCCGACCACTTTTCTTAAATCGCTTTCGCGAGACACTACCCGCCGATGCTCGTACGTCAGAGATACTTGAGCATACTCGGCTGGGTAATGATTCGGAGTCCTTGATTTGTGATAATGGTGTGTTAAGTTAGGGACGCGTTTTTGTACCTGATATTGTCAGGTACAGACGTGAAATCCTAGAGCAGGCACATCTGTCAACTCTCTATATTCATTCAAGTTCCACCAACATTGACGTGACTTGTGATATAGTTACGGGTGGACAGGGATGTAAAGAGAAGTTACAGGTTTCGTTTCAAGGTGTCTGTCTTTTGTGTGTTTGGGTTGAGTATCTGAGACCGACTGGAGAGTTGCAACCTTTTACCGTTCCGAAGTAGGAGTGGGAGCAGATCTCCACGAATTTCATTATGGTTTCTACCCAGGGTTAGTCAGGGTGTGACTCCATTCGGATTCTTGTCGTCCGGTTATACTCAATTTGCTCAGTTGTATTTGTTAAGTTGTGTGTTTGTGTTAGTTGTTTTCAGCAGTTGGGGATCGTCACTCGCCATTGTTAGGGTTCTTCTTCGATAGCTGTTATCAGGAGACGCTCCAATTGGCAACCTTTAGGCTTAGGGGTTAGGTCGTGTCGATCACCAGTCTGTTGTTTTTCTGACACTGCGTAAGTAGGATTTTGGACCCCAGCTATGTCTAGAGACTTCGGAGATGGTCCAGTGGTGTTAGGTCAGGATGGAAATTGTCCATTGCGATCTGAGGTCTTATGCCGACTGTGTTGGTCATAGACTCGAGTTCACAGGGACAGATCATGTATTCCTACGGACTTTTCCGTTGAATTGACGTGTTGGATTTTGGGAAGCTTGTCCCAGGATTTTAGGTCCTTTTGAGATCCTATAAGCGAATTAGTTTCGTTGCCTTTAATTTGGCACTTCCACCCAGATTATTGAGTTTTCACCCTGTATTCCTTGTGATGATACTTTACAATCACCTTCATGACCTTTCTCACATGATTTGGCACCAGACCAATTAGCTTGGACGCGATCTTTCGTTCACCAGCAGCCAATTGTGTTAATAGCTCGGCAGGTGGAGAAACGTCGGTCAAGGGTCTTGCCATCTGTGAAGGGTTTTTCTTGGACGTAGCCGTATAGTGAGATAATCACTTGGGAGGCTACGAGCGAGATTTGGGAGTTGTAATCTTCTTTTTGAAGGTACGCGTATCGGTATATTTTTAAATTCGGGGACGAATTTCTTTTAAGGGGGGAGATTGTAACACCTTAGATTGTGTTTGTAGCTAATTATATTTTAATATATGGTTTTTTAATAAAAAGTTTATCAAATTGGTTTTTAATTATTTTATCCTATTTATAGAAAATTTTATTAGATTTTTCCTAGGCTTGCACACACTTGTGCATGTTAACTAGGGTGCTTTTTGGAGGTTAATCATGATTAACAATCATTGTTAGCTAGCCATTTTCCTTTAAGCTACTTTTATTAATTGTTTAAGTGTTTTGGGGTTTATTGTGCATGGTTGTTATAATTAAAAGGGTTTTATTTTGGGTTGAAGTGTTGACTTTGAGAGAGAGAGAGAGAATGAGCATGGGGCAACATGGCATGAGCCATGCTCATTTAATGAAGTGAGAGAGAGTGAGAAGGGGGGGTTGATTTGTTTCTCTCATTTCTCTTTCTCACTCTCATTTCCCTCTCACTCTCACACTCTCACACACTCACATCAGCAGCTCCAGCAGCAGCAAACAACAGCATTAGCTGCAGCAGAGAAGCAAGCAGCAGCACCAGAAACAACATCAGCATCAGTAGCAGCAGCCTCAGCTTGCAGCAGCAGCAGCTCCAGACAACAAACAGCTCCAGCAGCAGTAGCAAGCTCTCACCTCCTCCATACACTTCTTCTCTTGCTTCCTAAGGTTCATTAGGGTATATTTCTTGAACCCCATTTCATGGTTTGCTTAAGTTGTGTGTGGTTTAGTGTCGATTAGTGTTAAATAGTGAGTTTAGTGCTAATTAAGGTGATTTATGTGGACTTTTGAGTAAATGATGATTGTGTTGGTTAACCCTACCCATTTAAGTGTTATTAGGGTTACTTTAACTGAGAATTTCCCCAGATTTCACTAAAACACGATAGGGTTTGTGTTTTGTGCAAAATCGGTGTTTTTAAGCGATATATTAGCATTTTGTAATCTGCTTTTGACTCGGGGCTTTCAGGACAAAATTGAGAAAACTGGGGCATGCACACTAGGTCTAGAACACACCACCAGAACACGAGCCCCTATCTCCCAAGCATGGCTGCAGATTTAATCATATTGGCCGCAAATTGCGGCCATGAGGGGGTGTTGGGTCTTGGGGTTTTGGGTAGGGTACTCTGCTATGTATTGTAGTGTTTTGGCATGTATAGTTTTGTAAGATTTGACCTGTAGGAAAATCTGGGATCAAATACCGTTTTTCTTGTCCGTTGTGTTTGCGCGATACGCGCGATACGTGAGTGGGTTCTGCGATCCAGCATGTCGCGGCGTGTCACGGTAGTTTTAGACACGTATACACACATTTTAGCGTATCGTGCAAACGCGCGTTTAGTTCGCGACACGAGTTTCTCGTTTGGGTTCGATATCGCGTTTTGCGGAATATTTGGCGTATATATGATTTCCTTGTCTAAATTGCAGGTTTGCAGGCGGGGACTATGGACACTGCTGCAAGGGGAGCAGATAGTAGGATTCACCTAGCGTGGAGCGTAGGTAAGTAGATTTAACATCTACAGGGGAATCGCCCGCATGGCGTTATGCGTCTGGGCTAGAATTCTATTACTTGTCGCATATTCTACATCATTGTTAGAATTGCGCCTTTACCTTATTTTCTTGATATAGTTGTACTGTGACTAGCAGCCGTAGGACACTGCACATATTATTGACGGTTCATGTTGCACGAGCATGGATTGTATGCTACACACACACCGTCAATAATTTCCATGTCACACACAAACCATTATAGTCATTATATTGCTTAGTTAGGGACTTTAAGACATCGATTTACATTACTTATCACGTTTTGACATTTAGTTACCGATATAACTTACTCACCTATTCCACTCATACCCGGAGGGGGTATACTTCATCAGTTCTTATAGGTAGATACCTATACATTGCTACACCTGTATGTTACACACATATTCAGTTGCAGTCACATATTTACCTTTACTGATGTTACTTAGCTGTACCTTATTGATTTCACATACTTATGGTTTCAGCTATACATTCTCATCTATATGCTCGCATTTCAGATATATCGCATATATTTATTCCTGGATTTGCGCACTGTTTATTGGGATTTTAGATGATGTTTTCTGGATTTGGGAACCGCGGGAGTTCATGAAATTATGCATACATTGAAAAACCCGGTTTCCTTGATATGATATTTGCGCAGCCACCATGAGATTTATCGGTTCTGCTTATATACTCCATACGAGGTGTGGTTGCCGTATGAGGGTACATGGTGGGGCCCAGTATGGTTCCCCTCGGCAAGAAGATCGATGGACTTTGCCGATTGAGCCTGGAGGCGCGCTAGTACCTACCGGTGACAGTACTAATGACTCGGCGGGGATCATAGAGATACCGTTGGGAGTCATGCGCGTATGCATACGTCGAAAGACGAGGGTCCGAGCTAGGCACTCGTGCTTTCGGGATAGCGTATGATACGTACTTATCAGGATTTCTGTGTCGATGCTTGGCACATTGTTTTCATGATATTTCCTTTAAACACCTTTGTGTATATAACAGGGGATTTATCCGTTGTTATATATACCCTTACACCAATATTAGTGGATTGGGATGCTAATATATGTGTATTGACCCCATCATATTTATTTCTGCATAAATATATATATTTAGGATGCTAGAATCTTACTTGAGATTTTGACTTGGGATATCAGGTGATTCATTGAGATTCGATATTGGACATACATATGGGATTACTGATTTGTACATTCGGGATATAGGAGATTACTCGATATTGTACATTGAGGAGATGTGAGACTTATATGTTATGAGAGCCCAACCTGGGGGCTGATTTGAGGAATTTGGATTTGAGTGTCTTGATGGATTATGATCCTACCACGATGACAGGATTCCAGGGAGATGAAGAAGCAGCAGCAGCAAGCAAAGAAGAGGGAGAGAGAAATGGTGAAGAAAATGGAGGAATGGCCAAGTCTTGGTCAAAGGTTACCCTCTCTCTCTCTCTCACCCATACCTCATTATCTTATTCCTTTTCCATATTCTTTTTCTTTTCTTTTCTCCAAAATTCCTTTCTCACTCAAATACTAATCCCAAAAGAAACATGGTGGAAAAATGCACAAGTGTAAGAAAAATAATATGTGCATGTTCTGCACAAAAAATGCTAAAAACCGATTAGCGATTTTTAATCGCGATTAGCACTAAATTAGCATATAAATGATCTTAAAAACTTAAAAAAATGATATAATTCCATAAATTACCCTATTTTAGAATTTTCCATAATTTTTCCAAATTTTTTCTGTATTTAATTATACCAAAATATTAAAATATTCAATAAAATAATATTAAATTATAAAAATTCCCAAAAATAATATTTTATTTTTTTTGAAATGTAACAATCTTCCCCTCTTAAATAAATTCGGTCCCCGAATATAAATTTAAACCCCCAAGTACTAAAACATTTCAGTAAAAATCCAAATTGTCGGGGCTCCGAAATCATCAATACATAAAACACATCATAGCGCAATACATGCGCATAAGTAATGAGCAGATAACTCAAAATCGAAACTTCGTGAAGCATCCTGCAATCATCGGAGGCATGGTAAAGACACAAATGTCAAATCCAAAACAAAACTAGTATGATGTACGTCAAAATTATACATGTATATATGAAAGCTATATATGTAAATAACTAAGTAAATGCATGCAAAAGTATGCGGGTACTGTCTTCTGACTAGTCCCGCTCAGTATGAAAACATATGGCAATATCATGAAACGTAATTCTCTATAAGGAATAAATCTCAAAATGTATATATGAATATCCGGTGCGTCTGGTGCGCACGGAAATCAAAATCCATATATGTGCCATACATGTGCACAAAAACAACATCTAGGTGCAACTGGTGTGCACGAAACATCTGTCATAGGCAACGTGTGTGCCTGACAGCAAAATCAGGTGTATCTGTCATGCACAAGGAATCCCGATTTAGCGCATCTGTTGTGCACCAAAATCGTATCAAAACCTGCACCCAACATGCGCGAAAATCCAAAATCAAATGCACAGAGTGCAAGAAATCAATATCAATATCAGATTCGAAATCGACGGTATACAATACGGCTCACTCAAAATCAGGTATACCGTGGTGTATAAGCTCACAACCATGTGCATCAGCATGCACAAATCAAATCAAAACACTAAAGGTGCACGAAAACTATGCCGGAAGCGTAAATCAAATCATTGGCATAAAATAGGCATGAACTCACAATCAATACCTCAAATGTAATAATTATGCGCAAAATATAAATACCCAGTGGGTGCAACCATCATGCACAAAACAAATATCATGAAACTCAGCCATCAAGACTAAATCATGAAAACAGAACGCCCAAAATACCGAAATCCAAAGTGACGGATTCGTGATAATCGAATCACAAAATCACAAATCATAAATACCGTCGTCGGTAGTCCCCCTTCACAGTCGAGAAGGTGTCGGTGCATCCAATGCTAGCAGCGCAAGATATCTACTTGCCTCTTGCTCACGGTCTGGAGTTCTCTGTCTCTGAGTCCTTATCTTCTCTGCGGATTACCTATCTCGCAATCAATCGGCTCAACGGCCCTGTCAGGTGTGCTAACGGGGACGATTCCGTTCTGGCACTTCTCTGGTCATCTCTCGGTCAATCCTCACGACCACTCGTAAAGCAGCATGTCACTGGCGTCGGCCTCTGACTCTCTGAATGCACATCACACATCTGATCCTGGGTGCAGATATCATTGCAGCAGTGTCCTGGAAGGAATCCTGCTCAGGGTCTCTTCCAATCTTGCCTATGCCGATCTGTACGGAGGCTGGTACTCTCGCGTAATCTCTTCTCTGCCGAATTGCCCGGAAGTCATCGTCCATTGCTGAAGCTAATTCTTGTTCCGAAACGGCTGCAAACTCATCGCGCTTTTTTTTTCTGGAAGATATATCCATAAACAATGCCTCTGCGTGCGTATCGCATCTCTGATGTCAGCGGAGGGGAATGTCATCTCTTCGAAATCTCTTGCGAACTCTTTACTTCACTCTGCTTCAATGTCGACTGATTCGGACTCGTCTCATCATGGCTGCACGGATTGCGCTCCAATGGCTATACTCGTATCTGGAGTCTCCCAAGCAGTGTCCCATCACATGATATCCGAATGATGTCGAATCGTCCGATCGACTCGTCAGAACCTCATAATCCCCCAAGAGATTAACATCTTGAGTACAGTTTAATAGTATCGGGTGCATGCCACAGCGTTGGTGGTCCAGCCGTAGAAGGGCAAACCCAAGCCTCACTAATGGCGCCGCAGAACTGCCGCAAACCCTAAGGTTCAAAGGCTTTCACATGGTCATTAAGTCGAGTTAGGGTTTCATTCTTCTAGAGGGTCCATAGAATCGCCTGCATGTCTTTTCGTATACTTTAAACTTGGAAAATAGGCTCCTGACATTCGATCGTCTCTATCGACTCTCAACGAACCTACGTGAAGTCATCTCTAGCTGGAATCAATCTATCTGATGACCTCGCATCGGTAAGCGAACGAACCACCTGTCCTAGTTATTCATCCTCGGGTGACTAGCGACTCACCAACATATCTCTAAGTATAAACTCATGCTGCAGTAGCTCCAATCATTTGGGCGACATCTCGTCATTTGCAGCAACAACTGGCTCATTCGTCTGTACGCTGAACATCGCCTCTATCATCCTGAATAAGCGATATATCAATGTCCATCACATCCTGGCTGGCCTCTAGCAGCAGCCTGCTCCTCTGGTACCAATCGGCACGTCCGAGAAATCTCGTGAAAGCGATCTGTCAAACTCTCATGGCGCGAAAACACAATAAGACGACGCCTCTCAATGCAATCATAAGTCTCTGGAATCACGCCCTGGTCAGTCCTCGTCTGCGACGAGCTCAAGCTGACTCAACTCTAGCCATAGCTCTCTCTCTGCCCGTGTGATCGTGGCAGCAAAAACATAACCAGTATCGATGAAGATAGATCATAGGAAAGAATATAATACTGTGCAAGGAAATGTACATCTTAAGGCTCCTTAAGCGGAGTGGCGTGTTGTAAGTATGCCGCGGAACATACACACGATACGTCACTCTACTGCAGTCACCTACTCTATCAACCAAGGGTCATCCTACGCGACGAAAGTTCGGGTCTAATACCCCCTCGACTAAGTCCAAGTTCCGTAAAGTCAAGCCTAAGTTCCGTATATATATAGACGCCCTAGGCTCGACATAGTCAAACTTAGACTCGAACCAAGGTTAACCTAGCACTCTGATACCAACTTTGTCACGACCCGAAAGAGCACGTGACTGGCCCTTGAACCATATGAAGTCTATATGACTCCATCTGATCCAAGTAAGCCAAAAGCCCAGCAATCTAAAACCATTTTAAGAGTAAATAAAGAAAACTGGTTTTTAATAAGCAAAGAAACATATTTTGAAATCAATGATTTTAAAAAACTAAGCCGAAAAATGCATTTTTAAAATGTGTAGTCTTTTCTAAAAATTTCGGCAGAGTTTCTTTTGTAAATACCGGCCCCGAACGGGGTACAACATAAATAAGATATATGCAATGATAAAAGGCATCCCCAAGCGGGAGCTAGCTTTTCGTCAATCGACGGTCACAACCACGCAAGCAATATAATATACAACGCCGAAAGGCGAGGATCAAAACTCAAAAAGAAACTCAAATAACATGAAAACCGTAATACTACTACACACGACTCTAAGTTAGAAATAATACATCACTAGTGTCTAAGTCTGAAACAATATACAAGTTTTTGGTTGATGGAATTTCTAGATACAATGAGTAATACATATACAAGGATGGTTCTGATGCAAAGAACCCACCTACCAAGCAAATCACCTACAAAGGAAAGCAGTGTGCCAGAAATGCCGCAATGGGACCTGTATGGAAAAACCTGCAAGAACTGTGGCACAACGGGGGTGAGTTGCCAACTCGTGAATAGAGAATATCTACAAGCAGAAATCGAATGCATGACCTAATCCTTGGTCAATACGATCAGATATAACATAAACCTCAAGAGTAAGCCTGAAGCATGATAAGGTGGCAATGTAACATCTAAACATGTATGTAGTGCCAAGTGCTCGTGCCAGTGCCTCAGATAATAACATGTCGTAAATATAAGGTATGTCCGCATGAAGTAAATATGATGAAGTATCGAATAGATATCAATACACATATATTAGCGTCCCATTCCACTAATATTGGTGTAAAGATATATATAACAGCGCCCTCATACCCTGTTATATATACAAATGAAGTATGATCAATGTAATAAAAGTCTATATATATGTGGATCCCGTCCACCTGTCACCCAATGACAATATGCATCATGCATGTAAATGTGAGGACATAATCAAAATCATGGAAACATCATGAAACATGTGCCTAGCATCGGCATGTAAATCCTCGTCCATATGGGGCTCCGTCTGCGGTATCGGCCCTCGGCCCCGACAGCACGGGTCAACCCATGTCCATCTCTCAACTCTGGTCGGTATCCCTCGGATATCCGACGAGCTCAAATACAATCACCGGTAGGTACTCGCCCACCTCCAGGCTCAATCGGCAAAATCCTTCGATCATCTTGCCGAGGGGAACCATACTGGGCCCCACCATGTACCCTCATACGGCACACACTCCTCGTATGGGGTATATAATCAGAACCGATAAATCTCATGGTGGCTGCGCAAATATCATATCAAGGAAACCGGGTTTTTCAAATAAGTACATACTCTCCTTTAAAATTATCCACGGTTCCCAAATCTAGAAATATCATGAAAACGAATATCTCAATGCGTATAATCAGAAAGCATGATGTATGTGACATAGAATAATAGTATGCACATACAAGGTCATATCCTGATGCAATAATATTACTGTGTAGTGACATGGCAATTATCGATGATGAAGTGTGTGAGCCGGCAAGCAAGTGTACGTGGAACATATGCCTCATCGATAATGGTGATGGTGTCCTAACAGCATGATTGCAATATAGAAATAAATACATGCAATGCGATGCGGAATCGAATAATCAATGCAACAGTGAAGAATCTCTACCAATATGTACATGTCATGCAGTGGTGCCATTTGAAATAAGACGAATCGGGGTTTTGGTAAAATAAGGGTTACGGTGTTTTTTAAGAATAGATACGTCTTTTGAAAATACCCGTAGAATCCCTTTGCCTGTCCTTAAGATATTCCCGATTCGTTAGTTTTGAAATAGGTATGACTCGGGTCTAATCTAACATCTACTAAGCCAAGTCCATCAGGAGGGGTATGGAAACCACCTAAATCTGAGTCGATATATATATAAATAATATAATAGTCGGTGATCCTGCCTCAATAGTATCGCGTACGATACAGTATATCATCGGACATCCTCGAGTCATGAGTGCGGATCTATCATCAAAATAAAGCTCGTACGGTAAATCGTCGTACGGCATCCCAATATCTGGGTACGGGTCAATATCATAATCAGCTCATCAATTATTTGGTATCCTCATCATCATATCACATAATCTGGGGTACTGATCTAAGTCTAGTACAACTGATACCATCAATATGACTGCGTGTGTAAACACACGTCCAAAGGCCCGCTAGAGATCATATGTCGTATCCCAAAATACGAATCATATCAAATCACCGATCTCGCGGCACAATGCCTAATATCATCGACTCATATCCAATGTCGTCCAATATCATCAAACACAGTGCACGTATAATGAATATGCAAGGGTGTACGTGTAGGTGTAAATCTATTCTAGGGTTCGCGACTATGAACCACACTAGTTGCTTCTAACCCTAAACTATCCATAATACACCTAACACAATATCCACAACGCACTATAACTATCATATATATAATATATACATTATATCAACTACGGACTGCGGGGGTGCTACACGCCATCCACCCGACTTCCCCCGTAGATATAATCTACTCACCTTGCGTCTTCATTTGTGGACGTCGCCACGCCCTTGCTTGTCGTCCCGAAGTCTTCTTGGGGTACCTACAGATTAAAGTATCGTATAATCGCATTAAAACCAAATCAAAGCTAAAACGACACACGATAACCAAAACGATACGCTATGGGGCCTATAGGTTAGAACCTATGGGTACGCCTCCAAAACCAACAATCAATCCTCGATATCGTCGTATAAATGCCAAATAGTCGAGGTAAAACACAATACGTAAATTCAGAAATAAAAATACGGAATACGGAAACACGAATCCAAAACATCAACAAAGGAAATAGGCTCCAGATTTCACCCTATGTCAAATTAGACAAATCTATACATGCCAGGGGCCTAATCTACACATGTAGGAGCTCTGGAACAAAAACGAGACATTTTGGTGCTGGTCTGGCCGTAAATTGTGGCCAATAGGAATATATCTGCGGCCGGGTCATGCAATTAGGGGCTAGGGTCTTGGTGGTAGCTTCCTGGGTGCCTGCACATATCACTGTCCAACCAATTTTATTTTCAAGTGTCTCGGGTGAAAGCAGATTCAATATAACCTTCACAGATTTCATAACTTTTCCGATATCGGTTTCTAAACTAAACAAGGGGTATAAGGAATTCTAAAATTAAGCTAAGGGTTCAATAAATACCTCATTTGGTAACTCAAGAAAATTCTTGAGTTGCCCCTAGTGGCCAAAATCCTTGCTTTCTTAGTCCAATGTGTAGATCTTGAACTTGTGCACACTTTTAATAAAATGGGGGTAGGGTTTTGGTGATGTTTGTGAGATGATTTGGGGCTTGAAGAGGGGAGGGAGATGAAGAAGCAGCAGCAGCAGCAGCAAGCAAAGAAGAGGGAGGGAGAAATGGTGAAGAAAATGGAGGAATGGCCAAGTCTTGGTCAAAGGTTACCCTCTCTCTCTCTTTCACCCATACCTCATTATCTTATTCCTTTTCCATATTCTTTTTCTTTTCGTTTCTTCAAAATTCCTTTCTCACTCAAATAGTAATCCCAAAAGAAACATGGTGGAAAAATGCACAAGTGTAAGAAAAATGATATGTGCATGTTTTGCACAAAAAATGCTAAAAACCGATTAGCGATTTTTAATCGCGATTAGCACTAAATTAGCATATAAATGATCTTAAAAACTTAAAAAATGACATAATTCCATAAATTACCCTATTTTAGAATTTTCCATAATTTTTCCAAATTTTTTCTATATTTAATTATACCAAAATATTAAACTATTCAATAAAATAATATTAAATTATAAAAATTCCCAAAAATAATATTTTTTTTTTTTGAAATGTTACAGTATGCGATGTTATGTACCAGACCAGATGTAGCTTACGCACTTAGCATGGTATGCAGGTATCAGTCAACCCCAGGTGAGAAATATTGGATAGGAGTAAAGAACATTCTTAAGTACCTGAGAAGGACTAAGGATATGTTCTTGGTGTACGGTAATGAGGACCTCCAGATCAAGTCTTTTACCGACTCTGGCTTCCAAAGTGACAAGGATGAGTCTAAATCTGTCTCGGGTTATGTGTTTACCATCAACGGAGGGGCGGTCTGTTGGAAGAGTTCCAAACAGGATACCGTAGCAGACTCGACGATGGAGGCTGAGTACATCGCTGCTAACGATGCCGCAAAAGAGGCTGTCTGGATAAGGATGTTCATTTCTGAAATTTAGGTGGTTCCATCCATTGCTAATCCAATACCTTTGTATTACGATAACAATGAAGCCATGGCTTTGGCAAAGGAACTACGGTCCCATCAGAAATCCAGACATATCTTGAGGCGGTATCACCTGATCAGGGAAATCATGGATCGCCAGGAGATCGAGGTGCGGAGAGTAGATACAAAGGACAACACTGCAGATCCATTCACCAAGGTCATCCCTCAAGTCCAGTTCAAGAGACTGTTCGAGATGTTGGGCATGCGGTACGCCAGCAACTGGCTCTAGTGAAGACAGTGGGTACTTATTGCGCCAATTATAGGCCTTGGTGTAAGTGGGAGATTGTTGGATATGTATGCCCTAGAGGCCTTCATTGTATAGGATGCTAGGGATATGTATGTACAGGACAATCTTGCTCGATATGATAGTACACTAATTGGTTTGTCTTTTTCTTAACATGTGATGTGTTTTACTTAGTATTTCATATCTTGTATACATATTGATAAAGCCCGTATGATCTTTTCCTGACTACCAGTATTGTGATGGCAATCATACTTGAGGGAGCTGGGTAGTCGATAGGCACATCCTTAAAGTGTCCCTAGTCATAAGAGTATCGAGACTGGGCATCGATACTCCAGAGTAGACTAGTGTATACATATCTAGACCCTAACGAGGGGCAATGAATTGGTCCCAAAGCCATTGGTGAGGTGCACCTAAGATTGTATACATGTGCTCACCGGGTGCGAGTACACCGGACAGACTCGCCGAGGACTGGATGGTATTATACCTAGCGTCAGATAGCAGTTCTCTGGTGACATGAGTGCATATAGTCTGTCGACCTGAGGTCGTCATTTGTCTCGTGTGAGTTCCCATTATGCGTTGATTACTACCCTACCACGGTTCTACTGAGTCGTGCAAACATGTTTTAGTTGGGTACAGTCCAGAGTCATATGGAGGCAGTGAGCGACTGTTGGGGATTCGTCTCTCCCGGTATAGGAAGTCGATGTCGCATACTGATCAGTTGGTCAACACCATAAGTCCGTGGCCAGGGCCGATTGAGAATTACTGGTGGTTGGACCAGTAGATTCTCGGATGGTCTTGAGCGACACCGACACGACTTATATGCTTATTAGGGGTCTGACGTTTTCCACCCCCTCTAGACCTTGTATGCGATACTCTCAAATGAACAGACCGGACTACACGGAGATTGTCACGGACAGGCTCAGTACGGGTTCGGATGAGTTCGCTCGTCGGCCTTCTTTTTTGTCACGACCCGGAAGAGGCACGTGACTGGTACTTGAATCATGTGAAGTCTATAAGACTCCACCTAATTCAAGTAAGCCAAAAACCCAGAAATCTAAACATTTTTAGGGAAAAATAGTACAAGTGAAGTTTTGAAATAAAAGTTTAATGAAATCAGGTTTTTTCTTTAAAACATAAGTAATATCATACGAAAAACAATGTCTTATAACTATATTTAAAACATGTTTCGTCGTTTGAAATTTGGGCAATTAATAACCCGAAAACAGTACACGTAATAATAATAATAGGCATCCCTAAGCGGGAGCTAGCTCTTCGCCAATTTGGGGAAACAACCACGCGATGATATAAATATACAACGCCGAAGGAGAGGATCAAAACATAGTAAATAAGCGAGAAACTAAGCATCATCAAGAAAACCAAAAATAACAATAAATACATGAGCGTGACTCTAAGCCCGAAAGAATATACAATAGCGTTCTCTAAGTCTACAAATATACAAGTCTGGTTGATGGAGCTTTTAACTAGATACAACTGAATGAAATATACAAGTATAAAATGGTGGTCACGATGCAAATGTATCCTACCTAAACAAATGCAATCACCCTGGAGAAAGCAATGTGCCAACAAGCCCCAAAGGAACCTGTGCGGTGAAACCTGCAAGAAAACTGTGGCACAACGGGGGTGAGTTGCCAACTCGTGAGTAGATGACATCACCGACTAGAAACCGAATGTATGACTATCTCCTAGGTCATACAGTACGGTACAATAATAATAACATGATAGCATCGAGTAACAGCAAAGGTAATAAAATAAGCATATGTGTAATATCAAGTACTCGTGTCCGTGTCATAAAATAGTAACATGTCATATGTATAATGTATGAATGCATCATCCAATGTGTGCCCAGCAACGACACACCAAATCAAGATAAAACCTGAGTGCCCAACATCGACACTCGAAAACATCATGAAAAACGTGTCGAGCAGTGACACATAATCCTTGTATATCTCGGGCTCCGTCAGTCCGAATCGTCCCATATCATCTGATCTCATAATAACGGTCGGTATCCTCCGGATGTCTTCTGCATGAAATATCACCGGTCGGTAATGCTCCCCTGCCGGGCTCAACGACTCAATCTCTATACGGCCTTCTTGCCCTGGGGTACCGCACCGGGTCCACCATATACCCGCAGACGGTGTCTCCTCGCTCCTCGAATCGGGTAGTCATATATCATATATGCTCCAGAATCGAGAAATCTCATGGTGGACGCCACACATAATATCAAGGGAAATCCTCATTTTGTTTTCTTTTAAAAGGATCATAAGTTTTCAATTACACATGCGGTTTCCCAAATCCAGAAATCTCATGAAAATCGGAAATCTCATAATCATGAGTTTTAATAATGAACAATGAATATCAGCATAAAGCCCCTCAACAGTGCATAAACAAAATGTGTATATGAATGCATGCGGCATCTAAGTAAGGAATGCAATATCTAAACTAGCATGTGAGAGCAGGAATATTAACAATATAATTAAGCTACTAGTTATCAGGTTACATGAGTGAGATAACGGTTTCTAATGTGTACGTGGCATGGCAATTACCGATGATGATGTGTGTGAGCCGACAAGCAAGTGCACGTGCAACATATTTGCGGAAGGCGTGAAGTAAATCAAGTAAGACGAAGCCTAGAAAATCTAAACCTTTTTGCGGAAAATAGTGGGGGTGCAGTTTTAAAATAAAGGTATAATGAATCATGTTTTGTCTTTTAAAAAATTTGGGCAGCACCTCCCTTGTATATTTTGATCCAAAAATAGATATACAACAATATATAGGCATCCCCAAGCGGGAGCTAGCTCTTCGCCAACTGGAGGAATCACAACCATGCAATAACATATATACGACGTCCAACGGCGAAGAATCAACCCAGAAAGAACAAATAAAGAAGCAAGACATCAAAACTCAAGAAAAGAATCATAAACCCATCGCTCTAAGTCTCGCACAATACCCAAGTCTGACTAGGTCTACAAATATACAATTCTAGTCTCTGATTTGATGTGTTGGAGTTTATCTAGATACAATAGAATGTAACAGTATGAGAGTGGGCACGATCCAACATATGTCCCACCTACCAAAGCAAACACCTTAGATGAAGCTGTGTGCCAGCAAAACTACAACTGATCCCAAGAGGTCAAACCTGCATGAACTGTGGCACAACGGGGGTGAGTTTCCAACTCGTGAGTAGAAAACATCAGCAAGTAGAAATCGAATAAAACAACGATTTCCTAGGTCACTATATCCTGAAGGTAATACTATGATATCTAGGGTGACCAAGTACGCATATATGTCAACAATCAAGTCAATGCAATGACATATATAAATAAACATCTGACATCATATGCCTGTATGCATGTGGATATCATCCACGTGTCCATCAACGACACAAATAATCATGGAACCTGAGTGTCCAACACCGACACTCGAAACCTCATGAAACCCGTGTCCAGCATCAACACGTAAATCCTCATATCTCAGGCGTCGCATACTCATATCGACCCTCATATCTATCTCATCTTAGGCGCCGCATCCTCAGATCGGTCCTCATATCCATCTCATATCATAACTCCAAAACGGTATCCTCCGGATATCCGCCGAGCTCTATATAATCACCGGTAAGTAGTGCACCTCTGCCAGGCTCACCGCCTAACAATACGAGTCTTCTTGCCCCGGGATACCTCACCGGGTCCACCATGTACCCGCAGACGGTGCCTACCGCTCCACAAATCGGGTATAATCACTGCTCAGAACCAAGAAAACTCATGGTGGACACCTCGAAATATCATATAAAGAGAAACCGCATTTTAAAAGAATACACAATTTCCTTTGAAATTAAATTGCGGTTCTCAAATCCAGAGATCTCATAAAAACAGCATCTCAATGCATATAACCATAAAGTACGATGTATGCAACATAGAGTAATAATATGAGCATATCGGTTATATCATGCAAGCATGTCAAATGATAATACTGAACAATGAATGTACTTTTACTTTTAAGTTTAATATCATGATAGGGCAGTTCTTTTGTGTAAATGGCTCGACAATTCTACTGTATAAGTGACATGGCAATTCTACTGTGTCAGTGACATGGCAGTTACCGATGAAGAATGTGTGTGAGCCGGCAAATCTGTGTATGTGTGACATGCGCATCAACGGTAATTGTGCAGGTGTACTAGCAATAATATCATATAGCATTAAATATCGGCACGTGGCATGTACATCATGAGGGTAATATCCTACACAGTATAAACAATAAAGGGGTATATCTATCTACACACGAATCATACGGTCACTTTTAAACGATACACATCGTCGTTTTGAAAATAGGCATGGTTCAGGTGGAAATCACTATATCGGCGATCCCGCCTAATAACATCCGATATGACAATAATCATCGATCATCATCCTCAATCACTAGCGCGGATCAATCATCCGGTACATCTCATCTCGTACGGTAATCCATCGTACGGGGTCATCAAACAGAATAAGGAATCTATCGACCTATACAATAATGAGGGTACGGATCCAAAGTCTCATACGGCATATTACTCATTATACTTATATATATATACATAAATCTCAATTCACATTTGTATAAACGTCATATCTTATCAAATCCACAACACCTCAATCTCAATCTCGTGTCGTGTTTATCGACCTCGAACCCATATCACACCATCATCAACTCATACTTGTCATCTTTCAGTTCGTACCTATCATGATTCACTTCTCAATTCATATTCTCATATGTCAATATATTCATTAGTGTCAACTTTTATCATATCATCTTTTACTAAAACCTATAATTATATTATCTTAAGTTCATAGCATAACCTTTATCAAATTATAATTATAAAACGATCATTCCATATTAATGGTTGCGGGGGTGCTATACGCCATCCACCCGACTTCCCCTGTAGATATAAATCTACTCACCTGCTAAACTCCTCGCTTAGCCGAAGTCGATGTGCTTCGTCGTCTCGGAAGTCCACGCGAAGGTACCTACAATCAATACACAATCGCAATGCAATTCTATTAAAACCAATATCTGAAAACCGATACGGCACATGGTTCGCTCGTAGGTTAAAACTTATATCCTCACATGCAAATCAACCAAATAACCCTCGTCCGTTGATGTATAAACGTCCAACGACGGAATCTAAACTCAAATCTAAAAACCACGTTTTAGAAATCGAAAAACGAAATTCAGCAACTAAGGAAAACACCTCCAGATTTTCCCTCAGGTAAAATTAGCCAATTTTGCATATCAGGTTGCTCTAGATAGAGGATAAGGAAACTACTGTACAAAAATCACACGATTCCACCACAAAGTGGCTGCAAATTGCGGCCACAATGAATTAATTTGCGGCCAGAAATGAAGGGAATGGGCTCGTGTTTCAATGGTAGCTTCTAGGTTGCCTGCTCATCTCTCTGTGTTTGCTAAATAAATCTCAGGTCCCCCGGGTTAGAGCAGATCTCAGAATCCCCTCACAAATCACACAAAATACGATATCGGCTAAATTTCAAAGTTCGTATTTTGGTTTCTGGTCTCAGGTCTTGGTCCAGAAATCGTCACTCAAGTCTTGCAAACACTCACTACACCTCAAATTAACACTTAACAGCAACTTGTAATTTCCCAAATGTAGGGTTCCTAGGCACTCTATAGAGGTCTCACAAGGCATCAACCATGCCAATTTCAAATTTTTATGGGTGCCGAGAAACCCTAATACGGATCGTTGACTAGAAATTTAGGCGAAACAGTAAACTAGTTAACAACTTAACTAAAGGAGAGAGGCTACAACCTTTGTAGATCCGGTTCTCCACTTCCTTAGCTCCACGTAGGCGTCCTCTCGCTGTCCATCTCGAATCCCAAACTCAAACGTCGGCTTCATCGGAGAATAGGGCGGACTAGGTCGACGGCTTCGTGCCGAAGATGATCTACGTCGAGGTTGCACAAGTTCAAGCTCCAACTTCACCAAGTTGTGAAACTTGTGAAGAAAACACCCAAAACAACTTGGCAAGAGGTAGAGGGTGAAGAAATAGGAGGTGGGTTCACTTTAGAATTGGATTTCACTCATTTTTGCTTAAGTTGCCATTGATGGGCTTAAGCTTTTCTTGAAGAAGAAGATGATCAAGAAGAAGAAAGAATATGATAAGTGTTTTAAAATGAAAAAGAAAAAAATACTTATCATATCCTAACTAAGGTTAAGTGTAGAGAATTTACCATGGTTACTTGGATGAGTTAGGGTTAAGCATGAAGACAAGAATGGTTGCATAAGTCAAAGCTTCATGAAGCTTCAATAAGAGACAAAGAAAGCCACCATTCTTATCTAAACCTTTTTCTAAATAAATAAACAAATAAATAAATAAAAAGGCAAAACCCTAATCATCTTTTAACCATGGTTTAATTCTTCACACTTAACCAAATGAGCAAGTATCATCAAATATGATACAAAGATGTGCACAAAAGTATATCACATATACAACATGTACATCAAGTGAGAAAATCCATTTAAAGTGAACCAATACCAGTTAATGCAAAGTAATATATCAAATATATAATTATACATTAAATCATTAAATCAACACTTGATTTAACGATCCGGTCATATCGCATATAACCGACCAGTATCCAATGTATCGTTTTATCGAATCAATGATTCGATAACTAGGTCATATCGCATACAACCAATCGAAACATTCATCGCGAGAATGAAATGCGGTATCACATACATGCATTATTCTCGGTCCCGCACATATCTCATATGCGCTCCTATTTCGTTTCGCTTGAGCCAGGAAACCTCTGTGTAGGACTCTAAAGACTCGTCAATACGCCGGTAGCAGATGATGATCATATCAAGCACCCACAAGCCGCAAGCGGTCTGCTAAACGTAACGGCCATCCGGGTATCGAGCGATCAGAAGATCGACGAGCTAGCACGCTCACACTCCTGTGAATCCAACCAGTAACACTTACCGTACAGTCCGGTCTGTTCGTCTGATACGTCGCATATCAAGTCTAGGGGTGGTAAACGTCAGACCCCAATAACCGATAAGTCGTGCCGATGTGAGGCTCATAACGGGTCGAGAAACTACTGGTAACACTTACCAGCAAATCTCTGATCAGCCCTGGCCAGTGACTTCCCTGTTACGGCCAATCGAGCACAGCGCAACATCAACTCCCAATACCGGGAGAGACGAAACCCCTCCTATCGCTCATTGCCTCCATGTGACTCGGGACTGTACCCAAAGACCACCGTTTTGCACGCCCTCATAGATGTGGTAAGGTGGAGATCAAAGCACAGTGGGAATCACACAAGACTCTATGACGATCTCGGGTCTACAGACTAACCTGTACAAGTGTCACCTGAGAACTGCCATCTGACGTGAGGTATAATACCATCTGGGAGTTCTCGGCGAGTCCGTCCAGTGTACCCAGTCTCCACTGAGCACCCGCATACCATCTCTGATGTCAAACACCAATGGATATGGGATCATCCATCGCCCATCTCATTGGTCGAGAAGCGTATACGCTAGTCTACTCTGGTATATCGATGCCCCGTCTCGATACACCCACGACTAGGGACCTTGAAGGATGTACTTATGGACTACCATGTCCCCACTAGTATGATCTGCATCATAGTCCAGGTAGTCAAGTACACATCCTAAGGGCTTTACCAACATGTAACCATAAGACAGTTTAAAGAGACAAGTGTACATGTTAAGATAAAGAGCAACCAGATAGCATACTATCATATCGAGTAAGAAAGTCATCTCTATATATGTCCAAGCATCCAATATAATATACATCATCTGTACAATACTGGCCTCTAGGGCATACATACAACTAACACCAAAATCACAAAACCTAACTAATTCAAATTCTAAACTAAACTAGGATATATAAACACGATTTCTAATCTAAAAGTGAAGAGATTACCTCATTTGTCAAACTTAGAATTTTCTTGAGTTGCCCAAAGTCTTCAAAATCCATACTTGATTGGTCTAAAGGGTTTAGAATGAGGTTGTGCATGTTTTATATAAAGATGGCATGAGGTTTTGAGAAAGACTTAGAGATGAGGCAAGGAGGTAGAGAGAGTTGAAGGAGAAGAAGCAATTGGTGAAGGAATGAAGAAGACAATGGGGGAGGATGAAGGAATATGGCAAGCAAAGTCAAACTATCTCTCTTCTTAAGCTCACTCTCTTACTCACAAGGTTTCCCCTACACTCACTCTCTCACAAAATAATATCTGCTTCTTGTTTTGTTTTTCATTTTTAACTCTTCTCTTTCTTTTCTCTTTTCTTTTCTTTTGTTTTTCTTTTCCTTTCTCTTTATTTTCTTTTCACACTCAAACTCTTCTCTTTTCTTTTAAAATTCACAAGTCACAAACAAAATAATAATATGCACATGACATGGTGCGCTAGCCATGGAAAAATGTAATAATACGGATTTGGCTAAAATCCGATAAATATCATTATAATAAATAAATCATTTTAATCTCCGATTATTTTCCAAATATTGGTATATACTTATACCATTTTACGAAAAATCCCTATTCGCAAATCGAATAGTTTTCGCGAAATATATTATTTTAATATTAAATTTCCAAAACTAATATTTTATATTTCTGAAATGTTACAGCGCTCCAATTGGCTGTAGTCATATCTAGAGTCTCTTTTGAAGCTACGAACTCGGCATCTTTAATATCCTGTAGAAGTTGTCTAGCCAATTACGTCCTCGGAAACTCATCCAAGTCACCGGAGTAATGCGTCTTCGCTCGTTCTTTCTCGATCGACTCACAACACATCTGTGTGAGGTCCCCTTCTAACTAAAGTTAGTTGATTTGATGACCTTGCATCGGAGCATCCAAATGAACAAAAGGTCCTAGTCATTTATCTAGGGGTGACTAGCGATCTACTATCACACCTCCGTGTATAAACTCATGTTGCATTATCTTCTGAAGTCTGGGGGCGATATCTTGTCAAATTCAGCAACAGCTGGCTCATCTGTCCACACGGTAGACAACGCCTCATTCATCTAGAGTAGACACGTTAATAGTCTTCACATTCTGGCTGGCCTTTGGCAATGGCCCGATCACCTGTGCAGATCCTGAACACTCGTGTCAACGGGAAAATCCTAGTAAAACAATAATTCAATGCGCTTGGGTGTCACCGGAATACATCCTGGTCAGTTCTCGTCCCTGACGAGATCGTGCTGACCGCATCTCTAGCCGCAGCTCTCTCTACTCGTGTAGCCATGGTAAAGGAAACCACAATCCGATCTCGATGAGGATAAATCATAGGAACGAATGGAAATACAGTGCATAAGAAATGTACATCCTAAGGCTACTTAAGCAAGGTAGCGTATCGTAAGTATGTCGCGGAACATACACACGGTATGTCACTTTACTTAAGTCATCTACTCCTGTTGGGGTCACTTAGCACCACCGCTAGGTTTCAGCAAGCATCGAGTATGCAATTTTAAAAAATCTAGTGTGCTAAGCAACCCTAACCTAGAATCGAACAAGAGAATTAGGGTTTTAAAGCATGAAAACAAACTTTACACTAAGTGAAATATGAATACAACCTTTGTAGACTGGTCCTTCACTTCTAAAGCTCCGTGTAGTAGTCCCTTAGCTCCAAGTAGTGGTCTCCCGGACTCTCTTTAGGCTCCACTAGGCGTAAGGAACGAGCTTGCTTAAGGATCTTCGAGGCCGAAAATGATCTACATCGAAGAATCTCTAACTCAAGCTACCTCTTCACTAATTGAAGAATTAGTGAAGTAAACAACCTATACTAAATAGCTAGTTTGGTATAGAATGATGAAGTAAGAATTTTGCTCACTTTAGAATTATTTTTCTCTCTTTCTTTCTTCACCTCATGAAAACCTAGAGAGCTAAAATGAGATGAAGAGGAAGATCAAGTGTGAACCCTTGGGTGAGAAAATATCTCAAATCATATTTGTAGAGACTTAACCATGGCTAAAGATAATGGTTGGGTTAATAAATATCTAGAGTAAAAAAAATTAGTGGACTTAAGTCAAGGCTTCTACATGCATCCACAAGCATCTTTAGCCATGCTAATTTCCACCTAATTTTTATTTTCCCCTTAATAATTAATCACCCAAATTATCTTTAGTTAAGTATGAGTCTCATACACCCAAGTCCAATGTATCATCTAGCATGACACAAAAATAAATGCATTAATATATATCACATCTATATTTATATGTATTTCGAGAAAACAAATTCTTAAGTGAGCTAATATTAGTTAATATATATTAATATATCAAATATATAATTATATATTAAATTATTAAATCAACACTTGATTTAATAATCCGGCTAGATCACATACAACCGACTAATATCATTTATATGTATATCAAATATACATATAACAAATTATTGAATCAACACTTGATTCAATAATCCGGTTATATCACATATAACCTATATCACGAGATTAGAATACTATATCACATACACGTATTAATCTCGGTCCCGCACACATCACATATGTGCCCTACTTCGTTTCTCTTGAGCCAGGAAACCTCTGTGTAGGACTCTAAAGACTCGTCAATATGCCAGCAGTAGGTGATGGCACCCACAAGCCATCAGTGGTACTAGCTGGACGTAACGGCTATCCGGGTATTGAGCGATAAGAAGATCAACAAGCAAGCTTGTCCAAATTCCTGTGAATCCAGTAAGTAACACTACCATACAGTCCGGTCTCTTCGTCTGATATGACGCATATCTAGTCTGGGGGTGGTACACGTTAGACCCCAATAACTTTATAAGTCATGCCGATGTGAGGCTCATAACGGGTCAAGAAACTACTGATAACACTTACTAGTAAATCTCAGCATCAGCCCTGGCCAGGGACTTCCTGTTATAGCCAATCGAGCATAGCGCAACATCAACCCCCAATACTAGGAGAGACGAAACCCCTCCTATCGCTCATTGCCTCCATGTGACTCGGGACTGTACCCAAAATCCACCTGTTTGCACGCTCTCTTGAGCGTGGTAGGGAGGAAATCAAAGCGCAGTGGGAATCACACAAGACTCTATGACGATCTCGGGTCTACAGACTAACCTGTACCAGTGTCACCAGAGAACTGCTATCTGAAGATAGGTATAATACCATCTGGGAGTTCTCGGCGAGTTCTGTTTGGTGTACACATTCTCCAATGAGCACCTGTGTACAATCTTTGATGTCAAACACCAATGGATGTGGGATCATCCACCGTCCCATACATGGTCCAGAAACGTACACTATAGTTTACAATGGAATACCGATGCCCTGTCTCGATACTCCCACGACTAGGAACAATTAAAGGATGAACTTGTGGACTACCTTGGCCCCACTAGTATGATCTGCATCATAGTCCTGGTAGTCCAGTACACATCCTAAGTGCTTTATCAATATGTAACGGAGAGACGGTATAATGATACAAGTGTACATGTTAAGATAAAGAACAACCAGATAGCATACTATCATGTTGAGCAAGAAAGTCCTCTCTATATATGTCCAAGCATCCACTATAATATACAATCATGTACAATAATGGCCTTTAGAGCATACATACAACTAACAATCTCCCACTTGCACTAAGGCCAGTTGTTGTAGTATCTTATACCCAACATCCCGAAGAGTCTCTTAAATTGTATCTGGGGAATGGCCTTCGTGAGTGGATTCGCCGTGTTATTCATCATGTCAACTCTCCTGACCTCGATCTCCCGGAGATCAACTATCTCCTTGATCAGGTGATACCGCCTAAGAATACGTCTGGATCACTGATGGGACCGGGGTTCCTAGGACAAAACCACAACTCCATTGTTATCACAATACATAAGTATTGGATGCTTAATGGTAGGAACCTCACCAAGTTCATCTCATGAACTTGTTCATCCAGACAGCCTCTTTGGCAGCATCGTTGGTAGCGATGTATTCAGCCGTTATCGTCGGGTTTGCTACAGTATCTAGCATGGAACTCTTCTAACATACCGTCCCTTCACTGATGGTAAAGACAAAACCCAAGACAGTCTTACAGTCGTCCTTATCACTCTGGAAGCTCGAATCGGCAAAGGACTCCACTTGGAGTTCACCGTTACCCTACACCAAGAACATTTCTTTAGTCCTTCTCAAGTACTTAAGAATATTCTTCACAGCTATCCAGTGATTCTCCCCAGAATGTAAGAGGCATCACCCAAATCCTTCATGGAGAACCTTTGTGATAGGAAGAGCTTGACCAAGTGTAGCATAGGAACATTATTTCCTATCAAGAGTATGTCATCCACGTACAATACGAGAAATACAACCTTACTCTCTACAACCTTCTTGTAAATACAAGGTTCATCTACGTTTTTGATGAAGTCAAACTCTTTGACTGCCACATCAAAACAGATGTTCCAACTCCGTGATGCCTACTTTAATCCGTAGATTGATATAAGCATCTTGCACACCTTTCCGCTGCTCCCACTGTCCATGAATCCCTGTGGCAGTGTCATGTACACGCTCTCTTCTAAATCACCATTTAGAAATGCGGTCTTGATATCCAACTACCAGATTTTGTAGTCATGGTATGCAGCGATGGCAAGTAGGATCCTGATGGACTTAAGCATAGCCACTGGAGAAAAGGTTTCATCATAATCCACACCTGGTTGTTGACGAAAACCTTTTGCTACAAGTCTAGCTTTGAAAGTCTCAACTTTTCCATCTACACCAAGAATCTTCTCAAGATCCACTTGCTCCCGATGGTTTTTACCCCTTCGGAGCAACTTTCAAAGTCCATACTTTGTTGGAGTACATGGATTCCATCTAAGATCGTATTTCATCCAGCCATTTCACAGAGTCCCCACTTGTGATGGCCCGCTCGAAACTAGTTGGGTCATCATCTTCCATGATGCAATCCTCGCTCCCACCGTCTATGAGAAAACCGTAGTATCTCTCAGGTGGATGAGGAACCCTACTAGATCTGCGGAGTGGCTGAGGTTCATCGGGGACTATTGAATCCTCCGGCTCCACCAAATCATCAGCTGTAGTTTGTGTAGCCGGAACTTCTTCCATTTTTACCTCATTACCACTAATTTCTTTTACAAGAAATTCTTTTTCTAAAATGGTGGCATTCCGAGAAACAAACACGTTTTGCTCCTCAGTGTGGTAGAAGATACACCCTCGCTAATGCTTGGGATATCCTACAAACTTGCACAGAACAGACCTTTCCTCGAGCTTGTGCGGATTTTGCTTTTTAATATAGACCGGACAACACCACATCTTAATGAAATTAAGATATGGTCTCTTCCCCTCCCATATCTCATATGGAGTGGTAGGCAATGATTTGGTTGGAACTATGTTCAATAGGTATGCAGCTGTCTCAAGTGCATAGCCCCAAAAGCAAATAGGCAACTTAGCAGTACTCATCATAGAGCGCACCATATCTAATAAGGTGCGGTTCCTCCGCTCCGATACACCGTTGTGCTGTGGTGTATACGGAGGAGTAAGCTGAAAGAGAATCCCATTCTCTTTTAAATAATCCAGGAACTCTGTGCTTAAGTATTCTTCTCCCCGATCAGATCGAAGGATTTTAATACTTTTACCCGTTTGGTTCTCTACATCGCAATTATATTCTTTGAATTTCTTAAAAGCTTCAGACTTATGTTTCAACAGGAACACATGTCCGAATCTTGAGAGATCATCGGTGAATGTAATGAAGTACGAGGAACCATTCCAGGCATATATAAACATGGGACCGCATACATCACTATGTATTAGTCCCAAGAGTTCAGTAGCTCTTTCTCCGTGTGTATTAAACGGAGTTTTGGTCATCTTTCCTTTGAGACATGACTGGAAAGTTTCATGTTAGTTATATGTATGCCCTAGAGGCCATTACTGTACATACGATGTATATTGTAGTGGATGCTTGGACATATATAGGGAGGACTTTCTTGCTCGACATGATAGTACGCTATCTGGTTGCTCTTTATCTTAGCATGTTGACTTATATTAGTTTATTGTCTCTATGTTACATGTTGATAAAGCCCTTAGGATATGTACTCGACTACTGGGACTATGATGAGATCATACTAGTGGGGCCACGGTAGTCGACGAGTACATCCTATAACTGTTCCTAGTCGAGGGTGTATCGAGACAGGGCATCGATACACCAGAGTAGACTAGCGTATACGCATCTTGACCTATATGATGGGCGATGGATGATCCCATATCCATCGGTGTTTGACATCAAGGATGGTGTACGGGTGCTCAGTAGAGACTGGGTACACTGGATGGACTCTCCGAGAACTCCCAGATGGTATTGTACCTCACGTCAGATGACAGTTCTCTGGTGATACTAGTACAGGTTAGTCTGTAGACCCGAGATCGTCATAGAGTCTTGTGTGATTCCCACTGTGCTTTGATTTACACCTTACCACATCCATTAGGGCGTGAAAAATGGTGGCTTTTGGGTACAGTCCCGAATCACATGGAGGCAATGAGCGATAGGATGGGTTTCGTCTCTCCCGGTATAGGGAGTTGATGTTGCGCTGTGTTCGATTGGCTATAACTGTAAATCCTTGGCCAGGGTTGCTGAGATTTACTGGTAAGTGTTATCAGTAGTTTCTCGAACTGTTATAGACCTCATATCTACAAGACTTATCAAGCTACTGGGGTCTGACGTTTACCACCCCTAGGCGAGATATGCGACATATCAGACGAAGAGACCGGATTGTACGGGGGTGTTACTGATTGGATTCGCAGGAGAATGTACAGGCTTGCTTGTTGATGTTCTGATCGCTCAATACCTGGATGGCTGTTACGTTTAGCTGACCGCTTGCATCTTGTGGGTGTTTGATATGATCATCACCTACTGTCGGCGTATTGGCGATTCTTTAGAGTCTTACACAGAGGATTCCCGGCTTAGGAAAAACGGAGTAGGGGCACATATATGATATGTGCGGTACCGAGAACAATACGTGTATGTGATACCGTATTAGATTCTCGCGATATGAGATATCGGCCGGGTATATGTGATATAGCCGGGTCATCGGATCAAGTGTTGATTCGATGAACTGATACAGATTATATTAGTCGGTTATTTGTGAAATAGTCGGATTATCAGATCAAGTGTTGATTCGATAATTTAATGTATAATTATATATTTGATATATTGAATTACAATAACTAATATAAGCTCACTAAAAGATTCTTTTTCTCACTCGGGTAATACATTGATATATATGCGATATATGTTAATTTTATTATTTTATTTTGTTACAATAAATATTGTATATATGATATATAATATTGTTACAAGTTAAGGTTATAAATGCAACATGTTTTGTGGATTTTAAATGTGGTTAAGGTTTGGATTAGGGTTAAGCTTGCATGAAGCTTTCAAGAAGCTTCTTGAAGCTTTGACTTTGACTTGGATATTTTGTGATATTTTTTTAACCCAACCCAACCCTTTAACCATAGTTGTTTCTCTACATGGGTTGAGTCTTCATACTTAACTCATGGTTGCATTTCTAACCTCACTAGGGTTTTTCATTATTCATCACAAAAGAAATAGATCATCTTCTTCCTTCTTCTTCTTTGCATGAAAAGCTTTCTAGCTTTTTATGAAGTGATGAAAATGAGTGAGTTAAAGAAAATAAATGAGAGCAAAATTCCTACTTCATCATTCTCATCTATTCTAGCCACTTAGATTAGGGTGTTTGCTTTGCTAATACTTGATTAGCAAAGCAAGAGCTTGGGTTTGAGTTTCTTCAAGGTAGATCATCTTTGTTATCGAAGATCGGAAGCAAGCTTGCATCTTTCTTTTGTGGAGCCTCTCTAGAGTCCGGATACTCGATGATCGCAGCGAAGAGACCACAACACGGAGCTTATGAAGTGAAGGACCGGACTACAAAGGTTGTAATCCCAAACTCTTAGAAGTAAAGTTGTTTACTTGCTCATTGTTTCACCTAATCTCTAGTCTAAGATCTTGATTAGGGTTGTTCGACACGTCTAAAATTTAAATCGGGCATGGTTGATACCTTGTAGATCCTTGTGAGAGTGCCTAGTAACCCTACAGTAGTATCAGAGACAGGCTAGAGCTTTAGGCGAAGTCTAGACGAAGTTTACAGTCCGATCGAACCAGAAAACCCCGATTTATACCCTTCTCTGGAAATTTTTCAAAAATGTTGACTTTTTCATGTTAAAAATACTCAGAAAAATAAGCAGGGAATTGTAAGAATTACCATGAAGTACGAAGCCCCAACTCCAACAATGGAGCGCGGAACCGCGGCCAAACCATGGGTTTGGCGGCGGTTCCGCGGCCATATTATGGAGATAGGGGCTAATACTTCAGGGTTAAATTCTTAGTTATTTTTTAATGCTTCTGGGAATTTTTAATTTTACTCAAGTGTTGAGTTTTCTGGAGATGTTTTGTATTCGTTGATTCGATCGGAAAGTTTAACTTCGTCTATGTTTTTCCGGATAATTTAGATCGTGTTAAAATTTCCGAACGGATTTCAATAACTCACTTTTTCCCCTGCCGGAAAATTTCCAAGTGTTGGATTTTTCCGTTGTTTAAGAACGTTCTTAGTCGTGCAAGTAACGCGGTGGACCCTCTAGAAGAACACAAACCTAACTCGATTATGTGATCGTCTGAACTGCCTCTGCACCTTAGGGTTTGGGGCAGTACGGCGTTGCCACATGTGAGGCGTTGGTTTGACCCTTCTACGGCTGGACCATTGGTACTGTAGCATGTGATGGATGCTTTTAAACTCCGCTCGAGTGTTGAGCCATTTGGGAAATCTTGGGTGTTTGTTTATTCGATCGGAAAGTTTAACATTGTCTATTTATCTGGAATGTGATACAATATTTGGAATCCACAAGTAGTTATGAAATAACTAATTTGAATGTTACAAATCTAGCAGTCCAGTCTCATTTGATCGGTTGCCACGGGATTTTGATGTGATCAAAAGTCTGTCGCAATCACGTAGCGTACGCGGATACTTGCCAGATAAACTTAATAGATAACAACGCCCCATAACCCCGACCAAGTAACTGTAAGAGAACCCCGTCGCCAAAAGAATCCGTTCGGGTGCTCGCGGCAGCGGTGTTCCGCCTTAGTGCACTTCGTCGATGGCATCCGGGGGTGCATCTGTCTACTAAAGTTTGCGACAAGCATTCGATCAGGATGTCGGGAATCTTGTTGAATTGCCCGACTTGATATTGAAAAGAGTTTTCGATTATTAGACTAAAATGCGGGGTTTATAATTGTTAGGCATGAGATGTCTAAGGAATTCATCTGGTTAGGTATGCGATGTCTAAGAAGGTTGCGGATTCCAACTGTTGTAGTTTTACACTTTCTTTTTTGTGACCGTAAGCCTAGTATGTGGTGTATCGCCATTTTCGTTGCTATACATCAATGACAATCGGGATATGCATAGTTGCTTACGTTGATGATATGAGATATTATGTGTTGCTGTGATCTGTTATATTGGATCGTCGTATTTGAATAGCCGGGGGTTTTATGTGAGATGAGAGTTTTTTTTTCATTCATGTAAAATTCAATTGTATTTAACATTCTTTTATTGGGGCACTTCCGGGCTGAAGATGATGTCACATTGTATATTATTTACTTTTCCGCATTAGGATAGACCCAGGACGGGGAGCACAAGTAACCGGGTTTTAGGGTCCAGTAGGAGACCATCTCGAGGAGTCGATGTAAGTCCATGCTACCTCTCCCGGTACTTTCGGGCATGCGGAATTTGGTGAAAAACAATTTTCTATAGCGGTAACATGGACTCAAAACCGGATCTTTGTTAAACATCTAACTAACAACCTAACAAGGAGTTGTTAACTACTCGGTTAGGGGGTTATACCTTTCTTTCTTGAACTCCTTCGTCTTCAAGCCTCGATGGTTATCCGAATCGGCTTCACCCCGTCGTCTCCTTGTGCCGAAGATCGATCCACCTGAAAGCTTCTACCTTTGGCTTCTTCTTCGAGCTTTGAAGAAACTAGTTCACTCGGTTTGCCAAACCTTGTGAACTAAAGTGAGTAGAGGAGAGTGTGTTGGGATTTTTCTCTATGGTTCTTGGTTCTCAACACATGAGACAAGTGAACCATAGACTAAAGAGAGGGAGAGCAAGAGGAAGAAGATGAGAGCTCAAGAACACAAGAGAGAGAATGAAAAAAATGATAGAATGAGAATGACTTTTCTCTCTTGGCTCTCATAATCCAAAGCCATCATCACAAATCATAGCAATCAAGTATTATGTGATGGTTTAAGCTACAATAGTCATATCATTTCATGCACTCATTTTTCACAAGAGAAACAAGCAAGTAAAAAGTTTTTGCCATGAAATGATAGCCATTGTCATCATGATGGTCAACTAGTCCAACCTAGTCAACCGGTCAACAAAGTCAACAAGTCAACAAAGTCAACCCCTCAACAACCATGTCACCATAATACTTAATTAATATTATTGTTAATTACATATCATATTCTCATTAGGGTTGAGCAAAAAGTCAATAGTCAACAGTCAACAACCCTAATGAGAATCCTCTGCCTCTGTCTCTCCGTCAACTGTGCATACACACCCGCATCCGCGTTCCGAGGAACACGAATACATACTGGATAAAACCAATCCCAAAACGTACACTAGGATCTGGCTTAAACCAAAGCCCGCTAGTGTTAACTGTCCGGACACTGTACGTGCATAAGTGCACGGATGTGACCGAACCCTGTCGCAAAACCATGCGACCTCTACTCTTTTGCCTAAAGGCGAATAGCTTTCTGTGTGGGACTCTAAAGACTCGACACTACGCTGGAAGTGGGTTTAACCACAGACCGCAAGCGGCACTAGCTGTGCGTAACGGTCCCCAGGTAGATGCCGACAAGAAGACTGACGAGGTGAAACCCATCTGAACTCCTACTGAGCCTGAACGTGACAGTCTCTGTACAGTCCGGTCTGTTCGTCTGATACATCGCATGGCGGGCCTAGGGGGGCGGTAAACGTCAGTCCCCTAATAGCGGTACAAGTCGTGTCGGAGTGAAGCCCAAAACACCCTGAGATAACACCGGAAGCCTACCAGTATATCTCGATTGCCCTGGCCAGGGACTACTCGTGTAATGGCTCTCCTAGACACAGCGCGATGTCAACCCCCAATACCGGGAGAGACGAATCCTTTCTAACCGTCACTGCCTCCAAGTGCTTCGGGACTGCACCCAACTACTACCTGTTTGCACGACTCATTTGAGCCGTGGTAGGGTAGTAATCAAAGTACAGTGGGAATACACTCGAGGCGAAGTGACAGTGTCAAGTCAGCGGACTAAGCTGTACTCATGTTACCTGGGAACTGATAACTGACGATAGGTATAGTACCAACCGGTCAGTTCCCGATGAGTCCTGTCCAGTGTACTCGTAACCTAACGAGCACCCGCATACTATCTCCAGTACCACGTACTGATGGCTGTGGGACAGACCATCTCCCACTCTGGAATGAGAAGCGCATGCGCTAGTCTACTCCGGAGTATCGATGCCCTGTCTCGATAGTCCTGCGACTAGGGACCTGCATAAGGATGTGCTTATAGATTACCCAGCCCCCACTAGTGTGACTGCCATCACAACGCTGGTAATCAAGCAAAGATCCTAAGGGCTCCACTAATATGTATAGGTGATATACTAAAATAAACACATGTACACATTGAAGTAGAAACAAACCAAGTAGCATAGTACTATTTTGAGCAAGATTGTATATACAACTGTGAATATCCCAAGCTTCCATTAAGTAATATACAAACTAGTATGATACAGTAATGGCCTCTAGGGGATATACACTAACAGTATATGCCCTCTGGCTGGTCCATATAGACACACTCCTCTAAATTTCCATTCAGAAAAGCGGTCTTTACGTCCATCTGCCAAATCTCATAATCGTGGAAGGAAGCAATGGCAAGAAGGATCCGAATGGATTTCAGCATAGCTACTGGAGAAAAGGTCTCATCATAGTCCAAACCAGGTCTTTGACGAAAACCCTTTGCAACCAGTCTAGCTTTATAGGTCTCAACCTGTCCATCTACACCAATCTTCCTTTTGAAGATCCACTTGCATCCTACGGGTTTTACCCCGTCTGGAGCAATGTCCAACGTCCATACTTTGTTGGTGTACATGGACTCCATTTCGGTCCGCATTGCATCCAGCCATTTTCCTAGTCGACGCTCTGAACGGCTTGCTGGAAGCTAGTAGGCTCATCATAATCTATGATGCAATCCTCTCTATCCCCGTCTATGAGAAAACCGTAGTATCTCTCGGGCGGATGAGACTGCCTACTACTTCTGCGGAGCGGCGTAGGAATGTCCTGTTCTTTTGAACCCTCTGGTTCCACTAAGCTTTCAGTAATAGTTTGTGGTTCCAGAATTTCTTCCAGTTCTACTGTGCTCCCACTTATCTGGGTTTCCAAAAACTCAGTTTCCAAGAAGTAGGCATGACGAGAAACAAAAACCTTTTGTTCCTCTTCGCAGTAGAAGAAATATCCCTTGGAGTTCTTTGGATATCCCACGAACTTACACTGTACTGAGCGTGCCTCGAGCTTGTCCACATGCTGCTTTTTAACAAAAGCTGGACATCCCCATGTCTTAATGTGCTTAAGATAGGGTCTCTTCCCACACCACATCTCATATGGTGTAGTAGGCACAGTCTTAGTTGGAACTCGGTTCAAAAGGTATGCAGCTGATTCTAGCGCATACTCCCAGAATGATCGCGGTAACTCAGCATTACTCATCATGGACCGTACCATATCCAATAGGGTTCGGTTCCGTCTCTCCGATACACCATTATGTTGCGGAGTGTATGGAGGAGTAAGCTGAGAGAGAATTCCGTTCTCTTTTAAATAGTACAGGAACTCGGCACTCAAGTATTGACCACCACGATCCGATCTTAGAATCTTGATACTTTTTCCGGTTTGTTTTTCTACTTCATTCTTATATTCCTGGAATTTTCCAAAGGCTTCGGACTTTTGTTTCATTAAGAAGACATAACCGTACCTTGAAAAGTCATCCGTAAAATTAATGAAGTAAAAATAACCGCTTCGCGCATGTGTAGACATTGGACCGCACACGTCGCTGTGTACGAGTCCCAAGAGCTCGCTCGCTCTTACTCCGTGTCCAGTGAACGGAGTTTTTGTCATCTTTCTTTTGAGACAGGATTGACAAGTGGCATACGATTGATATTCGAACGGATTCAAATATCCTTCTGTATGTAACTTCGTCAACCTTCTCTCATTGATGTGACCTAGTCTACAATGCCATAAGAAAGTCTGATTTATTTCCGGAGACTTTCTTTTGTGTGTATTCTGGACATTGAAAATCTATGGTTGGTTTAATACGTATATACCATTGCTCAATGTACCTGACCCAATCAGAACTTGATTAAGGTGAATGTTTACAACATTGCTTACAAACGCAAATTCATAACCTTCTTTAGAAACCAAAGATACAGAAATGATATTACAAGTTGCGTTGGGTACAAAAAAGCAATTATGCAAAACCAAAACATGTCCATCTGACATTCCCAGGTGATAGTCCCCCACGGCCTTAGCATCCATGCTAGCTCCGTTTGCAACTTTGAGGGTCATGTCACCTGCCTTCAAAACCCTACGGTTTCTCAACGCCTGCAAAGAATTACAGATATGAGATCTTGATCCGGTATCCAATACCGAAGAAGTAGAGTTTATTGAAAGACGGTTTTCAATAACATTCACACCTGAAGCAGAAGCCGCAACCTGCTTCAATTCCTGTGTCCTGGCTTTCCAAGCCCTACAATCATTCTTCCAGTGTCCCTTCTTATGACAATAGAAGCATTCTTCTTTATCCACAAGCTGCCCCGCTTTCTTTGTTGCTTTTGCTTTTCCCTTCGTATCCACTTTACTAACACCGCCCCTTGGTTTGGCGGAGGTTTCTTCTTCTTTCCCTTGGCTTTCGCCATTGACCTAGAAGAGGAAGATCCTCCTACAAATAAAGTGGATGTTTCCCTACCTTTCTGTAGGGTGCCCTCTGCACTCCTCAGCATGTTGAGGAGTTCTGAAAGTTCAACTTCTTTTTCTTGTAAGTTGAAGTTCAGGATAAACTGGACGTAAGTGGAAGGAAGGGACTGGAGAATCAAGTCCGTATAGAGCTCGTTCTCTAACGTGGTCCCAAGTTCCGCGAGCTCCTCAATGAAGCCAATCATCTTAAGCACGTGTTCCGCTACCGATGATCCGATGGCCAACCTTGCCGAAAATAACTTCTTCGACACTTCATATCTTGCGATACGAGATTGCTCTCCATACAGTTCTTTTGTATGGAGAAATATGGATTCGAGGTCCATATTCTCGTGCCTCCTCTGATGTTCGTTGTCCATAGAGGCTAGTGCGAGGTACTTGGCTTTCGTGCTATCAATCTCCCAAGTCTTACGGATTTCCTTATCCGCAACGCTGGAGGTGGGACCTGGGACAGGGGGAGCTTTGGTGGTAAGAAGATACCCCAGCTTGTCGTAAGTGATTGCCATTTTGACATTCCTGAGCCAATCTTTGTAGTTTGGCCCTGTCAGTATGTTTTTATCTAGAAGTAACTTAAGTCCAGTCATGTCGATTGGTTGCTGCAATTAGGAGAGAGAAGAAGAAACACTCAGCATGATGCTCTTGCAAGTTTAGAGTGGTTTTTAGTTTGTCTAAACAGGATGGCTCCCACTGTTTCTCGAATCCCTCCTCAAACTAAAAAGGAAGAATTAGTCAGGATCAATCTCACCGTACAATACTTGCTTAACCGTTCGGCCAGGCTGGTGTCGGTACTTCAAGGGAGGTTTTCCAACGCTTTCGCGAAGTTCCTTAATTTAAGAACCTCTTTTCCTTGGGGGTATAGCCCCGCTAACACCTTTCTAGACACCTACTAGGTTTATAGCATTGATCGTTAAGTGAGAAATTTCCCGAGGAGTAGCATATACTCACAGTAGGATCGGGATCCAAATATCATCGCGTGACGAAACTGAAGGAATCCTACCAGAATCATCACACTCCAAATGGTATACAACACTAGCAAGTTTCAGTTCTTTTGAAACTCCCGATGTGGATTTTTGCCCCATGCTCTTATGACCTTGACTTTGGCCAACAAATCATAAGTCACATGTCAAATTCTACCCGTCGTTTTCCAGGTTAATTTGAATCCACCCGTACCTACCCTTGACTTTGGCCAACAAGGCAGTACGACTGTTCCAAACCAACGCATCTATCTATGCTGCACATGAATACCCAATAGCTACCAATCACTATACCTTGACTTTGGCCAACAAACATAGCTTGAATACTATTGACTATTCATGTGAAACGACGGAGGGCTACGAATGGTTTTGGCAAACCGTGAACGTAGAGAACTTGATATAATCGATGGAACGAGATAGCTTTTAAAAGGAGTGGCTCAAACTCCGCATTTTAAAAGTTTGTTTTGAAAAGAACCGAGTGGTTTTTCGAAAGTGTTCCAACGACTTTTACTTGGTTTATTTTCTTGCATTAGTTCTTTTAATGCGTGATATTCTTGCATTAGTTCTTTTAATGCGTCCCATCATTTAATCCTACCATTGCAGAAAACAACCAAAATATGACGTACGCTTATGCCATTCGCATTCGCCACGGGGCCCCGTCATTACCCCTTAGGTTACTTAACTAACGACAGAGCGGGGGCTGGGCTAGCGCGGCTGTAAAACATAAGCAACGCCTAAATAATATCATATATAAATATACATTGCAATGATAGCCATTTCAGATCACAGATGAACACATTGGATATACTAGGAACCCGCAATTCGTATGAGCCTGTAACGAAAAGCAGATTACACGGTCACGGTGAATAGCCAAAACCCCACCCAAGACCCCTACGGGTGCGGCAAACTACCCGCCAAGTACCCGAAGCGAAGCAACCTCCCTCAACCCCGTGAGTAGGCCACTCGGCACTTCGGCATACCCGGTAGTTTGTGCACCCCCTCCATCGGTCTATCCTAGGAGCAAAAACAGTAAAAAGAAATTATACAATGACGGCTACAACCCCGACCCGGTTGTGCGGCCATATAAATAATTATTACATCAATTTACAAATTTACATGAATTGAAAGAAAAGAAAACTCTCGTCTCACAACCCCCGTCTATTCACCCGCGACAATCCAATGAATTCATATACACAAACCAATAACATTACAGATCACAGATTTGTATAACTCCCACTAATCGACATATAGCGATTAGCAGACGTTCAATACAAATATCACATCACAGATAAAAACCCGTCAGCTTAAGTCTTTAGAAGTTCGATCAAAAATACGGATTTTTAGGCCCCAAACACAAAATTTTCGTTCTGGAAAATCTGGGCTGAAAAGACATATTCCAAAAATCCCAAAACAACCCCAGAAATACACTTCACTAAATTTGGACCTCGGCCGAGTCAACTCGGCCGCGGAACCGCGGCGGGAGCGTGCTCCCGCCGTGTTTCCGCGGCGCTTTGAATGGTTCGTGGGACCAAATTTTGTGGTTATTCAATAAAAAACCTGAGCCGATTTTTAAGATAAAATTTATCAATTTTTGAACAGAAAAAAAATCGATAGAAACTTGACATATCGGGTTCGTTTCGTGACTTTTTCTTTGATCGATCTTCTAGTTACTTCGCTAACATGTTAGATAGAGTCTAACTAGGCTCTGATACCACTGTAAGTCCATGCTACCTCTCCCGGTACTTTCGGGCATGCGGAATTTGGTGAAAAACAATTTTCTAGAGGCGGTAACATGGACTCAAAACCGGATCCTTGTTAAACATCTAACTAACAACCTAACTAGGAGTTGTTAACTACTCGGTTAGGGGGTTATACCTTTCTTTCTTGAACTCCTTCGTCTTCAAGCCTCGATGGTTATCCGGATCGGCTTCACCCCGTCGTCTCCTTGCGCCGAAGATCGATCCACCTGAAAGCTTCTACCTTTGGCTTCTTCTTCGAGCTTTGAAGAAACTAGTTCACTCGGTTTGCCAAACCTTGTGAACTAGAGTGAGTAGAGGAGAGTGTGTTGGGATTTTTCTCTATGGTTCTTGGTTCTCAACACATGAGACAAGTGAACCATAGACTAAAGAGAGGGAGAGCAAGAGAAAGAAGATGAGAGCTCAAGAACACAAGAGAGAGAATGAAAAAAATGATAGAAAGAGAAAGACTTTTCTCTCTTGGCTCTCATAATCCAAAGCCATCATCACAAATCATAGCAATCATGTATTATGTGATGGTTTAAGCTACAATAGCCATATCATTTCATGCACTCATTTTTCACAAGAGAAACAAGCAAGTAAAAAGTCTTTGCCATGAAATGATAGCCATTGTCATCATGATGGTCAACTAGTCCAACCTAGTCAACCGGTCAACAAAGTCAACAAGTCAACAAAGTCAACCCCTCAACAACCATGTCACCATAATACTTAATTAATATTATTGTTAATTACATATCATATTCTCATTAGGGTTGAGCAAAAAGTCAATAGTCAACAGTCAACAGTCAACAACCCTAATGAGAATCCTCTGCCTCTGTCTCTCCGTCAACTGTGCATACACACCCGCATCCGCGTTCCGAGGAATACGAATACATACTGGATAAAACCAATCCCAAAACGTACACTAGGATCTGGCTTAAACCAAAGCCTGCTAGTGTTAACTGTCCGGACACTGTACGTGCATAAGTGCATGGATGTGACCGAACCCTGTCGCAAAACCATGCGACCTCTACTCTTTTGCCTAAAGGCGAATATCTTTCTGCGTGGGACTCTAAAGACTCGACACTACGCTGGCAGTGGGTTTAACCACAGACCGCAAGCGGCACTAGCTGTGCGTAACGGTCCCCAGGTAGATGCCGACAAGAAGACTGACAAGGTGAAACCCATCTGAACTCCTACTGAGCCTGAATGTGACAGTCTACGTACAGTCCGGTCTGTTCGTCTGATACATCGCATGGTGGGCCTAGGGGGGCAGTAAACGTCAGTCGCCTAATAGCGGTACAAGTCGTGTCGGAGTGAAGCCCAAAACACCCTGAGATAACACTAGAAGCCTACCAGTATATCTCGATTGCATTGGCCAGGGACTACTCGTGTAATGGCTCTCCAAGACACAGCGCGATGTCAACCCCCAATACCGGGAGAGACGAATCCTTTGTAACCGTCACTGCCTCCAAGTGCTTCGGGACTGCACCCAACTACTACCTGTTTGCACGACTCATTTGAGCCGTGGTAGGGTAGTAATCAAAGTACAGTGGGAATACACTCGAGGCGAAGTGACAGTGTCAAGTCAGCGGACTAAGCTGTACTCATGTCACCTGGGAACTGATAACTGACGATAGGTATAGTACCAACCGGTCAGTTCCCGACGAGTCCGGTCCAGTGTACTCGTAACCTAACGAGCACCCGCATACTATCTCCAGTAGGACATACTGATGGCTGTGGGACAGACCATCTCCCACTCTGGGATGAGAAGCGCATGCGCTAGTCTACTCCGGAGTATCGATGCCCTGTCTCGATAGTCCTGCGACTAGGGACCTGCATAAGGATGTGCTTATAGATTACCCAGCCCCCACTAGTGTGACTGCCATCACAACGTTGGTAATCAAGCAAAGATCCTAAGGGCTTCACTAATGTGTATAGGTGATATACTAAAATAAACACATGTACACATTGAAGTAGAAACAAACCAAGTAGCATACTACTATTTTGAGCAAGATTGTATATACAACTATGAATATCCCAAGCTTCCATTAAGTAATATACAAACTAGTATGATACAGTAATGGCCTCTAGGGCATATACACTAACAGTCGAGACCGGGTCTCCTAACTCTAGAACTTGCATGGTTACTTGCCGCTCTCGTAGGGGTCTAGGGATGTGGGTTTGGCTATTGTAACATTTCAGAAAATATAAAATATTATTTTTGGGAATTTAATATTAAAATAATATATTTCCCGAAAACTGCCGATTTGCGAAATTGGGGTTTTCGAAAAAGGGTATAAATATATACCAATAATTGTGAAATAAATAGAAATTAAAATGATTTATTCATTTAAAAATATATTTAAAGGATTTGGCAATTTTAAAATTTATTATATGCAGTTTCGATAAAAACCCGATTAGTGCACTGCTAATCGCGATTAAGCCAAATCCGCATTTCTACAGTTTTCATGGTCAGTGCACCATGACATGTTACATGTTATTTCATTTGTGTGTTTTATGTTAGGGTTGGGCTTTTAGGTGAGAAAAGAAAAGAAAAGAAAAGAGAAATGAGTGAGGAGAAAGTCAAAAGGGGACATAATGATGACATGGAAAGGGAGTGTGTGAGAATTATAGTGAGAGAGAGGGGGGGCTGCTGCCTTGGCCATTTTCCCCCATCATTTTCTTTCCCTCTTCATCTCCCTCAACTCCACATCCCTCCATCTTCTACCCTCTTGATCCACCCTAAAAACCTTGCCAAAACCTTACACACCCTTCACAAAAATTAATCCCCTCTTCAACCTCTACACATGGGACCAAGAAAATTCAGATTTTGATGACCTTAGGGATTCATGGGTGCTATATGAGGTAATCTCTTCACCAATTGGGTAGTTTTTCGTTTACTTTAGTATTCATATGTGTTTAAATTTGAAATTGTGAAGATTAGTGAACAATGGGAAACCCTAGTGAAGGTTTGAGTGTTGTTTGAAATTGGTGATGTGTTGTGACTGTTAACTAGACTTGGGTGATGTTTAATGACATGTACCAGAGATTAGAAACCCAAAAACACGGATTTAGAAACCCCGACATCAGATAAATGTGTGATTTTAGAGGGTATTTTGGAATCTGGAGCAACCCGGGGACACTAGAAATAATTTTTTGAGCACAGTGACCCATGCAGGCACCCAGGAAACTACCACAGAGACCTGAGACACCAACTCCACCAAATGGCCACAGATTTAATCATTCTGGCCGCAATTTGCGGCCAGAGCAGGGAAATAGGGTCCCAGATTTGGTCCATGGCTCCTTTTGCACTAAAATAGATCCCTCCTATATGCAGAATTGGCTAATTGTCACCTGGGGAAAATCTGGGAGCATTTTGGTGTGTTTTAGGCTATGTTTTCCGTATTTTGAAATGCAATTTCTTGACATTTGTATTTGTATTTGGTTGTTGGATGTTTGTACATCGATAACAGGGGTTGTTTGATTGGTTTTGCACGTGTAGGCCATAGGTTCTAACCTATGAGCGCACCGTGCACCGTATCGGTTTTCTGGATTCGATTTTAATACGTATTGCGATTGTTTATTATTGTAGGTACCCTCGCATGGATTCCGAGGCGAAGGAGCATGGCGTCATCGATTTCGGCGAGCGAAGACCAGGTGAGTGGATCTATATCCATGGGGAAAGTCGGGTGGATGGCGTATAGCACCCCCGCAAAGTTTTGGTGGAAACCGATTATAGAATATGGTTAGGAAACCTAGATTAGGAAACTAGGATCAGAAGAGGTATCTACGAAACAATATTAGGAACTAGAGGATAGTTAGAAGTGATATGATACTACTATCATAGGACGATGTTTAGCGATATTCCCGTTAGGGTACTGTAGGACTAAATAGTCGATGTAGATGCGTCATCCGAACCATACCCTTTTCTAAACCGAAGAATCATATGCATGTTTTAAATATATACCTTGAGGGATGTTACGGATTTTCAAATGATATATTTTCCTTAAAAACACCGTAACCCTTATTTTCAAAAACTACGATTCGCTTCTTCAAAAATTCGATTGTATGGTTCGGGTGTGTATGTTAGATTAGATACTTATACTTAGTAGAGATAGAATGTTTATGTAGATTCAATTTGATGATATGATGACTTGATGATATGATGACCTGATGATATGTTGGTATACGGATGCGAGCCGATCGAGATGTTTTATACCCTGCCGGTCCCCTGATATGAGATTATTACGGATGTGACCTGGGACATAGATATATATCCATATATAGAACGTTGTGAATCATGGATGATAGGACGTATGTGATATTAAGCCGTACCCCCATTTGTCGTATAGGACGTTAGGATCCTTATTAGCTTAATCCGCCGCACGATGATTTTCCGTGCGTGATGAGTTGACTTGATGTTGATCCATACCCTTGACTAGAGGACGCCGTACGATAGATTATACCGTACGCGATGCTGTGAGGCTAGATGCTTATTGTTAGATTCACCGACTCGATCATGTTAGATACGTATACCCGTCAGCATTTGCATATGATTTACCCTATGCTGCATTCATATTATTGAAGTGTTAGCCTAGCACCTCGTCAAGGGTTTGGTAGCATCACATATGCCATAGTCAAAATTTTAGAGGTGCTAAGTTAACTCGACAAGAATCGAAACTAGAAGTTTAGGGATTCATACAAATAAGCATCACATGCAAATATAAAACTATCACTAAGAGTAGAGATTACAACCTTTGTAGATCTCCCTCGGTGACTCCTTGGCACTATGAGAGTTTGGAACGGATCGATGGAAGCCTTCCTTGTCCACGATGATCCACCCGAAGTCCGTTTGCCCAAAGCTCCTTACCTTACTTGTTTCGCAAACGAAGTAGAGCAAACACCCTACACAAATCGGCTAGATGTGTGTAGTATGATGATGTGGTTTATATTTAAAAATTAAAACCCTTTCTTTTTATCAACTTCACTCTAGAGAAAAATCAAGAGAGGAAGAAGAAGATTATGGTGGCTAAGCTTGAGCTCTCTTTCACACCCTTCTCATCTATCATATCATATATGATCACTTATTTTCACACCAATTTTTTCATGCTTGTTTCATATCACATATGAAGCCTTTTATAGTGATGAGAAGGAATAATCATCATTATTCCATTCCCACTATAATTATGGGTAGAAATTCGCTTCATAAAGAATTAAGCATGGGTGGAAATTCTTTTCATTAAAGTTAAATAAAGTTTACCCACTAAAGAATAAAGGAGCATGAGTGGGTTTTCTTTACATTAACCTAAAATGATAAATATAAATAAAAGCTTCAATATAAGTCTTGCATTGCCACCATTCTTGTATCATCAACCATGATACTATGTATGTATGTATGTGTCCATGCACATCATCATATGCATACATGCATGCATACAAAAAGGATTTAATTAAAGATTTAATCTAATTGTTATTTTGTTAAATCAACACTTGATTTAGCAAAACAGTCATATCACATACGATCCGACAAATAGAAAATACCTGATTAATATACGTTATCACATAACCGTATTTAATCGGGTCCCGCGCATATCTCATATGCACACCACATCTTTTTGCCTGAGCCAGGAAACTTCATTGTGGGACTCTAAGACTCGTCAATACGCCGGCAGTAGATGATGATCATATCAAACACCTACAAGCCGCAAGAGGTCAGCTAAACGTAACGGCCACCCGGGTATTGAAACGATCAGAAGAAAACCAGCGAAGCTGTAAAAACTCCCGTCGAGCCAACTGGCAACACTTACCATACAGTCCGGTCTCTTCGTCAGATATGCTGCATATCGAGTCCAGGGATGGAATCGTCGACCCCAGTAACTCAATAAGTCATGCTGGTGTATGGCTCAAAACAGATCGAGAAACTACTGATAACTCTTATCAGTAAATCTCAGCAGCCCTGGCCAGGGACTTCATGTTATAGCCAATCGAGCATAGCACAACATCAACCCCCAATACCGGGAGAGACGAAACCCCTCCTATCGCTCATTGCCTCCATGTGCCTCGAGACTGTAGCCAAAGACCACCTGTTTGCACGACTCAGTAGAGCCGTGGTAGGGTGGAGATCAAAGTATAGTGGGAGGACACACAAGACTCTATGACGATCTCGGGTCTACAGACTAACCTGTACCAGTGTTCCCTGAGAACTGCTATCCGACGATAGATATAATACCACATAGGAGTTCTCGGCGAGTCCGTTCAGTGTACCCAGTCTCCACTGAGCACCCGCATACAATCTTTGGTGTCTCCTCACCAGATGGATATGGGATCATCCAACGCCCATCATATGGGACAAGAATGGTATACGCTAGTCTACTCTGGAATATCGATGCCCTGTCTCGATACACCCTCGACTAGGAACAGTTCAAGGATATGCTTATAGACTACACGTGCCCCACTAGTATGATCCACATCATAATCACAGTAGTCAAGCAAATATCCTTTGGGCTTTATCAACATGTGTAAATGATTAAATCTACATGTCCAGATAAAATAAACCAGATAACGTACTATCATGTTGAGCAAGAAAGTCATCTATCTCCATAGATTATATGTCCAAGTTTCCACTATCCATATAATGGCCTTTAGGGCATACATATTACTAACAATCTCCCACTTGCACTAAGGCCAGTTATTGGCGTATCTCATACCCAACATTTCAAACAGTCGCTCATGCTGAGGCTGTGAAAGTTCCTTGGTGAAGGGATCCACTGTGTTATCCTTTGTATCTACTCTCCGAATCTCGATCTCCTGGCGATCTACTATCTCCCGGATCAGATGATATCGCCTTAGGATGTGTCTGGATTTCTGATGGGACTTTGGTTCTTTGGCTAACGCCATAGCTCCATTATTATCACAATACAATGGTATTGGATCAACAATGGTTGGAACTACTCCTAGTTCCGCAATGAACTTCTTCATCCAGACGGCTTCCTTAGCAGCATCACTTGCAGCAATATACTCAGCTTCCATCATGGAGTCTGCAACGGTGTCCTGTTTGGAACTCTTCCAACTAACCGCTCCTCCATTTAGGGTAAATACAAACCCTGAGATAGATTTGCTATCATCCTTATCACTTTGGATGCTGGAATCGGTAAAGGCCTCCATTTGGAGATCCCCATTACCATACACCAAGAAAAATTCTTTAGTCCTTCGCAAGTACTTAAGAATGTTCTTCACTGCTATCCAATGTTTCTCCCCTGGGTTGGATTGATACCTGCTTACTACAGCCAGTGCATAAGCCACATCAGGGCGAGTACGCAACATCGCATACATTATAGATCCTACGGCTGAAGCGTAGGGTATAACGTTCATGCGAGCTCTCTCTTCATCAGTCTTCGGACAGAAGTCCTTGGAGAGAGTGATTCCATGACTAGCAGGCAAGGCACCACGCTTGGAATCTTCCATACTAAACCTCTTTAGAATGGTGTCTATGTACTTTTATTGGGACAGTCCCAATAACCTCTTGGATCTATCTCTATAGATCCTAATACCCAAAATGCGCGAGGCATCACCCAGGTCCTTCATGGAGAAATTTTGTGATAAGAATAGTTTGACCAATTGTAGCATAGGAACATCATTTCCTATCAGGAGAATGTCATCAACGTACAATACGAGGAATGTGACAGTACTCCCTACAATCTTCTTATAAATACATGGTTCATCTATATTTCTGATAAAATCAAACTCTTTGATTGTATCATCAAAGCAGATGTTCCAGCTCCTTGAGGCCTGCTTTAATCCATAAATGGATTTAAGCAATCTACATGCTTTCCCGCTGCTCCCACTATCAATGAAGCCCTCTGGCTGATCCATAAAAACGCATTCTTCTAAATCACCATTTAGAAATGTTGTTTTCACGTCCATCTGCCATATTTCATAATCATAGTGAGCAGCAATAGCAAGTAGGATCCTAATGGATTTAAGCATTGCTACCGGAGAGAAAGTTTCATCATAGTCCAAGCCTGGTCTTTGACGAAAACCTTTCGCTACAGGCCTTGCTTTATAGGTCTCCACCTGTCCATCTACACCAATCTTTCTCTTAAAAATTCATTTGCACCCAACGGGTTTTATCCCAGGAGGCGCAACGTCCAAAGTCCATACTTTGTTGGTGTACATTGACTCCATTTCGGATCTTATTGCTTCCAGCCATTTCACTGAGTCACCACTCGTGATAGCTTGCTGAAAACTAGTAGGGTCATCATCATCCATGATGCAATCTTCTCTATCACCATCTATGAGAAACCCATAGTATCTCTCTGGTAGGCGAGAAGTTCTACTAGACCTCCTGAGCGGCTGAGGTTCTTGAAGTTCTACTGCAACATCAGTTTCAACCAATTCTTCCTGAGTAATTTGTGTCTCTAGAACCTCTTCTAGTTCTACCACATTGCCATTAGTACTTTCCGTAAAGATCTCATTTTCCAAAAATGTGGCATGCTGAGCAACAAACACCTTTTGTTCCTCTTTGTGGTAGAATAGATATCCATACGAATGTTTTGGATACCCCACAAATTTACACATGACCGATCGTGTCTCGAGTTTGTCTGGATTCTTCTTTTTAACAAAAGCCGGACAACCCCAAATCCTAAACCTTTTAAGAGATGGTCTCTTTCCATTACACATCTCATATGATGTGGTAGACACGGTCTTGGTTGGAACCCTGTTCAATAGATACATTGCTTTCTCCAATGCATGTCCCTAAAAGGAAAGCGGTAACTCAGCATCACACATCATGGATCGTACCATATCCAATAGGGTACGATTCCTCCGTTCTGACACACCATTGTGCTGTGGTGTGTAAGGAGGAGTGAGCTGAGAGAGAATCCCATTCTCTTTTAAGAAGTCTAGAAACTCTGTACTCAAATATTCTCCACCTCGAACCGATCGAAGTTTCTTGATGCTCAAGCCTGTTTGCTTCTCTACTTCAAGTTTATACTCCTTGAATTTCTCAAAGGCTTCGGATTTGTGCTTTATCAAAAACACGTGTCCGAATCTTAAGAAATCATCAGTAAAAGTGATGAAGTATGAAAAACCACCTCTTGCAGGTGTAGACATTGGTCCGCATACATCACTATGTATGAGGCTTAAGGGTTCACCAGCTCTCTCTCCGTGTCCACTAAACGGAGTTTTGGTCATTTTACCTTTGATACAAGACTAGCAAGTCGCATAAGATTTATATTCAAACGGATTTAAATATCCATCTTTATGTAGCTTGTTTATTCTTGTTTCATTAATATGACCAAGTCTACAATGCCAAAGAAAAGCTTCATTTATATCTGAAAACTTTCTTTTACTAGTATGTTGTATATTGAAAACTGTGTGTTGGTTCAGGATGTAAATACCGTTATTCAGTGTACCATACCCAATCAACTCTTGATTCAGGTTAATGTTCATAACATTATTTTGCAATATAAAATGATATCCTTCTTTGTCCAACAAAGAAACGGATATTATGTTACATAGCATACTTGGTACTAAATAACACGGGTTCAAAACCAAAATACTTCCTGAAGGCAACCCTAGATGATACTCTCCCACGGATACAGCATGTATATTGGAACCATTCCAACCCGCAGAGTATGATCTCCTATCTTTAAAACTCTACTATTTCTCAATCCCTGCATACAATTGCAGATGTGAGAACCAGAACCGGTATCTAATACCCAGGATGCAGAGTTTAAAGAAAAACAGTTTTCAGTTACAAACACACCTGAAGTGGAAACATCAGCATGCTTCTTCTTCTTGAGATCAGCAAGATATTCAGCACAGTTGCGTTTCCAATGTCCTGACTTTTACAGTAAAAACATTCTCCTTTCCTGCTTCCCACAGCCCCGGCTTTGTCTTTCCCCTTTGCCTTTCTAACTCCACCTTTCTGTTTGATGGACTTCTTCTTCTTCTTTCCCTTGGCTTTAGCTTTTGGGAATGAAGAGGAAGATGGCCCAGCAAGCAGAGCGGGAGTCCTCTCCGTTTTCAACGTGTTCTCTGCACTTCTCAACATATTGAGAAGTTCAGGCAATGATTTCTCCAAATCATTCATATTGAAATTCACTATGAACGGAGCAAAGGCAGGGGGGAGAGACTGTAGAACAATATCCGTATATTGCTCATTATCCATAGTCCATCCCAGTTCCTCAAGTTCTTCAATAAGACCAATCATTTTCAAAACATGGTCTCCTACTGATGCACCAGGGGCCATTCGCATCTGAAACAGCTTTCTAGATGCCTCGTATCTCAAAGTACGAGATTGCTCTTCATACAACTCTTTTGTGTGAAGAAAGATGGATTGCACATCCATATTCTCGTGTTGCTTCTGATGGACATTGTCCATAGAAGCGAGCGCGAGGCACTTGGCCGTGTTGCAGTCATTTTCCAAAGTTTTTCGGATCTCCCTATCCGAGACAGATGATTCAGGTCCTGCGACGGGTGGGGCTTCGGTATTGAGGACATATGATACCTTATCATATGAAAGTGCAATGTTTAAGTTCCTCAACAATTCTTTATAATTTGGTCATGTCAGTTTATTTTTCTCAAGTAGAAGCTTAAGTCCTGACATCTGTAACTGCCATTCGGAGAGAGAAAAGAATACACTTAGCGAAATGCTCTAGCAAAGAATTAGATTGGTTATTATTTTATCTAATCGATGTCTCCTACTGCTTTTATCAATTTTTCTTTCAAAACCTGAAAAGAAAACTAGCCAGGAATAATTACATTCTACAGTTTCCCTAACCGGTCAGCCATTCTAGACACCTACTGGATTAGCTAATTGTAAAGTGCAAAACTCTCCTGGAAGTAACACTTACTCACAGTGAGATCGAGATCCAACTATCATATAGATGGTATGCAATCTCATTGCAAATTTCAACTCTTGAAATTCCCGATATGGTTTTTACCCCTAGTCACTTATGACCTTGGCTATGGTCAACATATCATAAGTACTAGTTAAATTCTACCCGTCATTTCGTGATTAACTAGACCCACCCATATGACCCTTGACTATGATCAACATAATCACATGAATGTCCTAACTAATCGCATCATATGCTTTGTAGGAAGACATCACTTAGCTACCGTACACTACGCCTTGACTATAATCAACATACGCAGTACGAATACTAAGTACTCTGCTTCCTAAAATGACGGAGGGTTGCGGATGGTTTTTAAGAAAACCTTTAACGCTTTGAACTTGATCTCGTTGTAGAATCAAAACAGTTAAGAAAAGGAGTGGCTTAAGCTCCGCATCTTTTGAAACTTGCATTTTTCATAAAAAGACGAGTTGGTTTCAAATCTGATTCTACAACATCATTAGGTTTCTTTTCTTTACATTAATCTCATTAATGTGATCCCATCATTTAAGTTCCTAAGCCATCACAGAATAGAACGTATACTTATACCATCCGCATTTGCCACAGTGTCCCGTTATGCACTGTTAGGTTACTTAACTAACGGCATAGCGGGGCGGGACTAGCGCGGGTGTAAAATATAAGCAACATTTATTATATATCATATATATAATAATAATCCATTCGTCTCAGATACTAAGTAATCACATTACAGAATATCAACAGCAGAAGCACAAAGAAGGATATCTAGGATGTCCGTATTTTGTATCGAGCCAACAATAGAAAATACGGATTCCACGGTCGTGATGAATAGCCAAGCCCACACCCCTAGACCCCTACGAGAGCGGCAAGTGATCCCGCCAATTCTAGAGTTTAGGAGACCCGGTCTCGACTCCTCGAGATGGCCTCCCACTGAATCCTAGAACCCGGTCACTTGTGCTCCCCTCCTTGGGTCTATCCTAATGCGGAAAAGTAAATAATATACAATTGATTTATACATGAATGAAAATAAAACTCTCATCTCAAATAAAAACCCCCGGCTATTCATTCGCGACAATCCTACTCATCATATCTCAGCAACACATAATATCTCATATCATCTACGTAAGTAAGTATGCGTATCCCGATTGTCGTTGACGTATAGCAACGAAAACGGCGATACACCACATACTACACTTACGGTCGCAGAAAATAAAATGAAAAACTACAACATTTGGAATCCACAATCACTTTAGACATCATAAATTCGAAATATCACATACTTCGTATTTCATGCCTAACTATATGAATTCCACATATTGTATCACATTCCAGATAAAATAGACAATGTTAAACTTTTCGATCGAATAAACAAACACCCTAGATTTCCCTAATTGCACAACACTTGAGCCGAGTTCAAAAATTTCTAGAACATGTCACAGCCCCTTATGGACCAATCGTAGAAGGGTCAAACCAACGCCTCACATATGGCAATGCTAAACTACCACAAACCCTAAGGTTCAGTGACAGTTTTGACGGTCACATAATCGAGTTAAGGTTATGTTCTTCTAGAGTGTCCACAGATACGCTTGCATGTTTTTCGAAAGTTTCGAACTCGGGAAAATCCAACACTTGGAATTTTTCTAATACGGGAAAAAATGTGTTTCTAATAATCGTTCAAACATTTTAACACGTTCTAAATAATCTGAAAATCTGAACGAAGTTAAACTTTCCGATCGAATCACCAAAAACAATATATCTCCAGAAACCTCAATACTTGAGTAAGTTTAAAATATCTCAGAGGCATGTACTATTTCCTACGGGTTTACTGTAGAAAATTGATCTTCTGAACCCTCTGTACGGCCGCGGAACCGCGGCGCTATAGAGAGATCATTGAAAAAATTTTATACAGTAATTCATAGAAAAGCCTGCTGAATTTTTTAAGAATTTTTAATTTGGCAAAATCCAATTTTCAAAAAATTTCCAGAGAGCGGTCCAAATTGGTGTTTCGTGTTTCGATCGGACTTTTAACATCGCCTACGCATCGCCTAAATCTCTAGCTTGGCTCTGATACCACTGAAGTGTTAGCCTAGCACCTCGTCAAGGGTTTGGTAGCATCACATATGCCATAATCAAAATTTTAGAGGTGCTAAGTTAACTCGACAAGAATCGAAACTAGAAGTTTAGGGATTCGTACAAATAAGCATCACATGCAAATATAAAACTATCACTAAGAGTAGAGATTACAACCTTTGTAGATCTCCCTCGGTGACTCCTTGGCACTATGAGAGTTTGGAACGGATCGATGGAAGCCTTCCTTGTCCACGATGATCCACCCGAAGTCCGTTTGCCCAAAGCTCCTTGCCTTACTTGTTTCGCAAACGAAGTAGAGCAAACACACTACACAAATCGGCTAGATGTGTGTAGATGATGATGTGGTTTATATTCAACAATTAAAACCCTTTCTTTTTATCAACTTCACTCTAGAGAAAAATCAAGAGAGGAAGAAGAAGATTATAGTGGCTAAGCTTGAGCTCTCTTTCACACCCTTCTCATCTATCATATCATATATGATCACTTATTTTCACACCAATTTTTTCATGCTTGTTTCATATCACATATGAAGCCTTTTATAGTGATGAGAAGGAATAATCATCATTATTCCATTCCCACTATAATTATGGGTGGAAATTCGTTTCATAAAGAATTAAGCATGGGTGGAAATTCTTTTCATTAAAGTTAAATAAAGTTTACCCACTAAAGAATAAAGGAGCATGAGTGGGTTTTCTTTACATTAACTTAAAATGATAAATAGAAATAAAAGCTTCAATATAAGTCATGCATTGCCACTATTCTTGTATCATCAACCATGATACTATGTATGTATGTATGTGTCCATGCACATCATCATGTGCATACATGCATGCATACAAAAAGGATTTAATTAAAGATTTAATCTAATTGTTATTTTGTTAAATCAACACTTGATTTAGCAAACCGGTCATATCACATACGATCCGATAAATAGAAAATGCCTGATTAATATACGTTATCACATAACCGTATTTAATCGGGTCCCGCGCATATCTCATATGCACACCACATCATTTTTCCTGAGCCAGGAAACTTCATTGTGGGACTCTAAGACTCGTCAATACGCCGGCAGTAGATGATGATCATATCAAACACCTACAAGCCGCAAGAGGTCAGCTAAACGTAACGGCCACCCGGGTATTGAAACGATCAGAAGAAAACCAGCGAAGCTGTAAAAACTCCCATCGAGCCAACTGGAAACACTTACCATACAGTCCGGTCTCTTCGTCAGATATGCTGCATATTGAGTCCAGGGATGGAATCGTCGACCCCAGTAACTCAATAAGTCATGCTGGTGTATGGCTCATAACAGATCGAGAAACTACTGATAACTCTTATCAGTAAATCTCAGCAGCCCTGGCCAGGGACTTCATGTTATAGCCAATCGAGCATAGCACAACATCAACCCCCAATACCGGGAGAGACGAAACCCCTCCTATCGCTCATTGCCTCCATGTGCCTCGAGATTGTACCCAAAGACCACCTGTTTGCACGACTCAGTAGAGCCGTGGTAGGGTGGAGATCAAAGTATAGTGGGAGGACACATAAGACTCTATGACGATCTCGGGTCTACAGACTAACCTGTACCAGTGTTCCCTGAGAACTGCTATCCGACGATAGATATAATACCACATAAGAGTTCTCGGCGAGTCCGTTCAGTGTACCCAGTCTCCACTGAGCACCCGCATACAATCTTTGGTGTCTCCTCACCAGATGAATATGGGATCATCCATCGCCCATCATATGGGACAAGAATGGTATACGCTAGTCTACTCTGGAATATCGATGCCCTGTCTCGATACACCCTCAACTAGGAACAGTTCAAGGATATGGTTATAGACTACACGTGCCCCACTAGTATGATCCGCATCATAATCACAGTAGTCAAGCAAATATCCTTTGGGCTTTATCAACATGTGTAAATGATTAAATCTACATGTCCAGATAAAGTAAACCAGATAGCGTACTATCATGTTGAGCAAGAAAGTCATCTATCTCCATAGATTATATGTCCAAGTTTCCACTATCCATATAATGGCCTTTAGGGCATACATATTACTAACAATTATTTCCATTGCATTGCTTATACCTGTGCTATTACACTTGCACCATTATCGATGATGTGTATGTTACACGTACACATATTTGCCGGCTCACACACTTCATCATCGGTAATTGCCATGTCACTACACAGTAGGATTGCTGCATCATGATATGATTCTTCGCATAACATGCTTACATAAACATTGATATATCTATACTTGCGGATATACCCATTTGTATATATCCATATTGGTGCACATATACATTGATACATCTATACTTGCGGATATACCCATTTGTATATCCATATTGGTGCACATATACATGTATATCCATATTGGTGCACATATACATTGATACATCTATACTTGCGGATATACCCATTTGTATATCCATATTGGTGCACATATACATTGATACATCTATACTTGCGGATATACCCATTTGTATATCCATATTGATACACATATACATTGATACATCTATACTTGCGGATATACCCATTTGTATATCCATATTGGTGCACATATACATTGATATATCCATATTTGCGCACATATACATTGATACATCTATATTTGCGGATATACCCATTTGTATATCCATATTGGTGCACATATACATTGATATATCCATATTTGCGCACATATATATTGTACATCCATATTGGTGCACACATACATTGGTACATCTATACTTGCGCATATACATATTGCACCTACATAGATAACTGGTTTTAATTGGAAATTGGGAACCGCATGTTATATTTTAAAAACTGGAATCATTTAAAAGAGCGGTTTTCCCTTAATATGTCATATCACTGTTCCATGTTGCATGATATATTGATATGCTTACATTTCTGTTATATGTCGCATACATTATAATTTATGATTTTACGCATTGAGATATGCTGTTTTCATGAGATTTCTGGATTTGAGAACCGTGGCTATTTCAAAGAAAGCATGTACTGATTTAAAAACCCGATTTCTCTTGATATGATATTTTAGTGCGTCCACCATGCGTTTTCTCGGTTCTGAGACGTGTGACTTGTGTGTTAGTTATATGTATGCCCTAGAGGCCATTACTGTACATACGATGTATATTGTAATGGATGCTTGGACATATATAGGGAGGACTTTCTTGCTCGACATGATAGTATGCTATCTGGTTGTACTTTATCTTAACATGCACTCTGATTGTCTCTATGTTACATGTTGATAAAGCCCTTAGGATATGTACTCGACTACTGGGACTATGATGAGATCATACTAGTGGGGCCACGGTAGTCGGTGAGTACATCCTATAACTGTTCCTAGTCGAGGGTGTATCGAGACAGGGCATCGATACACCAGAGTAGACTAGCGTATACGCATCTTGACCCATATGATGGGCGATGGATGATCCCATATCCATCGGTGTTTGACATCAAGGATGGTGTACGGGTGCTCAGTAGAGACTGGGTACACTGGACGGACTCGCCGAGAACTCCCAGATGGTATTATACCATACGTCAGATGGCAGTTCTCCGGTGACACTGGTACAGAGTAGTCTGTTGACCCGAGATCGTCATAGAGTCTTGTGTGATTCCCACTGTGCTTTGATTTCCATCATACCACGTCCAAGAGGGCGTGCAAAAAGGTGGCTTTTGGGTACAGTCCCGAATCACATGGAGGCAATGAGCGATAGGAGGGGATTCGTCTCTCCCGGTATAGGGAGTTGATGTTGTGCTGTGTTCGATTGGCTATAACCGGAAATCCCTGGCCAGGGTTGCTGAGATTTACTGGTAACTGTTATCAGTAGTTTCTCGAACTGTTATAGACCTCATATCGACACGACTTATCGAGCTACTGGGGTCTGACGTTTACCACCCCTAGGCGAGATATGCGACATATCAGACGACGAGACCGGACTGTACGGGAGTGTTACTGTTTGGATTCACAGGAGAAGTTACAGGCTTGCTTGTTGATCTTCTGAGCGCTCAATACCTGGGTAGCTGTTACGTTTAGCTGACCGCTTGCAGCTTGTGGGTGTTTGATATGATCATCACCTACTGCCGGCGTACTGACGATTCTTTAGAGTCCTACACAGAGGTTTCTTGACTCAGGCAAAACGGAGTAGGGGCACATATGTGATATGTGCGGGACCGAGGATAATGCGATATGTGATACCGTATTATATTCTCGCGATATTTGATATCAGCCGGGTCATCGGATCAAGTGTTGATTCGATGAATCGGTACGGATAAATATTAGCCGGTTATATGCGATATAGCCGGATTGTCGGATCAAGTGTTGATTCGATAATTTAATGTATAATAATATATATGATATATTAAATGACATTAACTAATATTAGCTCACTAAAAGATTCTTTTTCTCACTCGGGTAATACATTGATATATATGCGATATATGTTAATTGTATTATTTTATTTTGTTACGATAAATATTATATATGTGATATATAATATTGTAACATGATATGATAAATAATGCAACATGTTTAGTGGAGATTAAACATGATTAGGGTTTGGATTAGGGTTAAGCTTTCTAGATGTTTCTAGAAGGTTTTGGTTTTGTTTTGTGAAAGATATTTGTAAGTGACTCATGCTTTAAACTAACCAAACCCTAACTCTAGTTAATTCTCTACAAAGGTTCACTTGACCATGGTTGCATAATTCTATCATATTATTCTTTTTCTATTCATCACAAAAGGATTCTAGGATTGTTCATCTTCTTCCTCCTTGATTCTTTCATGAAAAGCAAACTAGTTTTTCAAAAGGTGATGAATAATTGTGAGAAAAAGATAAATAAATAGAGCAAAAATCCTACTTCATCATCCTCATCTTCCCTTGCCATTTAGATGAGGGTGTTCACATCATTTTATGAGTGTTAGCTTGTGTTAAAGAAACTTCGAGGTAGATCATCTTAGTATCGAAGATCGGAAGCAAAGGTTGCGTCTTTCTCTTCGTAGAACCTCTCGAGAGTCCGGATCCCGATGATCGCAGCGAAGGGACCACAACACGGAGCATATGAAGTGAAGGACCGGATCTACAAAGGTTGTAATCCCTCTCACTTAGTGTTAAAGTGTTTAGCATGCTTGTTTTCGCCTAATCTCTAGTTTAAAGTTCCGTATTCGGGTTGTTCGGCACGGCTAAATTATTATTCGGGCATGGTTGATGCCTCGTAGACCCTTGTGCGCGTGCCTAGCAACCCTACAGTGGTATCAGAGCCAAGCTAGAGCTTTAGGCGAAGTCTAGACGAAGTTTAAAGTCCGATCGAACCCGGAAAACCCGATATAACCTAGTTTCTGGAAATTTTTAAAAACTGTGATTTTTTCCAAATTGAAAATGCTCAAAAAAATCAGCAGGGAAATACAAGAGTTACTGTGAAGCACGTGCGCCTGATTCCACCAAAGAGCCGCGGAACCGCCGCACATGCCATGCATGTGCCGCGGTTCCGCCGCGCTTTTGTCACTGTACTGTTTGAAATTTGCACAGTAATTCTTGTCTTTTAGTGTTGTATTTTCTGGGAATTTTTAATATTTATTCAACTGTTGAACATTCTGGGTTGTATTGGGGATTCGATGATTCGATCGGGAACTTTAACTGCGTCTTTTGTGTTTTGTCCGGGTAATTTATATAAACTGTTAAAAAGTTCGAACGGATATCAATAACTCACTTTTTCCCCTGTCGGAAATTTTTTCAAAAGTTGGATTTTTCCTCGTGCTTAAGAACGTTCTAAGTCGTGCAAGTAACGCGGTGGACCCTCTAGAAGACAACAAACCTTAACTCGATTATGTGACCGTCTTGAACTGCCCTTTGAACCTTAGGGTTTGGGGCAGTACGGCGTGCCACATGTGAGGCGTTGGCTTGACCCTTCTACGGCTGGACTATTGGTACTGTGGCATGTGATGGACGTTTTTAAACTGTTTTCAAGTGTTGAGATATATTGGGGAAATCTTGGGTGCTTGATGATTCGATCGGAAAGTTTAACTTTTTCTATTTATCTGGAATGTGATACAATATTTGGAATCCACAGGCAGTTATGAGATAACTGATTTGAATATTATAAACATAGCAGTTTAGTCTCAGATGATCGGTTGCCACGGAATTTTGATGTGATCAAAAGTCCGTCGCAATCACGTAGCGTACGCGGATACTCGCCGGGTAAACTTAATAGACAGCTACACCTCTAGCCCCGACCAAGTAACTGTAGGAGAACCCCGTCGCCGAAAGCATCCGTTCGGGTGCTCGCGGCAGCGGTGTTCCGCCTTGGTGCACTTCGTCGACGGCATCTGGGGGTGCGGCCGTCTACTAAAGTTTGCGACGAGCATTCGATCAGGACGTCGGGAATCTTGTTGAATTGCCCGACTTGATATTGAAAAGAGTTTTTGATAAATGAGACTAAAATGCGGGGTTTATAATTGTTAGGCATGTGATGTCTAAGGAATTCATTTGGTTAGGCATGCGATGTCTAAGGAGGTTGCGGATTCCAACTGTTGTAGTTTTACACTTTCTTTTCTGTGACCGTAAGCGTAGTATGTGGTGTATCGCCGGCTTCGTTGCTATACATCAACGACAATCGGGATACGCATACTTGTTTACGTTGATGATATGAGATATTATGTGTTGCTGTGATATGTTGTATTGGATCGTCGCGTTTGAATAGCCGGGGGTTTTATGTGAGATGAGAGTTTTTCTTTTTCATTCATGTAAAATTCATTTGTATGTAATATTTTTTTATTGGGGCACTTCCAGGTAGCGGAAGATGTGACCGTTGTATATTATTTACTTTTCCGCATTAGGTAGACCCAAGGCGGGGAGCACAAGTAACCGGGTTCTAGGGTCCAGTGGGAGACCATCTCGAGGAGTCGAGACCGGGTCTCCTAAACCTAGAATTGGCAGTGTTGCTTGCCGCTCTCGTAGGGGTCTAGGGATGTGGGTTTGGCTATTCATCGCGACCGTGGAATCCGTGTTTTATACAGGCTCGTATTGAAAACACGGACGTCCTAGTATATCCAATATTTCATATATGTTCTTCTGCTGCAATGTTCTGTGATGAGATCATATTACTGCCTGAGACAAATGTTTATATTATATATATATGAGATATATGTTATATTGCAGATTTCGTTTCAAATGTGATGCTTGCGAAGCATATTAAAATGGGACTTCATTAATGAGATTAATGAAATATAAGAAACCTAAGATGTTGTAGAAACTTGTTTAAAAACCAGGTAGCTACAGTTCTTGCTTTGCATCGCGGTGTTCCTTGTAGAACATCCTGCACCTTATTCGATAAGGAAAAGACCGAGATCCCTTCACCGGGAGTGACTCCTTTAGCAATAACTGGCAGATGCTACAAACTCGGTTTGTCTTTTGATTGCTTCTATAGTTCTTGCTTTGCACAGCGGTATATATGATATATCCTGCACCTTATTCGATGAGGAAAGGGCCGACGATCCCTTCACCGGGAGTGACCCCTTTAGCAAAACTAGAAAAGCCTCAAAAACATTCCATTTAAAATCACTCGATTCTACAACGATATCAAGTTCATTACGCAAAGGGTTTTCTGAAAAACCTGTCGTAGCCCTCCTTCATTTCAGATAAGTACTGGTTAGTATTCGTGCTACGTTTGTTGACCTTAGCCAAGGCGTAGTGTGCGATAGCTGATTAGTGCTTATCTGTATAAGCATATGATGCGATTGAGTTAGGGTAGTCGTGCGACTTTGTTGACCTTAGCCAAGGGTCGTGCGGGTGGGTTTAATTCAATCGGGAAATGACGGGTTGAACTTGGCTAGCACTTATGATTTGTTGACCTTAGCCAAGGTCATAAGCTGCTAGGGGTAAAATATTATTGGGAATTTCAAGTGTTGAAATTTGCAATGAGATTGCATACCTTCTATAAGATAGTTGGATCCCGATACCCGCTGCGAGTAAGAGTTACTCCTGGGAGAGTTTTACACATTACAATTAGCCGATCAAGTAGGTGTCTAGAAAGGTGTTAACGGGGTTACGCCTCTGGGAAAACGAGGTTTACTTTAATTAGGTTCGTGCGATAGCACGGGGGACCTCCCTCAAAGTACCGACACTGGCCTGGCTGAAAGATTAGCGAACTTGTAGCGTGTAATTAATCCCGGCTAGTCTTTCCTTTTAGGGTTTGAAGGAAGATTTGATTAAAACAGTGGGAGACATCCTGATTAGATATATTAGATAACCAATCTAATCTTGCAAGAGCATACGCTGAGTGTTTTCTTCTCTCTCTCTCCAGATAGCGACCATATCACGCCTTAATCAAGATAATAAAACGGATATATTGACCGAACCCACTTGTTATACTGAGCTGGGGAACGTTGGTCCCGCTCCAACTTATAATTGTTATAAGACAGAGCAGGAAATTGGGGAATACCAGAATTCCCGTGCCGCCCAAACGAAGAAAGTGCATGTTGATGCATCATCTTCGGGTGTGTTCATTACACAGAACTGTTTCTCAGTATCCTTTACGTCCTGGGTATGTGATACTGGATCAGGATCCCGTATATGTAATCTGTTACATGGGCTACAGATAGGTAGAGAACTGAGAACGAGTGATAAGTTTCATGAGACAGAAAACGGTGCAAGTGTTGCAGCCAAGTCTGTTGGTCACTATCACCCTGTATTACCAGAATACATTGATTCTGAACAAATGTTATTAGATACCGAACCTGATATACAAAGTCATATCAGTCTTTTTATTAGTAAAGAAAGGATATAATTTTGTATTGTTGGATAATGTTTTGAACATTTCCTATATCAAGAGTTGATCGGTTCAGGCACGTTATCTAAAAGCATTGACGTTCTAAATCAAACTACAGTTCTTAGTATACGGAACACACACAAGAGGAAGAGTTCAGATATGAATGAATCCTTTTTGAGGTATTGTAGACTAGGTCATATCAATGCGACCCGACTGGCTGAAGTTACATTTAGATGCATATTTAAATCTGTTTGAATTTACATCTTGTGAAACTTGCCGGTCATGTCACAAAGATAAGATGACTATAGCTCTGTTTATTGGAAACAGAGAAAGAGTTAGTGAACTTTTGGGAATTGATACATGCTGATGTATGAAAGTCCCCTGTCTACACATGCCAAGAACGGTTCTTTGTACTTTATTACATTCTCTGATAATCTCTCAAGATTCAGACATGTGTTCCTGTTGAAACATAAGTCCGAACCTTTTGAGATATTCACAGAATATAAGTTAGAAGTAGAGATCCAAAATACGGGTATAAGTATTATGTCCTTTGATGAGATCAAGGAGGAGAATACTTGAGCATGGAATTCCTGGACCATTCTAAAGGAGAATGAGATTCTCTCTTCAGCATTACTCCTCCGTATACACCACAGCACGTCGGTGTATCGGGGCGGAGCACTAGCACCCTATGTGATATGGTGTGCTCTATGATGAGTACTACTGAGTTTCCTATTTCCTTTTGGAAGTTATGCACTTGAGAAGCTGCATACCTATTGAATAGGGTTCAAATCAAATCAGTTGCCTACCATTTCATATGTGATATGTAAAGGGAAGAGCCCATATCTTAAGATTGTTAAGATTTGGGGTTGTCCGGCCTATGTCTAAAAGCAAAATCCGGACAAGCTCGAGGCAAGTTCTGTTATGTAGAACTGGAAGGGTTCCAGCTATACAAACTACAGCTAATGATTTGGTAGAACCAAAGGATTCAATAGTTTCCAACGAACCTCAGCCTCTCCGCCGATCTAGCAGGGTTCCTCACCCACCTAAGAGATACTTCGGTTTCTCTATGACAGTGGGAGCGAGGATTGCATCATGAGATGATGACCCAACTAGTTTCGAGCTGGCCATCAGGAGTGGGACTCTGTAAGAATGGCTGGATGCTTATCGATCTGAGATGGAATCCTTATACACCGACAAAGTATGGACTTTGGTTGCCTTATCTGAAGGGTTAAATCCTCATCAGGAGCAAGTATATCTTGAGAAGATTACTTGGTGTACATGGAAAAGTTGAGACTTTCAAAGCTATGCTTAGGTCCATCCAGATCCTACTTGCCACGGCTACATACCATGACTACGATATCTGGTGGTTGGGTGTCATGACTGCTTTTCTAAATGATGTTTTAGAAGAGAGCGTCTATAAGTACACAGCCAGAGGGCTTCGTAGACAGTAGGAGCAGCGGAAACGTGTGCAAGATGTTTTATGTGATAAAACAGGCATCGCGGAGTTGGAACATCTGTTTTGATGTGGTAGTCAAAGAGTTTGACTTCATCAAAATGGTAGATGAACCTTGTATATACAAAAAGGTAGTATGGAGTATGGTGGTGATCCTCGTAGAGTACGTGGATGACATACTCTTGATAGGGAAGAAGTTTCCTATGCTACGCTCGGTCAATCTCCACTTATCACAAGGATTCTCCATATAGGATCAAAGTGATACCTCCTAAATCCTGGGTTTTTGGATCTATGAGATAAATCTAATTGGATGTTAGGATACTCACTAGTTGTAGTGAGATGGTATCAATCGATCTTGGGGAGAATCACTGGAAAGGTTCCACGGTGATAAGAACGACTGAATGTCAGTCGCAGGCTTGTCTATACCCTCAGTGGAGGGACGGTACGTTGGAAGAGTTCCAAGCTAGATACCGTGACATACTAGAAGATTAAAGGCAAGATACATCGTTACCAAGGATGCTACCAAAGAGGCAGTCTGGATATATAAAAGTTCATAAGATGAACTTCGTTCCTACCATTGTGTGACAATGGAGTTGTGGCTTCAGCCAAGGAACTACCGTCCCATCAGAAATCCAGATATAATTCTTAGGCAGTATCACCTGATCATGGAGATGGTTGATCTCCAGGGAGATCGAGGTTAGGAGAGTAGACACAGAGGACAACAGCGCGGATCCACTCACGAAGGCCTTTTTCCCAGTAGAGACTTTTATGGGATGGTTGAGTATGAGATACTTCAACCGCAGCTAATTGTTGGGTATGCGATACCATAACAGATGGCCCTAGTGCAAGTGGGAGATTGTTAGTTATATGTATTCCCTAGAGGCCATTACTGTACATACGATGTATATTGTAATGGATGCTTGGACATATATAGGGAGGACTTTCTTGCTCGACATGATAGTATGCTATCTGGTTGTACTTTATCTTAACATGCACTCTGATTGTCTCTATGTTACATGTTGATAAAGCCCTTAGGATATGTACTCGACTACTGGGACTATGATGAGATCATACTAGTGGGGCCACGGTAGTCGGTGAGTACATCCTATAACTGTTCCTAGTCGAGGGTGTATCGAGACAGGGCATCGATACACCAGAGTAGACTAGCGTATACGCATCTTGACCCATATGATGGGCGATGGATGATCTCATATCCATCGGTGTTTGACATCAAGGATGGTGTACGGGTGCTCAGTAGAGACTGGGTATGTTAGTGTATATGCCCTAGAGGCCATTACTGTATCATACTAGTTTGTATATTACTTAATGGATGCTTGGGATATTCACCTTGTATATACAATCTTGCTCAAAATAGTAGTATGCTACTTGGTTTGTTTCTACTTCAATGTGTACATGTGTTTATTTTTGTATATCGCCTATACACATTAGTAGAGCCCTTAGGATCTTTGCTTGATTACCAGCGATGTGATGGCCGTCACACTAGTGGGGCTGGGTAATCTATAAGCACATCCTTATGCAGGTCCCTGGTCGCAGGACTATCGAGACAGGGCATTGATACTCCGGAGTAGACCAGCGCATGCGCTTCTCATCCCAGTGTGGGAGACGGTCTGTCCCACAGCCGTCAGTACGTCGTACTTGAGATAGTAGGCGGGTGCTCGTTAGGTTACGGGTATACTGGACAGGACTCGTCGGGAACTGACTAGTTGGTATTATACCTATCGTCAGTTATCAGTTCCCAGGTGACATGAGTACAGCTTAGTCTGCTGACTTGACACTGTCACTCCGCCTCGAGTGTGTTCCCACTGTACTTTGACCACTACCCTACCACGGCTCAATGGAGTCGTGCAAACAGGTAGTGGTTGGGTGCAGTCCCGAAGCACTTGGAGGCAGTGACGGTTAGACAGGATTCGTCTCTCCCGGTATTGGGAGTTGACATCGCGCTGTGTCTAGGAGAGCCATTACACGAGTAGTCCCTGGCCAGGGCAAACGAGATATACTGGTAGGTTTCCAGTGTTATCTCAGGGTGTTTTGGGCTTCGCTCCGGCACGACTTGTACCGCTATTGGGGGACTGACGTTTACCGCCCCCTAGGCCCGCCATGCGATGTATCAGACGAACAGACCGGACTGTACGGAGAATGTCACACTCAGGCTCAGTAGGAGTTCAGATGGGTTTCGCCTCGTCGGTCTTCTTGTCGGCATTACCTAGGGATCGTTACGAACAGCTAGTGCCGCTTGCGGTCTGTGGTTAAACCCACTGCCAGCGTAGTGTCGAGTCTTTAGAGTCCCACACAGAAATCTTTTCGCCTTTAGGCAAAAGAGTAGAGGTCGCATGGTATTGCGACAGGTCGCATGGTTTTGCGACAGGGTTCGGTCACATCCGTGCACTCGTACAGTGTCCGGACAGTTTACACTAGCGGGCTTTGGTTTAAGCCAGATCCTAGTGTACCTTATGGGATTGGATTTATCCAGTTTGCATTCGTGTTCCTCGGAACGCGGATGCGGGTGTGTATGCACAGTTGACAGGGAGGCAGAGGCAGTGGATTCTCATTAGGGTTGTTGACAGTTGACCGTTGACTTTTTGACTTTTTGCTCAACCCTAATGAGAATATGATATGCGATTAACTATTATATTAATTAAGTATTATGGTGACTTGGTTGTTGACTTTTGTTGACCTTGTTGACTTGTTGACTTTTGTTGACTTGTTGACTTTGTTGACCGGTTGACTAGGCTTGACTAGTTGACCATCATGATAACCATGGTTATCATTTCATGCCAAAGACTTTTACTTGCTTGTTCATTTGAGTAAAATGAGTGCATGACATGATAAGGTTATGGTTGCTTCAACCATCACATAAGACTTTTATTGATATGATGAGTTATCATTGCTTTGGATTATGAGAGGGTGAGAAAAAAAAAATACTTGCTCATTCTTTCTTGCTCATTCTCTCTCTTGTTCTTGAGCTCTCCTCTTGCTCTCACCCTCAACCTCTTGCTCCCTCTCTTGATCTATGGTTCTCTTGTCTCATGAGTTGAGAATCAAGAACCATAGATAAAATCCCATTCTATTTCCTCTCTACTCATTCTAGTTCACTAGGTTTAGCAAACCAAGTGAACTAGTTTCTTCAAAGAACGAAGAAGGAGCTAAAGGTTGGAGCTTTCAAGTGGATCTATCTTCGGCGTACGGAGACGACGAGAAGGAGCCATCGCACCACCATCGGAGCTTGAAGAGAAGGAGTTCAAGACAAGCTAGGTATAACCCCCCATCCGAGTAGCTAACTCTCTTTAGCTTAGTATGCTAGTTTTAGTTTAGTTAAAGATCCCGACTTTGCTTAGTCCATGTTGCCCCTTGCGCTAAAAATTTGATTTTTATACCGTTTCCGCCTCCCCGTAAGAACCGGGGGTCGCAACGTGGACTTACAGTGGTATCAGAGCCTAACTAAACTTAAACTAGCTTGGTAGTAAAGTGTAACGAAGTTCGGAACCGGAAAAAATCCAAAAACCTAACTTTTACAAAACCTGAGTTTCTGTTGAAATTTTTTCTGGTCAAAATGAAAAACTTTTTACTCCTAAATTCGGCTCAGGGTTTTGTGTGAACACCCAAGAAAAACGTTGCCCTAATTCGTTCAAACCGCCGCGCTTCCGCCGCATGAGGTAGGCATATGCCGCGGAAGCGCCGCGGTTTGTCGTCTTCTCTGCATCGTTTTTCGTGCAGTGTGTGTCTGTGTTGGTTTTGGGATTTTTGAAATATATTATATGTGCCCAGATTTTCCAGAAAAGAAATTTCCTTTTGGGGTCCTATAATTCCGTATTTTTCCGAACTTCACTGCACTTTGACTATGATGGTTATATCTGTGATGCTTGCATGTATTGAACGTCGGCTAATCGCTATAAGTCGATTGGTCGGGGTTATACATGATCTGTGTTTGATATTAGAATGTGTATATAAATATGTTGGATTGTCGCGGGTGAATAGCCGGGGGTTGTGAGACGAGAGTTTTCTTTTCTTGCAATTCATGTAAATTTGTAAATTGATGTAATAATTATTTGTATGGCCGCACAACCGGGTCGGGGTTGTAGCCGTCATTGTATAATTTCTTTTTACTGTTTTTGCTCCTAGGATAGACCCATGGAGGGGTGCACAAACTACCGGGTATGCCGAAGTGTCGAGTGGCCTACTCATGGAGATGAGGGAGGTTGCTACGCTTCGGGTACTTGGCGGGTAGTTTGCCGCACCCGTAGGGGTCTTGGGGGGGGTATTGGCTATTCACCGCGACCGTGTTATCTGTTTTTGTTACAGGCTCGTACAAATTACAGATTGCTAGTATATCCAATGTATTTATCTGTGATCTGAAATGTTTATCATTGCAGTATATCTATATATGATATTATTTAGGCGTTGCTTATGTTTTACAGACGCGCTAGCCCAGCCCCCGCTCTGTCGTTAGTTAAGTAACCTAACGGGTAATGACGGGGCCCAGTGGCGAATGCGAATGGCATAAGCGTACGTCATATTTTGGTTGTTTTCTGCAATGGTAGGATTAAATGATGGGACGCATTAAAAGAACTAATGCAAGAATATCACGCATTAAAAGAACTAATGCAAGATAATAAACCAAGTTAAAGTCGTTGGAACACTTTCGAAAAACCACTCGGTTCTTTTCAAAACAACTTTTAAATGCGGAGCTTGAGCCACTCCTTTTAAAAGCTATCTCGTTCCATGGACCAAATCAAGTTCACTACGTTCACGGTTTTGCCAAAACCATCCGTAGCCCTCCGTCGTTACACATGAATAGTCAATAGTATTCAAGCTGTGTATGTTGGCCAAAGTCAAGGCACAGTGATTGGTAGCTATTGGGTGTTCATGTGTAGCATAGATAGATGCGTTGGTTTGGGACAGTCGTACTGCCATTTTGGCCAAAGTCAAGGGTAGGTACGGATGGATCCAAATTAACCTGGATAATGACGGGTAGAACTTGACATGTGACTTATGATATTTTGGCCAAAGTCAAGGTCATAAGAGCATGGGGCAAAAATCCACATCGGGAGTTTCATAAGTACTGAAACTTGCTAGATTTGCATACCATTTGGAGTGTGATGATTCTGGTAGGATTCCTTCAGTTTCGTCACGCGATGATATTTGGATCCCGATCCTACTGTGAGTATATGCTACTCCTCGGGAAATTTCTCACTAATCGATCAATGCTATAAACCTAGTAGGTGCCTAGAAAGGTGTTAGCGGGGCTACGCCCCCAGAGAAAAGAGGTTCTCTAATTAAGCAACTTCGCGAAAGCGTTGGAAAACCTCCCTCGAAGTACCGACACCGGCCTGGCTGAACGGTTAAGCAAGTATTGTACGGTGGGATTGATCCTGACTAATTCTTCCTTTATGGTTTGAGGAGGGATTCGAGAAACAGTGGGAGCCATCCTATTTAGACAAACTAAAAACCACTCTAAACTTGCAAGAGCATCATGCTGAGTGTTTCTTCTTCTCTCTCCTAATTGCAGCGACCAATCAACATGACTGGACTTAAGTTACTCCTAGATAAAAACATACTGACAGGGCCAAACTACAAAGATTGGCTCAGGAATGTCAAGATAGCAATCACTTATGACAAGCTGGGGTATCTTCTTACCACCAAAGCTCCCCCTGTCCCTGGTCCAACTTCCAGCGTCGCGGATAAGGAAATCCGCAAGACTTGGGAGATTGATAGCGCGAAGGCCAAGTGCCTCCTGCTTGCCTCGATGGACAACGAACATCAGAGGAGGCATGAGAATATGGACATGGAGTCCATATTGCTCCATACAAAAGAACTGTATGGAGAGCAATCACGTATCGCAAGATACGAAGCGTCGAAAAAGTTATTTTCGACAAGAATGGCCGTCGGATCATCAGTAGCCGAGCACGTGCTAAAGATGATCGGCTTCATTGAGGAGCTCGCTGACCTAGAGATCACATTGGAGAGTGAGCTATATACGGATATAGTTCTCCAGTCCCTTCCTTCCACTTACGCCCAGTTTATACTGAACTTCAACTTACAAGAAAAAGAGGTTGAACTTTCAGAGCTCCTCAACATGCTGAGGAGCGCAGAGGGCACCCTACAGAAAGGTAGGGATACATCCACTTTGTTTGTAGGAGGATCATCTTCTTCTAGGTCCAAGGCGAAAGCCAAGGGAAAGAAGAAGAAGGCCCCCGCCAAACCAAGGGGCGGTGTTAGTAAAATGGATACGAAGGGAAAAGGTAAAGCAACAAAGATAGCGGGGAAGCTTGTGGATAAGGAAGAATGCTTCTATTGTCATAAGAAAGGACACTGGAAGAATGATTGCAGGGCCTGGAAGGCCAGAACACAGGAATTGAAGCAGGTTGCAGCTTCAGCTTCAGGTGTGTATGTTATTGAAAATTGTCTTTCAATAAACTCTACTTCCTGGGTATTGGATACCGGATCAGGATCTCATATCTGTAATTCTTTGCAGGCGTTGAGAAACCGTAGGGTTTTGAAGGCAGGTGACATGACCCTCAAAGTTGCGAACGGAGCTAGCATGGATGCTAAAGCCGTGGGGGACTATCACCTGGGAATGTCAGATGGACATGTTTTGGTTTTGCGTAATTGCTTTTTTGTACCCAACGCAACTTGTAATATCATTTCTGTATCTTTAGTTTCTAAAGAAGGTTATGAATTTGCGTTTGTAAGTAATGTTGTAAACATTCACCTTAATCAAGTTTTGATTGGGTCAGGTACATTGAGTAATGGTATATACGTGTTAAACCAACCACAAATTTTCAACGTCCAGAATACACACAAAAGAAAGTCTCCAGAAATAAATCAGACTTTCTTATGGCATTGTAGATTGGGTCACATCAATGAGAGAAGGTTGACTAAGTTACATACAGAAGGATATTTGAATGCGTTCGAATATCAATCGTATGCCACTTGTCAATCTTGTCTCAACGGAAAGATGACAAAGACTCCGTTTACTGGACATGGAGTAAGAGCGAGCGAGCTCTTGGGACTCGTACACAGTGACGTGTGCGGTCCAATGTCTACACATGCCCGAAGCGGACATTCTTACTTCATTACTTTTACGGATGATTTCTCAAGGTACGGTTATGTCTTCTTAATGAAACATAAGTCCGAGGCCTTTGGAAAATTCCAGGAGTATAAGAATGAAGTGGAGAAACAGACCGGCAAAAGTATTAAGATTCTAAGATCGGATCGAGGTGGAGAATACTTAAGTGCCGAGTTCCTGGGCTATTTAAAAGAGAATGGAATTCTCTCTCAGCTTACTCCTCCATACACCCCGCAACATAACGGTGTATCGGAGAGACGGAACCGCACCCTATTGGATATGGTGCGGTCCATGATGAGTAACGCTGAGTTGCCGCGATCATTCTGGGGATATGCGCTAGAATCAGCCGCATACCTTTTGAACCGAGTTCCCACTAAGACTGTGCCTACTACGCCATTTGAGATGTGGTGTGGGAAGAGACCCCATCTTAATCACATTAAGATATGGGGAAGTCCAGCTTTTGTCAAAAAGCAGCATGCGGACAAGCTCGAGGCACGCTCAGTACTGTGCAAGTTTGTGGGATATCCAAAGAATTCCAAGGGATATTTCTTCTACTGTGAAGAGGAACAAAAAGTTCTTGTTTCTCGTCATGCCCACTTTCTAGAACACCAGTTCATAGAAAAAGAAATAAGTGGGAGCGCAGTAGAACTGGAAGAAATTCCAGAACCACGGACTATTACTGAAGGTTTAGTGGAACCAGAGGGTTCGGAAGAACAGGACATTCCTACGCCGCTCCGCAGGAGTAGTAGGCAGTCTCATCCGCCCGAGAGATACTACGGTTTTCTCATAGACGGGGATAGAGAGGATTGCATCATAGATTATGATGAGCCTACTAGCTTCCAGCAGGCCGTTCAGAGCGTTGACTCAGTGAAATGGCTGGATACAATGCGGACCGAAATGGAGTCCATGTACACCAACAAGGTATAGACGTTGGACATTGCTCCAGACGGGGTAAAACCCGTAGGATGCAAGTGGATCTTCAAAAGGAAGATTGGTGTAGATGGACAGGTTGAGACCTATAAAGCTAGGCTGGTAGCAAAGGGTTTTCGTCAAAGACCTGGCTTGGACTATGACGAAACCTTTTCTCCAGTAGCCATGCTGAAATCCATTCGGATCCTTCTTGCCATTGCTGCCTTCCACGATTATGAGATCTGGCAAATGGACGTAAAGACAGCTTTTCTAAATGGAAATTTAGAGGAGTGTGTCTATATGGACCAGCCGGAGGGTTTCATTCAGAGTGGGAGCAGCGGAAAGGTGTGCAAGTTGCTTAAGTCCATCTATGGACTAAAGCAGGCGTCGCGGAGTTGGAACATCTGCTTTGATGAAACGGTCAAAGAATTTGGCTTTATCAAAAATCCAGATGAACCATGCATCTATAGTAGATTTGTAGCGAGAACTGTAGTATTCCTCGTTTTATACGTGGATGACATTCTCTTAATAGGAAATGACATTCCTATGCTACAATCTGTCAAGGGGTTCTTGTCACACAGGTTCTCCATGAAAGACCTGGGTGATGCCTCGTACATTCTGGGTATCCGGATCTACCGTGACAGATCCAAGAGGATATTAGGACTATCACAGTCCAGGTACATCGACACCATACTGAAGAGATTCAGTATGGAAGATTCCAAGCGCGGTAACCTATCGGCTTGTCACGGGATCACCCTCTCTAAAGAGATGTCTCCCAAGACTGATTTGGAGAGGGATCGCATGTCTATTATACCCTACGCTTCTGCGGTAGGCTCTATAATGTATGCGATGTTGTGTGCCAGACCGGATGTAGCTTATGCACTGAGTGTGGTAAGCCGGTATCAGTCAAACCCTGGGGAGAAACACTGGATAGCGGTAAAGAACATTCTCAAGTACCTGAGAAGGACTAAGGAGATGTTCTTGGTGTATGGCGGAAAAGACCTCCAGATCGAGGACTTTGCTGACTCCAGCTTCCAGAGTGACAAGGATGATTCCAAGTCCATGTCGGGTTTTGTCTTTACCCTCAATGGAGGGGCGGTGTGTTGGAAGAGTTCCAAACAAGAAACCGTTGCAGACTCGACGATGGAAGCGGAATACATCGCTGCATCTGATGCCGCAAAAGAAGCTGTCTGGATGAGGAAGTTCTTGAAAGAACTTCAGGTGGTTCCATCCATTGTTGATCCAATACCTCTGTATTGCGACAACAACGGGGCTATAGCTTTAGCAAAGGAACCCAGGTCCCATCAGAGATCCAGGCACATCTTGAGGCGGTATCACCTGATCAGGGAGATCGTAGATCGCCAGGAGATCGAGGTTCGGAGAGTCGCTTCAGAAGATAACACTGCTGATCCATTCACCAAGGCCTTGCCCCAGACTCAGTTCGAGCGGCTGATCGAGATGATAGGTCTTCGATACGCCAGTACATGGCCTTAGTGCAAGTGGGAGATTGTTAGTGTATATGCCCTAGAGGCCATTACTGTATCATACTAGTTTGTATATTACTTAATGGATGCTTGGGATATTCACCTTGTACATACAATCTTGCTCAAAATAGTAGTATGCTACTTGGTTTATTTCTACTTCAAAGTGTACATGTGTTTATTTTTGTATATCGCCTATACACATTAGTAGAGCCCTTAGGATCTTTGCTTGATTACCAGCGATGTGATGGCCGTCACACTAGTGGGGCTGGGTAATCTATAAGCACATCCTTATGCAGGTCCCTGGTCGCAGGACTATCGAGACAGGGCATCGATACTCCGGAGTAGACCAGCGCATGCGCTTCTCATCCCAGTGTGGGAGACGGTCTGTCCCACAGCCGTCAGTACGTCGTACTTGAGATAGTATGCGGGTGCTCGTTAGGTTACGGGTACACTGGACAGGACTCGTCGGGAACTGACTAGTTGGTATTATACCTATCGTCAGTTATCAGTTCCCAGGTGACATGAGTACAGCTTAGTCTGCTGACTTGACACTGTCACTCCGCCTCGAGTGTGTTCCCACTGTACTTTGACCACTACCCTACCACGGCTCAAAGGAGTCGTGCAAACAGGTAGTGGTTGGGTGCAGTCCCGAAGCACTTGGAGGCAGTGACGGTTAGACAGGATTCGTCTCTCCCGGTATTGGGAGTTGACATCGCGCTGTGTCTAGGAGAGCCATTACACGAGTAGTCCCTGGCCAGGGCAAACGAGATATACTGGTAGGTTTCCAGTGTTATCTCAGGGTGTTTTGGGCTTCGCTCCGGCACGACTTGTACCGCTATTGGGGGACTGACGTTTACCGCCCCCTAGGCCCGCCATGCGATGTATCAGACGAACAGACCGGACTGTACGGAGAATGTCACACTCAGGCTCAGTAGGAGTTCAGATGGGTTTCGCCTCGTCGGTCTTCTTGTCGGCATTACCTGGGGACCGTTACGCACAGCTAGTGCCGCTTGCGGTCTGTGGTTAAACCCACTGCCAGCGTAGTGTCGAGTCTTTAGAGTCCCACACAGAAAGCTTTTCGCCTTTAGGCAAAAGAGTAGAGGTCGCATGGTATTGCGACAGGTCGCATGGTTTTGCGACAGGGTTCGGTCACATCCGTGCACTTGTGCACGTACAGTGTCCGGACAGTTTACACTAGCGGGCTTTGGTTTAAGCCAGATCCTAGTGTACCTTATGGGATTGGATTTATCCAGTTTGCATTCGTGTTCCTCGGAACGCGGATGCGGGTGTGTATGCACAGTTGACAGGGAGGCAGAGGCAGCGGATTCTCATTAGGGTTGTTGACAGTTGACCGTTGACTTTTTGACTTTTTGCTCAACCCTAATGAGAATATGATATGCGATTAACTATTATATTAATTAAGTATTATGGTGACTTGGTTGTTGACTTTTGTTGACCTTGTTGACTTGTTGACTTTTGTTGACTTGTTGACTTTGTTGACCGGTTGACTAGGCTTGACTAGTTGACCATCATGATAACCATGGTTATCATTTCATGCCAAAGACTTTTACTTGCTTGTTCATTTGAGTAAAATGAGTGCATGACATGATAAGGTTATGGTTGCTTCAACCATCACATAAGACTTTTGTTGATATGATGAGTTATCATTGCTTTGGATTATGAGAGGGTGAGAAAAAAAAAATACTTGCTCATTCTTTCTTGCTCATTCTCTCTCTTGTTCTTGAGCTCTCCTCTTGCTCTCACCCTCAACCTCTTGCTCCCTCTCTTGATCTATGGTTCTCTTGTCTCATGAGTTGAGAATCAAGAACCATAGATAAAATCCCATTCTATTTCCTCTCTACTCATTCTAGTTCACTAGGTTTAGCAAACCAAGTGAACTAGTTTCTTCAAAGAACGAAGAAGGAGCTAAAGGTTGGAGCTTTCAAGTGGATCTATCTTCGGCGTACGGAGACGACGAGAAGGAGCCATCGCACCACCATCGGAGCTTGAAGAGAAGGAGTTCAAGACAAGCTAGGTATAACCCCCCATCCGAGTAGCTAACTCTCTTTAGCTTAGTATGCTAGTTTTAGTTTAGTTAAAGATCCCGACTTTGCTTAGTCCATGTTGCCCCTTGCGCTAAAAATTTGATTTTTATACCGTTTCCGCCTCCCCGTAAGAACCGGGGGTCGCAACGTGGACTTACAGGGTACACTGGACGGACTCGCCGAGAACTCCCAGATGGTATTATACCATACGTCAGATGGCAGTTCTCCGGTGACACTGGTACAGAGTAGTCTGTTGACCCGAGATCGTCATAGAGTCTTGTGTGATTCCCACTGTGCTTTGATTTCCATCATACCACGTCCAAGAGGGCGTGCAAAAAGGTGGCTTTTGGGTACAGTCCCGAATCACATGGAGGCAATGAGCGATAGGAGGGGATTCGTCTCTCCCGGTATAGGGAGTTGATGTTGTGCTGTGTTCGATTGGCTATAACCGGAAATCCCTGGCCAGGGTTGCTGAGATTTACTGGTAAGTGTTATCAGTAGTTTCTCGAACTGTTATAGACCTCATATCGACACGACTTATCGAGCTACTGGGGTCTGACGTTTACCACCCCTAGGCGAGATATGCGACATATCAGACGACGAGACCGGACTGTACGGGAGTGTTACTGTTTGGATTCACAGGAGAAGTTACAGGCTTGCTTGTTGATCTTCTGAGCGCTCAATACCTGGGTAGCTGTTACGTTTAGCTGACCGCTTGCAGCTTGTGGGTGTTTGATATGATCATCACCTACTGCCGGCGTACTGACGATTCTTTAGAGTCCTACACAGAGGTTTCTTGACTCAGGCAAAACGGAGTAGGGGCACATATGTGATATGTGCGGGACCGAGGATAATGCGATATGTGATACCGTATTATATTCTCGCGATATTTGATATCAGCCGGGTCATCGGATCAAGTGTTGATTCGATGAATCGGTACGGATAAATATTAGCCGGTTATATGCGATATAGCCGGATTGTCGGATCAAGTGTTGATTCGATAATTTAATGTATAATAATATATATGATATATTAAATGACATTAACTAATATTAGTTCACTAAAAGATTCTTTTTCTCACTCGGGTAATACATTGATATATATGCGATATATGTTAATTGTATTATTTTATTTTGTTACGATAAATATTATATATGTGATATATAATATTGTAACATGATATGATAAATAATGCAACATGTTTAGTGGAGATTAAACATGATTAGGGTTTGGATTAGGGTTAAGCTTTCTAGATGTTTCTAGAAGGTTTTGGTTTTGTTTTGTGAAAGATATTTGTAAGTGACTCATGCTTTAAACTAACCAAACCCTAACTCTAGTTAATTCTCTACAAAGGTTCACTTGACCATGGTTGCATAATTCTATCATATTATTCTTTTCCTATTCATCACAAAAGGATTCTAGGATTGTTCATCTTCTTCCTCCTTGATTCTTTCATGAAAAGCTTACTAGTTTTTCAAAAGGTGATGAATAATTGTGAGAAAAAGATAAATAAATAGAGCAAAAATCCTACTTCATCATCCTCATCTTCCCTTGCCATTTAGATGAGGGTGTTCACATCATTTTATGAGTGTTAGCTTGTGTTAAAGAAACTTCGAGGTAGATCATCTTAGTATCGAAGATCGGAAGCAAAGGTTGCATCTTTCTCTTCGTGGAACCTCTCAAGAGTCCGGATCCCGATGATCGCAGCGAAGGGACCACAACATGGAGCATATGAAGTGAAGGACCGGATCTACAAAGGTTGTAATCCCTCTCACTTAGTGTTAAAGTGTTTAGCATGCTTGTTTTCGCCTAATCTCTAGTTTAAAGTTCCGTATTCGGGTTGTTCGGCACGGCTAAATTTTTATTCGGGCATGGTTGATGCCTCGTAGACCCTTGTGCGCGTGCCTAGCAACCCTACATTATGAACCCGAATCGAGGAGCTGGATGAGGCCGATTGCGGGTACATGGTGGACCCGGTATGGTACCCCGGGGCGAGAACGGATCTGTCGTGCAGTAGGCGATGAGCCTGGCAGAGGGACCACTACCTACCGGTGATTGGTTGGGCCTGGCGGTTATCCGGAGAATACTGACCACAGTCGATAGATGGATACGGGATGACCCGTACTGCCGGGGCCGAGGGCCGATTCCGCAGACGGAGCCCGATATATGGATACGGGATGACCCGTACTGCCGGGGCCGAGGGCCGATTCCGCAGACGGAGCCCGATATATGAGGATTTACGTGCCGATGCTGGGCATGGTTTTCATGATGTTTTCGAGTGTCAATGCTAGGCACTCAGGTTCCATGATTTTGATGTGTCGGGAGGGACACCGTTGATATATATATATATATATCCTCATACTTTCATGCGCACCCCTTTATGATATTTACGTGCATGCATACATTGATTTTGGGTGGACGAGATCCACATGCATACATACCTTGATTATGGTTGGACGAGATCCATATACATGCATTGATTATTACCGTTGGATGTTATCCACATGCATATAGGTATTGACTACCTTGTTGGCACATATACAGACCCGGTCACCCTAGATATCATAGTATTACCTTTATGATATAGTTGACCTAGGAGTCGTTGTTTATTCGACTTCTATCTATTGATATTTTTCTACTCACGAGTTGGAAACTCACCCCCGTTGTGCCACAGTTCTTGCAGGTTGACCGCTTGGATCAGTAGCGGCTTCGCTGGAACACAGTTGCATTCGGGTGTTTTGCATTGGTAGGTGGGATATTTGTATCATTCCCACTCTTGTATCTATATTCTTATTGTATCTAGTTAACTCCATCAATCAAAAGTTGTAATTGTATAAGTAATGAGACTTAGTGGGATTGTGGTTGCGAGACTTAGAGCGAGGGGTTTTCCGCTACTTGTGATTTATATGTCTTGCTTTTCTTTTATTCTTTTGTGGTGAACTTCGCCGTTGGGTGTCATATACTTATTTTTATTATATTGCGTGGTTGTGATCCACCGGTTGGCGAAGAGCTAGCTCCCACTCGGGGTTGCCTTTATCATTATTATGTATTGTGGTTTTGGATCAAAATATAAAATGGAGGTGCTGCCAAAATTTTTAAAAGACGAAACAGGTTTTCAAACTAGTAAACTTTACTTGCATTATTCATGTTCCTTTTTTATGCATTAAGAAAACTTGATTTCATTATACCTTTATTTCAAAATCTCGCCTCCTTTATTTTTCTTAAAAGGTTTAGATTTCTGGGTTTCGGCTTACTTGAATTCCGTTACGCCTTTAGACGTTGGGTGATTCAAGTGCTGGTCACGAGCTAATATTTCGGGTCATGACAAAGTTGGTATCAGAGCGCTAGGTTTAACCTTGGTTCGAGTTTATGTTTGACTATGCGGAGTCTAGGGCGGTTATGTATTTCGGAACCTAGGCTTGACCGTACGGAACTTAGACTTGAACGGGGGGGGGTATTAGACCCGAACTTTCGTTTCATAGGCTGACCCTGATTGATGGAGTAGGTAGCTTGAGTAGAGTGACGTACCGTACGTATGTTCCGCGGCATACTTACGATACGTTACTCCACTTAAGAAACCTTAGGATGTACATATTTTTGAGACTTATGATTCTCTTCACACCCATGATTATACATCCATTTGAGATCCTTGATTCTATTTGTTTCCATGATCATACTCCTATTGATGCTGTTCCTTCTTATAATCATGTATCCATTCTGGACCTGTCGTTTCCTCTCATGCCATTGATCTGCTTTCTTCGATACTCGATTGAGGTTCCTGTCACCATAGTTTGAGCGCAGTTTGAGCTGATGCTTGTGATGCGGTCAGGGCGAGCTCGTTTGGTACGAGGGCTGACCATTGTGTTTTCTGGTGACATGAGAACTTCTTGATGTAGTGTTATGTTGTGACCTCCTGATGAGGCGAGTGTTTGGTTTTGCACCGGATGATCGGGCCATCGATAGAGCCGATAGTTGCGAGAGGACTATTGAGGTACAGCATACCTCAGAGGTTTTGATGTCGCCTACCGTGCAGACAGGTGACCCAGCTGTTGCTGAGATGATGGGATGTCGCTTCCAGAGCTTACGGGCTAAGATCGCCGGAGCTTCCAGGAAGAAATGCGACAGATGATAGCTAGTCTACTCCGAGTTGGGAGACGAAGGTGATTCGTCAGATTAATGCGCCAACGCAGGCCCAGTTGAGTTGAAGATAGAGTGTGGAAAGAATCTTACTCAGAACTAGAGCAGACCAATCCAGAGATGACCGCCGATGTATCGCCTTTCCTGGAGCATTGAGGCATTGTTTGGCATGCGGGCAAAGGGTATTCACATGTTGTATAGGCGAAGTTAAAAGGTTCGAACGAGTGTCAGAAACCCATTTTTCCTAAGTTTAAAGTGTTCGGAGGAACATGCAGGTAATTCTGTGGACCCTCTAGAAGAATGAAACCCTAACTCGACACGATGACCATGGAACCGCTTTGAACCTTAGAGTTTGTGGCAGTTTAGCGATGCCATCAGTGAGGCTTGGGTTTGCCCTTCTACGGCTGGTCCAGAGATGCTGTTGTATGTACCAGATATTTTTTTAGACTGTGCTCAGGTGCTGAGCCTTCGGGAAATTTTGGGACCTTGATGACTCGATCGAAAAGTTTGACATCGTCCGGATACCATATGATAAGAGATCAGCAAGCTGACCAGCTTTGGATAGAGGACCTCACCCAGAGGCGTTGTGAGTTGATCGAGAACGGATGAGTATTGAGTATTTCTCCGATGGTTGGGACAAGTTCCTGAGGACGTGTTCGGCCATATATCTACTATAGAGTGATGAAGCTACAAAGTACGCGATTTCGAGTCCGTGCGAGAGACTTCGGATTGACCGTGGCCGAGAACAGTTGAAGTGCGCAGATAGCGTGGCGTGACGTCATAGTGAGAGATGATAAAGACGAGTGGAACCAGAAGTTAGTGCGAGACGCTGACGAGCTGTTATTACTCCCCGTCGAGATCAAAGACCTGATATGCTTATAGAGGCATTGGGATACGGCCAGTTTCCGAGGAAATGTGTGCGGAACACGCAGATGTCCAGAAAACGAGAAAAAATTATGTGAGAGTACCAGCCTCCGTACAGTTCGGCATAGGCGAAATCGGAAGAGACCTTGAGCAGGATTCCTTCCACGACACTGCTGCAATGAGAATTGCACCCAGGATCAGATGTGTCGCGTGTATTCAGAGATCCAGAGGCCGACGCCAGTGACGTGCTTCCTTACAAGTGGTCGTGATGAATGACCGGAAGATGACCAGAGAAGTGCCAGAACGGAATCGTCCCCGTTAGCACACCTGACAGGGCCGATGAGCTGATAGATTGCGAGATTGGTAATCCGAGGAGAAGATGAGTACCCAGAGACATAGGATGCCAGACCGTGAGCAGGAGGCAAGCGGATGTTCTTGTTCTGCCAGTTTCTAGGCGCACCAATTCACTTTTCGACATTGTAGGAGGTGTACCTCAATGTCCTTTGTTGCGATTTGCGTTGTGATCTGAGTATCATGCCTATATCGCTTGGATTTGAGTTTTGATGACGAGTTTCCTAATATTGATTTCGTGCACCATGGCTGCACCTACTGAGTATTTACATTTTGCGCATAGCTATTGCACCTGATATGTATTTTATATACACCGTTGTGTTGATTTGCGATTTGTGACTATCCATTGCATTTGATGTTGATTTTGTACCTTCGTAGCATGTGTTTATGATTTCATGGATTTCATACAGATGATTTGATTTCTGCACTCGGTATAGCTTATATATGCTTGCAGTGCATTGATATGTGTTTTGTACACGCAGTTGCACACGTTTACGCTTTTATATACCTTGGTACACTCGGTGTTTCTTTTATACTCATTTGAGTTATGTATTTGTATTTCGTGCACTGGATGCACCAGATTTCCGCTCCGGGCATTTGAGGCCCTAGATTTTAATTTCTTACGGCTGTCGCACCAGATTTATATTTTAGTGCATTTGCTGCACCAGATTCGTATATCGCACATTAGTTGCACTAGATTTGCATTTCTTGCATTTGTTGCACCGGACGGGTATTTATGCGTTTTTCACACCGGATTTATACTCCGTACCTTGGTTGCACCCGTTTTATGTCCTTGAGCATCCGTTTTACCAGATTTGTATTTCCGTGTGCGTTGGCACTTTCCGTTTGTTTTCGTGCATGCTACTGCACTTTATACTTTTACGGACCCGACGCTCTTTGGTTGGATTTTTGCGCATATTAGGCGCTTGATTTTGGATTTTTGTGCGCATCGGATGCACTAGAGTGAGATTTTACTCATGCATGTTGGATGCTCTTGATTTATATTTCTTTCGTGCATATTGGATGCGATTTCATTCATGCGGGACATATGCACTTGATATGGATTTTCGCGCATGTTGGGCGCATGATATGAGATGTGATTTGATGCACACCGGATGCATTGAATTGAGATTTTAGTGCACTTTAGATGCACCCGACATTGTTGTCGTGTACACCCGTTGCACTGGACAGATGTTGTTGTGCACACCCGTTGCACTTAGTTTTGCTTGTGCGTATTATGGCACCTGTATTTGGATTTGATTCCCATGCGCATCAGACGCATGTGATTTTTGGATACGCCTTTTGAGGCTGATTTTACTTTTGAGCACTTTGTTTTCATGTTGGGTACTATATTGTGTAATAGCCAAACAGAACTGATCTGAGGACAGTACCTGAGTACTCTGCATTCATTAAAAAGATTACCAAAGGGTTTTCAAGAGGATCTATAGTCTCGCTATTTTCCTACGTGTCCGTGAGCGACACGAACGTTTATAAAGGAAAACATTTTGGGATATTTCGAAAACGACGGAACGTGTATTTAAGAAAACATATATGGACATATATTATTATTTTAAAAATGAGTGTCTGTCAGTTATGCCGTGAGTTATGCATACCCGCGGCAATTTAGAAAAGATTTTGCATGTGTTTTATTCAATTTTGGAGTCTTCAAAGATGCGTACTATACACGTATTATAGTATTTGACTAGTGTATATTGGATTTCAGAAGTAAATTTCGAGATCTGCATCTCTATTGTAACTCTGAGGATATGCGTGCGAATCCGATGATTTGCGTAACGCTTGATGGAGTTCGATTTTGAGTTTTTACTCAATTTCATGCGCACTTGACGCGATGTGCTGTGTTATTTCTGCGTTTTCCATGACTTCGGAGCCCCGTTGATATGAGCTGATTATTGAAATGTTTTAGATTTTGGGTGTTTAAATTTAAATTCGGGGACCGAATTTATTTAAGGGGGGAAGATTGTAACATTTCAGAAAATATAAAATATTATTTTTGGGAATTTAATATTAAAATAATATATTTCCCGAAAACTGCCGATTTGCGAAATTGGGGTTTTCGAAAAAGGGTATAAATATATACCAATAATTTTGAAATAAATAGAAATTAAAATGATTTATTATTCATTTAAAAATATATTTAAAGAATTTGGCAATTTTAAAATTTATTATATGCAGCTTCGATAAAAACTCGATTAGTGCACTGCTAATCGCGATTAAGCCAAATCCGCATTTCTACAGTTTTCATGGTGAATGCACCATGGCATGTTACATGTTATTTCATTTGTGTGTTTTATGTTAGGGTTGGGCTTTTGGGTGAGAAAATAAAAGAAAAGAAAAGAGAAATGAGTGAGGAGAAAGTCAAAATGGGACATAATGATGACAAGGAAAAGGAGTGGGTGGGAATTATAGTGAGAGAGAGGAGGGGCTGCTGCCTTGGCCATTTCCCCCCATCATTTTCTTTCCCTCTTCATCTCCCTCAACTCCAAATCCCTCCATCTTCTACCCTCTTGATCCACCCTAAAATCCTTGCCAAAACCCTACACACCCTTCACAAAAATTAATCCCCTCTTCAACCTCTACACATGGGACCAAGAAAATTCAGATTTTGATGACCTTAGGGATTCATGGGTGCTATATGAGGTAATCCCTTCACCAATTGGGTAGTTTTTCGTTTACTTTAGTATTCATATGTGTTTAAATGTGAAATTGTGAAGATTAGTGAACATTGGAAAACTAGGGAACGTTTGAGTGTTGTTTGAAATTGGTGATGTGTTGTGGCTGTTAACTAGAATTGGGTGCTGTTTAATGACCTGTACCAGAGATTAGAAACCCCAAAACACGGAATTAGAAATCCCGACATCGGATAAATGTGTGATTTTAGAGGGTATTTTTGAATTTGTAGCAACCCGGGGACACTAGAAATAATTTTGTGAGCACAGTGACCCATGCGGCACCCAGGAAGCTACCACAGAGACCCGAGACCCCAACTCCACCAAATGGCTGCAGATTTAATCATTCTGGCCGCAATTTGCGGCCAGAGCAGGGAAATAGGGCCCCAGATTTGGTCTATGGCTCCTTTTGCACTAAAATAGACCCCTCCTATATGCAGAATTGGCTAATTGTCACCTGGGGAAAATCTGGGAGCATTTTGGTGTGTTCCAGGCTATGTTTTCCGTATTTTGAAATGAAATTTCTTAACATTTAGATTTGTATTTGGTTGTTGGATGTTTGTACATCGACAATAGGGGTTGTTTGATTGTTTTTGCACGTGTAGGCCATAGGTTCTAACCTATGAGCGCACCGTGCACCGTATCAGTTTTTCGGATTCAATTTTAATACGTATTGCGATTGTTTATTATTGTAGGTACCCTCGCATGGATTCCGAGGTGAAGGAGCGCGGTGTCATCGAATTCGGCGAGCAAAGACCAGGTGAGTGGATCTATATCCACGGGGGAAGTCGGGTGGATGGCGTATAGCACCCCCGCAAAGTTTTGGTGGAAATCGATTATAGAATATGGTTAGGAAACGTAGATTAGGAAACTAGGGTTAGAAGAGGTATCTATGAAACAATATTAGGAACTAGAGGATAGTTAGAAGTGATATGATACTACCATCATAGGATGATGTTTAACGATATTGCCGTTAGGGCACTGTAGGACTAGATAGTCGATTTAGATGCGTCATCCGAACCATACCCTTTTCTAAACCAAAGAATCGTATGCATGTTTTAAATATATACCTTGAGGGTTGTTACGGATTTTCAAATGATATATTTTCCTTAAAAACACCGTAACCCCTATTTTCAAAAACTACGATTCGCTTCTTCAAAAATCCGATTGTATGGTTCGGGTGTGTATGTTAGATTAGATACTTATACTTAGTAGAGATAGAATGTTTATGTAGATTCGATTTGATGATATGATGACTTGATGATATGATGATTTGATGACCTGGTGATATGTTGGTATACGGATGCGAGCCTATCGAGATGTTTTATACCCTGTCGGTCCCCTGATATGAGATTATTACGGATGTGACCTGGGACATAGATATATATCCATATATAGAATGTTGTGAATCATGGATGATATGCCGTATGTGATATTAGGCCATACCCCCATTTGTCGTATAGGACGTTAGGATCCTTATTAGCTTAATGCCGCCACACGATGATTTTCCGTGCGTGATGAGTTGATTTGATGTTCATCAATACCCTTGACTAGAGGAAGCCGTACGATGGATTATACCGTACGTGATGCTGTGAGGCTAGATACCGATTGTTAGATTCACCGACTCGATCATGTTAGATACGTATACCCGTCAGTATTTGCATATGATTTACCCTAAGCTGCATTCATATTATTTCCATTGCATTGCTTATACCTATGCTAGTACACTTGCACCATTATCGATGATGCGTATGTTACACGTACACATATTTGCCGGCTCACACACTTCATCATCGATAATTGCCATGTCACTACACAGTAGGATTGCTGCATCATGATATGATTCTTCGCATAACATGCTTACATATACATTGATATATCTATACATGCGGATATACCCATTTGTATATCCTTATTGGTGCACATATACATTGATACATCTATACTTGCGTATATACCCATTTGTATATCCATATTAGTGCCCATATACATTGATACATCTATACTTGCGGATATACCCATTTGTATATCCATATTGGTGCATATATACATTGATACATCTATACTTGCGGATTACCCATTTGTATATCCATATTGGTGCACATATACATTGATACATCTATACTTGCGGATATACCCATTTGTATATCCATATTGGTGCACATATACATTGATATATTCATATTTGTGCACATATACATTGATACATCTATACTTGGGGATATACCCATTTGTATATCCATATTGGTGCACATATACATTGATATATCCATATTTGCGCACATATACATTGTACATCCATATTGGTGCACACTTACATTGGTACATCTATAATTGCGCATATACATATTTCACCAACATAGATAACAGGTTTTAATTGGAAATTGGGAACCGCATGTTATATTTTAAAAACTGGAATCAATTAAAAGAGCGGTTTTCCCTTAATATGTCATATCAATGTTTCATGTTGCATGATATATTGATATGCTTACATTTCTGTTATATGTCGCATACATCATACTTTATGATTTTACGCATTGAGATATGTTGTTTTCATGAGATTTCTGGATTTTAGAACCATGGCTATTTCAAAGAAAGCATGTACTGATTTAAAAATCCAGTTTCTCTTGATATGATATTTCAGTTCGTCCACCATGCGTTTTCTCAGTTCTGAGACGTGTGACTTTTGAACCCGAATCGAGGAGCTGGATGAGGCCGATTGCGGGACCCGGTTTGTTACCCCGGGGCAAGAATGGATATGTCGTGCAGTAGGCGATGAGCCTGGCAGAGGGACCACTACCTACCGGTGATTGGTTGGGCATGGCGTTATCCGGAGGATACTGACCAGAGTCGATAGATGGATACGGGATGACCCGTACTGCCGGGGCCAAGGGCCGATTCCGCAGACGGAGCCCGATATATGGATACAGGATGACCCGTACTGCCGGGGCCGAGGGCCGATTCCGCAGACGGAGCCCGATATATGAGGATTTACGTGCCGATGCTGGGCACGGTTTTAATGATAGAGTGTCAATGCTAGGCACTCAGGTTCCATGATTTTGATGTGTCGGGAGGGACACCGTTGATATATATATCCTCATACTTTCATGCGCACCCCTTTATGATATTTACGTGCATGCAGACATTGATTTTGGGTGGACGAGATCCACATGCATACATACCTTGATTATGGTTGGACGAGATCCATATACATGCATTGATTATTACTGTTGGATGTTATCCACATGCATATAGGTATTGACTACCTTGTTGGCACATATACAAACCCGGTCACCCTAGATATCATAGTATTACCTTTATGATATAGTTGACCTAGGAGTCGTCGTTTATTCGATTTCTATCTGTTGATATTTTTCTACTCACGAGTTGGCAACTCACCCCCGTTGTGCCACAGTTCTTCCAGGTTGACCGCTTGGATCAGTAGCGGCTTCGCTGGCACACAGTTTCATTCGGGTGTTTTGCATTGGTAGGTGAGATATTTGTATCATTCCCACTTTTGTATCTATATTCTTATTGTATCTAGTTAACTCCATCAATCAAAAGTTGTAATTGTATAAGTAATGAGACTTAGTGGGATTGTGGTTGCGAGACTTAGAGCGAGGGGTTTTCCGCTACTTGTGATTTATATGTCTTGCTTTTCTTTTATTCTTTTGTGGTGAACTTCGCCGTTGGGCGTCGTATACTTATTTTTATTATCTTGCGTGGTTGTGATCCGCCGGTTGGCGAAGAGCTAGCTCCCGCTTGGGGAAGCCTTTATCATTATTATGTATTGTGGTTTTGGATCAAAATATACAAAGGAGGTGCTGCCAAAATTTTTAAAAGACGAAACACGTTTTCAAACTAGTAAACTTTACTTGCATTATTCATGTTCCATTTCTATGCATTAAGAAAACTTGATTTCATTATACCTTTATTTCAAAACCTCACCTCCTTTATTTTTCTTAAAAGGTTTAGATTTCTGGGTTTCGGCTTACTTGAATTCCGTTACGCCTTTAGACGTTGCGTGATTCAAGTGCTGGTCACGAGCTAATATTTCGGGTTGTGACAGCTATTCATCGCGACCGTGGAATCCGTGTTTTATACAGGCTCATATTAAAAACACGGACCTCCTAGTATATCCAATATTTCATATATGTTCTTCTGCTGCAATGTTCTGTGATTAGATCATATTACTGCCTGAGACAAATGTTTATATTATATATATGAGATATATGTTATATTGCAGATTTCGTTTCAAATGTGATGCTTGTGAAGCATAATAAAATGGGACTTCATTAATGAGATTAATGATACTAAAAGAAACCTAAAGATGTTGTAGAAACTTGTTTAAAAACTGGTAGTTCTAGTTCTTGCTTTGCATAGCGATGTTCCATGTAGAACATCCAGCACCTTATTCGATAAGGAAAGAGCCGAGATCCCTTCACTCGGAGTGACCTCTTTAGCGAAACTAGCAGATGTTGCATACTCAGTTTGTCTTTTGATTGCTTCTATAGCTTTTGCTTTGCATAGTGGTATTTGTGAAATATCCTGCACCTTATTCGATGAGGAAAGAGCCGACGATCCCTTCACCGGGAGTGACCTCTTTAGCGAAACTAGAAAAGGCCTAAAAAACACTCCATTTAAAATCACTCGATTCTACAACGATATCAAGTTCATTACGCAAAAGGTTTTCTTAAAAACCTATCGTAGCCGTCCGTCATTTTAGGAAGTAGAGTACTTAGTATTCGTTCTGCGTATGTCGACTTTAGTTAAGGCGTAGTGTACGGTAGCAAAGTGATGTCTTCCTACAGAGCATATGATGCGATTAGTTAGGACATTCATGTGATTATGTCGACCATAGTTGAGGGTCATGTAGGGTGGCTCTGATTAATCATGAAATGACGGGTAGAACTTGACTAGTGCTTATGATATGTTGACCTTAGTTAAGGCCATAAGTGCTAGGGATCAAATATTATTTGGAATTTCAAATGTTGAAATTTGCAATAAGATTGCATACCTTCTATGAGATAGTTGGATCCCGATACCCGCTGCGAGTAAGAGTTACTCCTGGGAGAATTTTACACATTACAATTAGCCGATCAAGTAGGTATCTAGAAAGGTGTCAACGGGGTTATGCCCCTGGGAAAACGAGGTTTACTTTAATTAGGTCCGTGCGAAAGCACGGGGAACCTCCCTCAAAGTATCGGCACTGGCCTGGCTGAAAGATTGGCGAACTTGTAGGGTGTAACTAATCCCGGCTAGTCTTTCCTTTTAGGGTTTGAAGGGAGATTTGAATAAAACAGTGGGAGACATCCTGATTAGATATATTACTAACCAATCTAATCTTGCAAGAGCATACGCTGAGTGTTTTCTTCTCTCTCTTTCCAGGTAGCGACCATGTCACGCCTTAATCAAGATAATAATACGGATGTATTGACCGAACCCGCTTGTTATACTGAGCTGGGGAACGTTGGTCCCGCTCCAACTTATAATTGTTATAAGACAAAGCAGGAAATAGGGGATTGCCAGAATTCCCGTGCCGCCCAAACGAAGAAAGTGCATGCTGATGCATCTTCTTCGGGTGTGTTCATTATAGAGAACTAAGATCGGGTGATAAGTTTCAAGAATTGGAAACGGTGCAAGTTTTGCAGCCAAGTCTGTTGGCAGTTATCACCCTGTATTACCAGAATACATTGATTCTGAACGAATGTTATTAGATACCGAACCTGATATACAACATCATATCAGTATCTTTATTTAATAAAGAAGGATATAATTTTGTATTGTTGGATAATGTTTTGAACATTTCCTATAATCAAGAGTTGATCGGCTCAGGCATGTTATCTAAAAGCATATACGTTCTAAATCAAACCACAGTTCTTAGTGTACAAAACACACACAAGAGGAAGAGTTCAGAAATGAACGAATCCTTCTTGAGGTATTGTAGACTAGGTCATATCAATGTGACCCAACTAGCTGAAGTTACATTTAGATGCATATTTAAATTAGTTTGAATTTACATCTTGTGAAACTTGCCGGTCATGTCACAAAGATAAGATGACCATAGCTCTGTTTATTGGAAACAGAGAAAGAGTTAGTGAACTCTTGGGATTGATACATGCTGATGTATGAAGGTCCCCTGTCTACACATGCCAAGACCGGTTCTTTGTACTTCATTACATTCACTGATTATCTCTCAAGATCCGGACATATGTTCCTGTTGAAACAAAGTCTGGAACTTTTGAGAAATTCAATGAATATAAGTTAGAAGTAGATAACCGAAAATGGGTATAAGTATTATGTCCTTTGATGAGATCAAGGAGGAGAATACTTGAGCACGGAATTCCTGGACTATTCTAAAGGAGAATGAGATTCTCTCTCAGAATTACTCCTCCGTATACACCACAGCACGTCGGTGTATCGAGGCGGAGCAATCGCACCCTATATGATATGGTGTGCTCTATGATGATTAGTACTGAGTTGCCTATTTTCTTTTGGGGAAATGCACTTGAGAAGTTGCATACCTATTGAATAGGGTTCCAATCAAATCAGATGCCTGCCACTCCATATGTGATATGGTATGGGATGAGCCCATCTCTTAAAGATGTTAAGATTTGGGGTTGTCCGGCCTATGTTTAAAAGCATAATCCGGACAAGCTCGAGGCAAAGTCAGTTCTGTAGAAGTTTGTTGGATATCCCAAGAATTCGCAAGGGAATATATTCTACCTAACCGAGGAACAAAAGATGTTTTGTTTCTCAACATGCCACCTTTGTGAAAGGGAATTTCGTGTGAAGAAATTAGTGGTCATGAGGTAGAACTGGAAAGAGTTCCAGCTATACAAACTGCAGCTGATGATTCGGTAAACCCGAAGGATTCAATAGTTTCCAACGAACCTCAGCCTCTCCACCGATCTAGTAGGGTTCCTCACCCACCTGAGAGATACTTCGGTTTCTCTATGACAGTGGGAGCGAGGATTGCATCATGAGATGATGACCCAACTAGTTTCAAGCTGGCCATCAAGAGTGGGACTCTGTAAAAATGGCTGGATGCTTAGCGATCTGAGATGGAATCCTTATACACCAACAAAGTATGGACTTTGGTTGCTTTATCTGAAGGGTTAAATCCCCATCAGGAGCAAGTATATCTTGAGAAGATTACTTGGTGTACATGAAAAAGTTGAGACTTTCAAAGATATGCTTAAGTCCATCCAGATCCTACTTGCCACTGCTACATACCATGACTACGATATCTGGTGGTTGGGTGTCTTGACAGCTTTTCTAAATGATGTTTTGGAAGAGAGCGTCTATAAGTACACAGCCAGAGGGCTTCGTAGATAGTGGGAGCAGCGAAAACGTGTGCAAGATGTTTTATGTGATAAATCTGGCATCGCGGAGTTGGAACATCTGTTTTGATGTGGTAGTCAAAGAGCTTGACTTCATCAAAATGGTAGATGAACCTTGTATATAAAAAAATGTAGTAGGGAGTATGGTGGTGATCCTCGTAGAGTACGTGGATGACATACCCTTGATAGGAAAGGAGTTTCCTATGCTACGCTCGGTCAATCTCCGCTTATCACAAGGATTCTCCATATATGATCAAAGCGATACCTCCTGAATCCTGGTTTTGGATCTATGAGATAGATCTAATTGCATGTTAGGATTCTCACTAGTTGTAGTGAGATGGTATCAATCGATCCTGGGGAGAATCACTGGAAAAGGTTCTAGGGTGATAAGAACGACTGAATGTCAGTCACAGGCATTTTCTTTACCCTCAGTGGAGGGATGGTATGTTGGAAGAGTTACAAGCTAGATACCATGACTTACTAGACGATTAAAGGCAGGATACATCGTTACCAAGGATGCTACCAAAGTGGCAGTCTGGATATATATATAAGTTCATGAGATGAACTTCATTCCTGCCACTGTGTGACAATAGAGTTGTGGCTTTTGCCAAGGAGCCCCCAGTCCTATCAGAAATCCAGATATAATTCTTAGGCAATATCACCTGATCATGGAGATGGTTGATCTCCAGGTTGATCGAGGTTAGGAGAGTAGACATAGAGGACAACAGCGCGGATCCACTCACAAAGGCCTATTTCCCAGTAGAGACATTTATGGGATAGTTGAGGATGAGATACTTCAACCAAAGCTGATTGTTGGGTATGCGATACAACAACAGATGGCCCTAGTGCAAGTGGGAGATTGTTAGTTATATGTATGCCCTAGAGGACATTACTGTACATACGATGTATATTGTAGTGGATGCTTGGACATATATAGGGATGACTTTCTTGCTTGACATGATAGTACTCTATCTGGTTGCTCTTTATCTTAACATGTTGACTTATATTAGTTTATTGTCTCTATGTTACATGTTGATAAAGCCCTTAGGATATGTACTCGACTACTGGGACTATGATGAGATCATACTAGTGTGGCCATGGTAGTCGACGAGTACATCCTATAACTGTTCCTAGTCGAGGGTGTATCGAGACAGGGCATCGATACACCAGAGTAGACTAGCGTATACGCATCTTGACCCATATGATGGGTGATGGATGATCCCATATCCATCGGTGTTTGACATCAAGGATGGTGTACAAGTGCTCAGTAGAGACTGGGTACACTGGATGGACTCACCGAGAACTCCCAGATGGTATTATACCTCACGTCAGATGGCAGTTCTCTGGTGACACTAGTATAGGTTAGTCTGTAGATCCGAGATCGTCATAGAGTCTTGTGTGATTCCCACTGTGCTTTGATTTCCACCTTACCACGTCCATTAGGGCGTGCAAAACGGTGGCTTTTCGGTACAGTCCCGAATCACATGGAGGCAATGAGCGATAGGAGGGGTTTCGTCTCTTCCGGTATAGGGAGTTGATGTTGCGCTGTGTTCGATTGACTATAACTGGAAATCCCTGGCCAAGGTTGCTGAGATTTACTGGTAAGTATTTTCAGTAGTTTCTCGAACTATTATATACCTCATATCGACATGACTTATAAAGCTACTGGGGTCTGACGTTTACCACCCCTAGGCGAGATATGTGACATATCAGACGAAGAGACCGGACTGTACGGGAGTGTTACTGATTGGATTCGCAGGAGATTGTACAGGCTTGCTTGTTGATCTTCTGATCGCTCAATATCTGGGTGGCTATTACGTTTAGCTGACCGCTTGCAGCTTGTGGGTGTTTGATATTATCATTACCTACTGCTTGCGTATTGACGATTCTTTAGAGTCCTACACAAAGGTTTCCTGGTTCAGGCAAAATGGAGTAGGGGCACATATATGATATGTGCGGGACCGAGAACAATACGTGTATGTGATACCGTATTAGATTCTCGCGATATGAGATATCGGCCGGGTATATGTGATATAGCCGGGTCATCGGATCAAGTGTTGATTCGATGAACTGATACAGATTATATTAGTCGGTTATTTATGAAATAGCCGGATTATCAGATCAAGTGTTGATTCTATAATTTAATGTATAATTATATATTTGATATATTGAATTATATTAACTAATATAAGCTCACTAAAAGATTCTTTTTCACACTCGGGTAATACATTGATATATATGTGATATATGTTAATTGTATTATTTTATTTTGTTACAATAAATATTGTATATGTGATATATAATATTGTAACAAGTTAAGGTTACAAATGCAACATGTTTTGTGGAGTTTAAATATGGTTATGGTTTGGATTAGGGTTAAGCTTGCATGAAACTTTCAAGAAGCTTCTTGAAGCTTTGACTTTGACTTGGATATTTTGTGATATTTCTTTATCCCAACCCAACCCTTTAACCATAGTTGTTTCTCTACATGGGTTAAGTCTTCATACTTAACCCATGGTTGCATTTCTAACCTCACTAGGGTTTTTCATTATTCATCACAAAAGAAATAGATCATCTTCTTCCTTCTTCTTCTTTCCATGAAAAGCTTTCTAGCTTTTTATGAACTGATGGAAATGAGTGAGTTAAAGAAAATAAACGAGAGCTAAATTCCTACTTCATCATCCTCATCTATTCTAGCCGCTTAGATTAGGGTGTTTGCTTTGCTAATACTTGATTAGCAAAGCAAGAGCTTGGGTTTGAGTTTCTTCAAGGTAGATCATCTTTGTTATCGAAGATCGGAAGCAAGCTTGCATCTTTCTTTTGTGGAGCTTCTCTAGAGTCCGGATACTCGATGATCGCAGCGAAGGGACCACAACACGGAGCTTGTGAAGTGAAGGACCGGACTACAAAGGTTGTAATCCCAAACTCTTAGAAGTAAAGTTGTTTACTTGCTCATTGTTTCACCTAATCTCTAGTCTAAGATCTTGGTTAGGGTTGTTCGGCACGTCTAAAATTTAAATCGGGCATGGTTGATGCCTTGTAGACCCTTGTGAGAGTGCCTAGTTGTTAGTTATATGTATGCCCTAGAGGCCATTACTATACATAGGATGTATATTGTAGTGGATGCTTGGACATATATAGGGAGGACTTTCTTGCTCGACATGATAGTATGCTATCTGGTTGCTCTTTACCTTAACGTGTATACTGATTGTCTCTCTGTTACATGTTGGTAAAGCCCTTAGGATGTGTACTTGACTACCTGGACTATGATGCGGATCATACAAGTGCGGACATGGTAGTCTATAAGTACATCCTTGAAGGTCCCTAGTCGTGGGTGTATCGAGACGGGGCATCGATATACCAGAGTAGACTAGCGTATTCCTTCTCGACCCATACAGATGGGCGATGAATGATCCCATATCCATTGGTGTTTGACATCAGAGATGATATACGGGTGCTCAGTGGAGACTGGGTACACTTGAAGGACTCGCCGAGAACTCCCAGATGGTATTATACCTTACGTCAGATGGCAGTTCTCTGGTGACACTAGTACAGGTTAGTCTGTTGACCCGAGATCATCAAAGAGTCTTGTGTGATTCCCACTGTGCTTTGATTTCCACCTTACCACGTCCAAGAGGGCGTGCAAAACGGTGGCTTTTGGGTACAGTCCCGAATCACATGGAGGCAATGAGCGATAGGAGGGGATTCGTCTCTCCCGGTATAGGGAGTTGATGTTGCACTGTGTTCGATTGGCTATTGTTAGTGTATATGCCCTAGAGGCCATTACTGTATCATACTAGTATGTATATTACTTGATGGAAGCTTGGGATATTCACAGTTGTACAGACAATCTTGCTCAATATAGTAGTATGCTACTTGGTTTGTCTCTGCTTTAATGTGTACATGTGTGTTTATTTATTATATCACCTATACGCATTAGTAGAGCCCTTAGGATCTTTGCTTGATTACTGGCGTTGTGATGGCGATCACACTCGTGGGGGCTGGGTAATCTACAAGCACATCCTTATACACGTCCCTAGTCGTGGGAGTATCGAGATAGGGCATCGATACTCCGGAGTAGACTAGCGTATGCGCTTCTCATCCCAGCACGGGAGACGGTCTGTCCTACAGCCGTCAGTATGTCGTACTTGAGATAATATGCGGGTGCTCGTTAAGTTACGAGTACACTGGACAGGACTCGTCGGGAACTGATGGTTGGTATTATACCTATCGTCAGTTATCAGTTTCCAGGTGACATGAGTACAGCTTAGTCTGCTGACTTGACACTATCACTTCGCCTCAAGTGTGTTCCCATTGTTCTTTGATTACTACCCTACCACGGCTCTACTGAGTCGTGCAAACAGGTAGTAGTTGGGAGCAGTCCCGAAGCACTTGGAGGCAGTGACGGTTAGACAGGATTCGTCTCTCCCGGTATTGGGGGTTGACATCGCGCTGTGTCTAGGAGAGCCATTACACGAGTAGTCCCTGGCCACGGCAAGCGAGATATACAGGTAGGTTTCCAGTGTTATCTCAGGGTGTTCTGGGCTTCACTCCGACACGACTTGTACCGCTATTAGGGGACTGACGTTTACCGCCCCCTAGGCCCGCCATGCGATGTATCAGACGAACAGACCGGACTGTACGGAGATTGTCACATACAGGCTCAGTAGGAGTTCGGATGGGTTTACCTCAGAGGCCTTCTTATCGATATCTACCTGGGGACCGTTACGTACAGCTAGTGCCGCTTGCGGTCTGTGGTTAAACCCACTGCCAGCGTAGTGTCGAGTCTTTAGAGTCCCACACAGAGAGTTTCCCTGCACTGAGCGAAACGTGTAGAGGCCGTATGGTTTTACGGCAGGGCTGCGATCACTTACGTACACTTGTGTGCGTATGGTGTTCGGGCAGGCAGTACTAGTGGGCTTTGGTTTAAGCCGGATCCTAGTATTGCACGGATGGATTTGTTTTGTCTTCTGTGCATCCGCATTCTACGGAGTACGGATGCAGGTGTGTATGCACAGTTTTCCGGAGCAGTGAAGGAGGAGGTGCCTCATTAGGGTTTTGGCAGTTGGTTCGGCCAAAACCGTTATGTGGCAGGCTCATTAGGGTTTTGACAGTTGATTCGGTCAAAACCATTTTGAGGCGGACTCATTAGGGTTTTGACAGTTCGTTTGGTCAAAACCATTATGAGCCGCGGATATCATTTACTAATCCTTTTAGTGATAATTTTATGATGGCTAATTGCATTGACCATTTGACCCCGTTGACCTCTCTTGACTTTGTTGACCGGTTGACCGTGTTGACCATTGACTTTCAAGAGGGATCTACACTCTTCTTTTCTTTTTCTTTTTCTTTTGGATTATGATAATGGTCATTTCAATGTAGCCATCAAACTTTATCTTGATGGGATTAGTAATGATGTTGTTTTTACATTATTGCAACCATGGTTACTTTTCTTTGTATCATAATTTCTTTCTCATTCTCTCTCTTGTTTTTTTTTTCAAGTGAGAAGAAAAAGAAATGAACCATGGTTGCTAGATCCTCCTTCTTCTTCCTCCTCTTGATTAATCTTTTGATCTCATGTGTTGAGAGATAAAGATCCCACAAAGACAAAACCATCCCTTCATCACTTCTACACAACCTAGGGCTTCTAGATTGGCAATCTCTTTGCCCTAGTTACCTCGGCTCGAGGTGGAGCTCGGTGCACATCTCTCGGGTGGATCATCTTCGACTCAAGGAGGCCGCGGAGGTGACCAAAGTCCGGATCAACCATCGGAGCAAGCAAAGAGAAGAACAACAAGAAGAGAAGGAGTTCAAGTTAAGGTATAACCCCTAACCGAGTAGATAAATCTCTAGTTAGGATGCTAGTGTATTGTTTAGCAAAGATCCGGCTTTTACGGTCCATGTTACCAAGTCTAGAAAAAATTTTGTTTTACCGTTTCCACAACCCCGAAAGTACCGGGAGAGGTAACGTGGACCTAACAGTGGTATCAGAGCCTAACTAAACACCCCCTAGCATGTTAGCAAAGTATTTAGAATTTCGACCGGACGAAAAACCGCAAAACACCCCGAAAATTTGATGTTTCTGCCGATTTTTTTCCTGTTCAAAACGTAATAAATCGTGCACTAAAAATCGGCTCAGGCTTTTGTTAGAAAACTGCAAAAATTTGATCACCCAACTCGACAAAACCGCCGCGGTTCCGCGGCATAAGCTTGCTTATGCCGCGGAACCGCGGCCAGTTTGGCTCCGTTTGGGGATCTCCTTCTTGCAGTTTTCTTAGATGGGTATTTTGGGATTTTTACAATATGATTTTTCTGCCCAGATTTTCCAGAAAGAAAAATTTGTTTTTGGGGCTCAAAAATCCGTATTTTTGGTCGATGTTCTGTAGACTTTGGCTAATGGTTATATCTGCAATGTTATATGTGTATTGAACGTCTACTAATCGCTATACGTCGATTAGTGGGGGTTATACATATCTGTGATCTGTGTTGTTGACGGTTTGTGTATATGAACTCGTTGGATTGTCGCGGATGAATAGCCGGGGTGGATGTGAGATGAGAGTTTCTTTTTCTTTCATTCATGTAATAAATTTGTAAATTGATGTAATATTATTTGTATGGCCGCACAACCGGGTCGGGGTTGTAGCCGTCATTGTATAATTCTTTTTACTGTTTTTTGCTCCTAGGATAGACCCATGGAGGGGGTGCACAAACTACCGGGTATCTCGAAGTGCCGAGTAGCCTACTCACGGCGTTGAGGGAGGTTGCTTCGCTTCGGGTACTTGGCGGGTAGTTTGCCGCACCCGTAGGGGTCTTGGGTGGGGTTTTGGCTATTCATCGCGACCGTGTAATCCGCTTTTTGTTGCAGGATCGAACGAATCGCGGGTTCCTAGTATATCCAAAGTGTTCATCTGTGATCTGGATTGGCTATCATTGCTATATATCTATATATAATAACTATTTAGGCGTTGCCTATGTTTTTCAGCCGCGCTAGCCCAGCCCCCGCTTTGTCGTTAGTTAAGTAACCTAACGGGTGATGACGGGGCCCCGTGGCGAATGCGAATGGCATAAGCGTACGTCATATTTTGGTTGTTTTCTGCAATGGTAGGATTTAAATGATGGGACGCATTAAAAGAACTAATGCAAGAAAATAAATCTAAAAGACGTTGTTGGAACAAGTTTTTCAAAAAGCTGTTATTGCAAGGACGTTCATTTTTGTTTTGCATCGCGGTATTCGGTTATGAATGCCCAGCACCTCATTCGACGAGGTAAGGGCCGAGATCCCCTCATCGGGAGTGACCCCTTGGACAAAAGTTTGCGTCAGGGTGATAACTTCACTATAGTCGATTATTCTTTCTTTGCATCGAGGTATTCAGTTTGGAATATCCTGCACCTCATTCGACGAGGAAAGAGCCGAGATCCCTTCACGGGGAGTGACCTCTTTAGCAAAAGTTTTCGCCACTATATTTTCAAAAAGGGCAATCATGTTCCTTCAACGATATCAAGTTCATTACGTTAACAGGTTTTTCGCCAAAAACCCAGCCGTAGCCCTCCGTCGTTTCGGATTAATATTATTTAGTATTCGTGCTGCGTTTGTTGACCTAGTCAAGGCGTAGTGAACGGTAGCTAAATAATATTTTTCTGTGGATTGCAAATGTGATTGGTTAGGACAGTCGTGCGGCCTTGTTGACCTAGTCAAGGGCACGTACGGGTGGGTCTAATGCAATCAGGATAATGACGGGTAGAACTTGACTAACAGTTTGTGGCTTGTTGACCTAGTCAAGGTCATGAACCGTTAGGGGCAAAAACAACATCGGGAGTTTCAAAAGTACTGAAACTTGCAGATTTAGCATACCTTCTGGAGTGTGGTGACTAGAGTGGATTCCATCTAGGTCATCACTGTAAGTCCGTGTTGCCCACCCCGGTGCTTACGGGGAGGCGGAAAACATAATAAAAATCGGATTTTTAATGACTTAGGCAACATGGACTTTGCTTGTGAGGATCTTTGCTAAACGAAAACTAGCTAAAGTAAACTAACAACTAACTAAGTTGTAGAAAGGTTATACCTTTGGTCTTTAGTCCTTCTCTCCTTGCTCGTCGGAATGGTAGAAAGGCCTCACCTTGCTTGTCTTCTTCCGTCAAAGAAAGATCCACTTGAAAGCCACCACCTTTAGCTTCAACTCCAAGCTAGGAGTAACTAGAGTGCAAGAAATGCTAAGACTTGAACCCTAGAAGAGAGTAGAGAGGATCAAGTGAAGGTTTTTCTCAAGCTTTTTGTTTCTCAACACATGAGAGGGAGAGAGCTTGAGGGAGAGGATGAACAAGAGAGAGAAATGATATGAGAGAATGAGAAAATAATAGAGCTCTTCTCACTAATATGTGTGAATTAATTTAATTGAATAATTAGCTAGATAATTATCATGGTAAATCATGACATGACCATTATCATTTCAAATTGCAAAGATCAAAAAGCATCTTCCAAAAGAAATTATGATGGTCAAAGTGTCAACCTAGGTCAACAAGTCAAAGAAGTCAAATGGTCAACAACCACAACCATGGATAATTATTAAACTAATTACTAATTAACAATAACACACACATAAATATTAGGGCTAATAAAATGACAATAGCCATTAACCCTAATCAAGGTCCTCTCCCTCAATCTCAAGCAACTGTGCATACGCACCCGCATTCGTGATCCGAGGAACACGAACACAATGAGAAAAACCAATCTCAAATCATATACTAGGATCCGGCTTAAACCAAAGCCCGCTAGTATAAACTGTCCGGACAGCAAACGTGCACAAGTGCGCGAATGTGAACGAACCCTGTCGCAAAACCATGCGACATCTACTCATTTTGCCTAAAGGAGAATAGCTCTCTGTGTGGGACTCTAAAGACTCGACACTACGCTGGCAGTGGGTTTAACCACAGACCGCAAGCGGCACTAGCTGTACGTAACGGTCCCCAGGTAGATGTCGATAAGAAGACTGACGAGGTGAACCCCATCGGCACTCCTACTGAGCCTGTATGTGACAGTCTCCGTACAGTCCGGTCTGTTCGTCTGATACATCGCATGGCGGGCCTAGGGGGGCGGTGAACGTCAGTCCCCTAATAGCGGTACAAGTCGTGTCGGAGTGTAGCCCAGAACACCCTGAGATAACACTGGAAACCTACCAGTATATCTCGCTTGCCCTGGCCAGGGACTACTCGTGTAATGGCTCTCCTGGACACAGCGCGATGTCAACCCCCAATACCGGGAGAGACGAATCCTGTCTAACCGTCACTGCCTCCAAGTGCTTCGGGACTGCACCCAAAAACTACCTGTTTGCACAGCTCCTTTCAGCCGTGGTAGGGTAGTAATCAAAGTGCAGTGGGAACACACTCGAGGCGAAGTGACAGTGTCAAGTCAGCGGACTAAGCTGTACTCATGTCACCTGGGAACTGATAACTGACGATAGGTATATTACCAACCAACAGTTCCCGACGAGTCCTGTCCAGTGTACTCGTAACCTAACGAGCACCCGCATACTATCCCAAGTACGACGTACTAACGGCTGTGGGACAGACCGTCTCCCACACTGGGATGAGAAGCGCATACGCTAGTCTACTCCGGAGTATCGATGCCCTGTCTCGATAGTCCAACGACCAGGGACCTGTATAAGGATGTGCTTATAGATTACCCAGCTCCCACGAGTGCGAGCGCCATCACAACGCTGGTAATCAAGCAAAGATCCTAAGGGCTCTACTAATATGTATACCAGCAATATGCTAAAAGAAACACATGCACATATTAAAGCAGAGACAAACCAAGTAGCATACTACCATTTCGAGCAAGATTGTATATACAACTGTGAATATCCCAAGCTTCCATTAAGTAATATACAAACTAGTATGATACAGTAATGGCCTCTAGGGCATATACACTAACAATCTCCCACTTGCACTAAGGCCATGTACTGGCGTATCGAAGACCTATCATCTCGATCAGCCGCTCGAACTGAGTCTGGGGTAGGGCCTTCGTGAATGGATCTGCTGTGTTATCCTCTGATGCAACTCTCCGGACCTCGATCTCCTGGCGATCTACGATCTCCCTGATCAGGTGATACCGCCTTAAGATGTGTCTGGATTTCTGATGGGACCTGGGTTCCTTCGCTAAAGCTATAGCCCCGTTGTTGTCGCAATACAGAGGTATTGGGTCAACAATGGACGGAACCACCTGAAGTTCTTTCAAGAACTTCCTCATCCAGACAGCTTCTTTTGCGGCATCAGATGCAGCGATGTATTCCGCTTCCATAGTCGAGTCAGCAACGGTTTCCTGTTTGGAGCTCTTCCAACACACCGCCCCTCCATTGAGGGTAAAGACAAAACCCGACATGGACTTGGAATCATCCTTGTCACTCTGGAAGCTGGAGTCAGCAAAGGCCTCAACCTGCAGGTCTTTTCCGCCATACACCAAGAACATCTCCTTAGTCCTTCTCAGGTACTTGAGAATGTTCTTTACTGCTATCCAATGTTTCTCCCCAGGGTTTGACTGATACCTGCTTACCACACTCAGTGCATAAGCCACATCCGGTCTGGTACACAACATCGCATACATTATAGAGCCTACCGCAGAAGCGTAGGGTATAATAGACATGCGATCCCTCTCCAAATCAGTCTTGGGAGACATCTCTTTGGAGAGGGTGATCCCGTGACAAGCCGGTAGATTACCGCGCTTGGAATCTTCCATACTGAATCTCTTCAGTATGGTGTCGATGTACCTGGACTGTGAGAGTCCTAATATCCTCTTGGATCTGTCACGGTAGATCCGGATACCCAGAATGTAGGAGGCATCACCCAGGTCTTTCATGGAGAACCTGTGTGACAAGAACCCCTTGACAGATTGTAGCATAGGAATGTCATTTCCTATTAAGAGAATGTCATCCACGTATAAAACGAGGAATACTACAGTTCTCGCTACAAATCTACAATAGATGCATGGTTCATCTAGATTTTTGATAAAGCCAAAATCTTTGACCGTCTCATCAAAACAGATGTTCCAACTCCGCGATGCCTGCTTGAGTCCATAAATGGACTTGAGCAACTTGCACACCTTTCCGCTGCTCCCACCCTGAATGAAACCCTCTGGCTGGTCCATATAGACACACTCCTCTAAATGACCATTTAGAAAAGTTGTCTTTACGTCCATCTGCCAAATCTCATAATCGTGGAAAGCAGCGATGGCAAGAAGGATCCGAATGGATTTCAGCATAGCTACTGGAGAAAAGGTTTCGTCATAGTCCAAACCAGGTCGCTGACGAAAACCCTTTGCTACCAGTCTAGCTTTATAGGTCTCAACCTGTCCATCTACACCAATCTTCCTTTTGAAGATCCACTTGCATCCTACGGGTTTTACCCCGTCTGGAGCAATGTCCAACGTCCATACTTTGTTGGTGTACATGGACTCCATCTCGGTCCGCATTGCATCCAGCCATTTTACCGAGTCGACGCTCTGAATGGCTTGCTGGAAGCTAGTAGGCTCATCACAATCCAGGATGCAGTCTTCTCTATCCCCGTCAATGAGAAAACCGTAGTATCTCTCGGGCGGATGAGACTGCCTACTACTCCTGCGGAGTGGCATAGGAATGTCCTGTTCTTTTGAACCTTCTGGTTCCACTAAACTTTCAGTAGTAGTTTGTGGTTCTGGAATTTCTTCCAGTTCTATTGCGCTCCCACTTATTTCTTTTTCTATGAACTGATGTTCTAGAAAGTGGGCATGGCGAGAAACAAGGACTTTTTGTTCCTCTTCGTAATAGAAGTAATATCCCTTGGAGTTCTTTGGATATCCCATAAACTTGCACTGTACTGAGCGTGCCTCGAGCTTGTCCGCATGCTGCTTTTTTACAAAAGCTGGACATCCCCATGTCTTAATGTGATTAAGATAGGGTTTCTTCCCACTCCATAACTCATATGGTGTGGTAGGCACAGTCTTAGTGGGAACACGGTTCAAAAGATATGCAGCTGTTTCTAGCGCATATCCCCAGAATGATCGCGGTAACTCAGCGTTACTCATCATGGACCGTACCATATCCAATAGGGTTCGGTTCCGTCTCTCCGATACACCGTTATGTTGCGGAGTGTATGGAGGAGTAAGCTGAGAGAGAATTCCATTCTCTTTTAAGTAATTCAGGAATTCGGCACTTAAGTATTCTCCTCCTCGATCCGATCTTAGGATCTTGATACTTTTGCCTGTTTGTTTTTCTACTTCATTCTTATATTCCTGGAACTTATCAAAAGCTTCGGATTTATGCTTCATTAAGAAGACATGTCCGAATCTTGAGAAATCATCCGTAAAAGTTATGAAGTAAGAAAAACCGCTTCGCGCATGTGTAGACATTGGACCGCACACGTCGCTGTGTACGAGTCCCAAGAGCTCGCTCGCTCTTTCTCCGTGTCCAGAAAACGGAGCCTTTGTCATCTTTCCTTTGAGACAGGATTGACAAGTTGCATATGATTGATATTCGAACGAATCTAAATATCCTTCAGTATGTAACTTAGTCAATCTTCTCTCGTTGATGTGACCCAGGCTACAATGCCATAAGAAAGTTTTATTAATTTCTGGAGACTTTCTTTTGTGTGTATTCTGGATATTGAAAATCTGTGGTTGGTTTAAAACGTATATACCGTTGTTCAATGTACCTGACCCAATCAACACTTGATTAAGGTGAATGTTCACTACATTACTTACAAATGCAAATTCATAACCTTCTTTAGATAATAAAGATACAGAAATGATATTACAGGTTGCATTTGGTACATAATAACAACTACGCAAAACCAAAAAGTGTCCATCTGATAATCCCAGGTGATAGTCCCCCACGGCCTCAGCATCCATGCTAGCACCGTTCGCAACTCTGAGGGTCATGTCACCTGCCTTCAAAACTCTACGCTTTCTCAACGCCTGCAAAGAATTACAGATATGAGATCCTGATCCGGTATCCAATACCCAGGAAGTAGAGTTTATTGATAGACAATTTTCAATAACATACACACCTGAAGCTGAAGCTGCAACTCGCTTCAAATCCTGTGTTCTGGCTTTCCAAGCCTTGCAATCTTGTTTCCAGTGACCACTTTTGTGACAATAGAAGCATTCTTCCTTCCCCACCAGCTTCCCCGCTACCTTTGTTGCTTTACCCTTTCCCTTCGTATCCACTTTACCGACACCGCCTCTTGGTTTGGCGGGGGCTTTCTTCTTCTTGCCCTTGGCTTTCGCCCTGGACCTAGAAGAGGAAGATCCTCCTACAAACAAAGTGGATGTCTCCCTACCCTTCTGTAGGGTGCCCTCAGCAGTCCTCAACATGTTCAGAAGTTCGGCAAGTTCAACCTCCTTTCCTTGCATGTTGAAGTTAAGAATGAACTGGGCGTAAGTGGAAGGAAGGGACTGGAGAATCAAATCGGTATAGAGTTCATTCTCCAACGTGGTCCCAAGGTCCGCGAGCTCCTCTATGTAGCCGATCATCTTAAGCACGTGGTCCGCTACCGATGATCCGACGGCCAACCTTGTCGAAAAGAGCTTCTTCGACACTTCGTATCTTGCGATACGAGACTGCTCTCCATACAGTTCTTTTGTATGGAGAAATATGGACTCTAGGTCCATATTCTCGTGCCTCCTCTGATGTTCGTTGTCCATCGAGGCTAGTACGAGGCATCTGGCCCTCGCGCAATCTATCTCCCATGTCTTACGGATTTCAACATCCGCGACGCTGGAGGTGGGACCTGGGACAGGGGGAGCTTTGGTGGTAAGTATATACCCCAGCTTGTCATAAGTGATAGCCATCTTGACATTCCTGAGCCAATCTTTGTAGTTTGGCCCTGTCAATATGTTTTTATCTAATAGTAACTTAAGTCCGGTCATCTTGAATGGTCGCTGCAATTAGGAGAGAGAAAAGAAACACTTTAGCATGATGCTCTTGCAAGTTTAGAGTGGTTTTTAGTTTGTCTAAACTGGATGGCTCCCACTGTCTCTCGAATCCCTTCTCAAACCGTAAAGAAAAGGATTAGCCGGGATCATTCTCACCGTACAATACTTGCTTAACCGTTCAGCCAGGCCAGTGTCGGTACTTCGAGGGAGGTTTTCCAACGCTTTCGCGAAGTTCCTTAATTAAGTAACCTCTTTTCCCTGTGGGCGTAGCCCCGCTAACACCTTTCTAGGCACCTACTAGGTTTATAGCATTGATCGTTAAGTGAGAGTTTTCCCGAGGAGTAGCATATACTCACAGTAGGACCGGGATCCAAATATCATCGCGTGATAAAGCCGAAGGAATCCTACCAGAATCATCACACTCCAAATGGTATGCAACACTAGCAAGTTTCAGTACTTATGAAACTCCCGATGTGGATTTTTGCCCCATGCTCTTATGACCTTGACTTTGGCCAAAATATCATAAGTCACATGTCAAGTTCTACCCGTCATTCTCCTGGTTAATTTGGACCCACCCGTACCTACCCTTGACTTTGGCCAAAATGGCAGCACGACTGTCCCAAATCAACGCATCTATCTATGCTGCACATGAATACCCAAACGCTACCAATCACTATGCCTTGACTTTGGCCAAAATACATAGCTTGAATACTTTTGACCATTCATGTGGAATGACGGAGGGCTACGAATGGTTTTGGCGAAACCGTGAACGTAGTGAACTTGATATAATCGATGTAGTTAAAGTGTAGTGAAGTTCCGAAAAATACGGATTTATAGGCCCCCAAAAGTAAATTTTAGTTCTGGAAAATCTGGGCATATATAACATATCCTAAAAATCCTAAAACCAACACAGAAACATACTGCACCAAAAACGATACAGAGAGGGGACAAGACGGCCGCGCTTCCGCGGCAAGAGCTTCCTTATGCCGCGGAAGCGCGGTCCTCTAAACTCCTCTCTGGTTCGTCTTTGGTGGTATTTCACACAAAACCCTGAGATAATTTTTGAAGTATAAAGTTTTTCATTTTGACCAGAAAAAAAATTAACAGAAACTAGGGTTTTGCGAGTTTGGTTTTTCGATTTTCCGGTTTCGAAACTTCGTTACACTTAACTACTTAGCTAGTTTAGGTTTAGTTAGGCTCTGATACCACTGTAAGTCCGTGTTGCCCACCCCGGTGCTTACGGGGAGGCGGAAAACATAATAAAAAACGGATTTTTAATGACTTAGGCAACATGGACTTTGCTTGTGAGGATCTTTGCTAAACGAAAACTAGCTAAAGTAAACTAACAACTAACTAAGTTGTAGAAAGGTTATACCTTTGGTCTTTAGTCCTTCTCTCCTTGCTCGTCGGAATGGTAGAAAGGCCTCACCTTGCTTGTCTTCTTCCGTCAAAGAAAGATCCACTTGAAAGCCACCACCTTTAGCTTCAACTCCAAGCTAGGAGTAACTAGAGTGCAAGAAATGCTAAGACTTGAACCCTAGAAGAGAGTAGAGAGGATCAAGTGAAGGTTTTTCTCAAGCTTTTTGTTTCTCAACACATGAGAGGGAGAGAGCTTGAGGGAGAGGATGAACAAGAGAGAGAAATGATATGAGAGAATGAGAAAATAATAGAGCTCTTCTCACTAATATGTGTGAATTAATTTAATTGAATAATTAGCTAGATAATTATCATGGTAAATCATGACATGACCATTATCATTTCAAATTGCAAAGATCAAAAAGCATCTTCCAAAAGAAATTATGATGGTCAAAGTGTCAACCTAGGTCAACAAGTCAAAGAAGTCAAATGGTCAACAACCACAACCATGGATAATTATTAAACTAATTACTAATTAACAATAACACACACATAAATATTAGGGCTAATAAAATGACAATAGCCATTAACCCTAATCAAGGTCCTCTCCCTCAATCTCAAGCAACTGTGCATATGCACCCGCATTCGTGATCCGAGGAACACGAACACAATGAGAAAAACCAATCTCAAATCATATACTAGGATCCGGCTTAAACCAAAGCCCGCTAGTATAAACTGTCCGGACAACAAACGTGCACAAGTGCGCGAATGTGAACGAACCCTGTCGCAAAACCATGCGACATCTACTCATTTTGCCTAAAGGCGAATAGCTCTCTGTGTGGGACTCTAAAGACTCGACACTACGCTGGCAGTAGGTTTAACCACAGACCGCAAGCGGCACTAGCTGTACGTAACGGTCCCCAGGTAGATGTCGATAAGAAGACTGACGAGGTGAACCCCATCGGCACTCCTACTGAGCCTGTATGTGACAGTCTCCGTACAGTCCGGTCTGTTCGTCTGATACATCGCATGGCGGGCCTAGGGGGGCGGTGAACGTCAGTCCCCTAATAGCGGTACAAGTCGTGTCGGAGTGTAGCCCAGAACACCCTGAGATAACACTGGAAACCTACCAGTATATCTCGCTTGCCCTGGCCAGGGACTACTCGTGTAATGGCTCTCCTGGACACAGCGCGATGTCAACCCCCAATACCGGGAGAGACGAATCCTGTCTAACCGTCACTGCCTCCAAGTGCTTCGGGACTGCACCCAAAAACTACCTGTTTGCACAGCTCCTTTCAGCCGTGGTAGGGTAGTAATCAAAGTGCAGTGGGAACACACTCGAGGCGAAGTGACAGTGTCAAGTCAGCGGACTAAGCTGTACTCATGTCACCTGGGAACTGATAACTGACGATAGGTATATTACCAACCAACAGTTCCCGACGAGTCCTGTCCAGTGTACTCGTAACCTAACGAGCACCCGCATACTATCCCAAGTACGACGTACTAACGGCTGTGGGACAGACCGTCTCCCACACTGGGATGAGAAGCGCATACGCTAGTCTACTCCGGAGTATCGATGCCCTGTCTCGATAGTCCAACGACCAGGGACCTGTATAAGGATGTGCTTATAGATTACCCAGCTCCCACGAGTGCGAGCGCCATCACAACGCTGGTAATCAAGCAAAGATCCTAAGGGCTCTACTAATATGTATACCAGCAATATGCTAAAAGAAACACATGCACATATTAAAGCAGAGACAAACCAAGTAGCATACTACCATTTCGAGCAAGATTGTATATACAACTGTGAATATCCCAAGCTTCCATTAAGTAATATACAAACTAGTATGATACAGTAATGGCCTCTAGGGCATATACACTAACAATCACATAGTGATAGTTGGATCCCGACCCCGCTGATGAGTTGGATTACTCTCGGAAGATTATTTCACTTAACAATCAATGCTATAAACCTAGTAGGTGTCTAGAAAGGTGTTAGCGGGGTTACGCCCCCAGGGAAAAGAGGTTCTTAAATTAAGGAACTTCGCGAAAGCGTTGGAAAACCTCCCTCGAAGCACCGACACTAGCCTGGCTGAAAGGTTAAGCAAGTATTGTGACGTGAATTAAATCCCGGCTAGTTCTTCTTTTAAAAGGTTTTAAGAAAGAATTTGAGGAAACAGTGGGAGACATTCTGGTTAGATAAACTAATAGACCAATCTAATCTTGCAAGAGCGCACGCTGAGTGTTTCTTTTCTCTCTCTCCAGGTAGCAACATTTTCACGCCCTAATCAAGATAATAAAATGTATCGCTTGACCGATCCGAATTCTTATTCGGGGCTGGGGAACGTTGGTTCTGCTCTAACTTGTGACAACAGTCATAAGCATGAGCAAGGGAAAGGGGATTGTATGGATTCCAAGGATACCCAGTTGAAGAAGAAGCATGGCTTTGCATCTACTTCAGGTGTTCTTGTAATTGAGAACTGTTTTACGGTCAGCCCTACCTCCTGGGTACTTGATACCGGATCAGGATCTCATATCTGTAATTTATTGCAGGGACTGAGAAAAAGTAGGAAAGTTGCACCGGGTGATATGTCGCTCAGAGTAGCGAACGGAGCACAAGTTAATGCGGCAGCCGTCGGTAAATATCATCTAGTATTGCCAAATGGCAAGACTATGATTTTGAACGATTGCTACTATGTACCCTCCATGGTTTGCAACATCATATCAGTTTCTTTACTCGATAAAGATGGATATAACTTTGTTCTTGACAAGAATATCATGAACATTTACCTTCATAAGGTACTGGTTGCAGAGGGTACACTGTGTAATGGTATCTACGTTCTAAATCAGAATACAGTTCTCAATGTACAAAACACACGCAAGAGGAAGAATTCAGATACGAATGAATCCTACTTGTGGCATTGTAGACTTGGTCATATCGGAGAGAAAAGACTGAGTAAGTTGCATAGAGATGGACTCTTGAATGCGTTCGAGTTTTCATCTTATGAAACTTGTCAGTCTTGTCTCAAAGGGAAGATGACCAAATCTCCGTTCACCGGACATGGAGAAAGAGCAGCAGAGCTCTTGGGACTCGTACATAGTGATGTATCTGGTCCGATGTCTACACATGCAAGGGGTGGGTTCTCCTACTTCATCACATTCACTGACGATCTCTCTAGGTTCGGATATGTGTATCTGATGAAACACAAATCTGAAGCTTTTGAGAAATTCAAGGAATTCAGAAAGGAAGTAGAGAACCAGACTGGCAAAAGTATCAAGATCCTCCGGTCTGATAGAGGAGGGGAGTACTTAAGCACGGAATTCCTAGATTACTTAAAAGAGAATGGTATTCTCTCTCAGCTTACTCCTCCTTATACACCACAGCACAACGATGTATCGGAAAGGAGGAATCGTACCCTTCTGGATATGGTTCGCTCCATGATGAGTAATGCCGAGTTGCCTCTTTCATTTTGGGGGCATGCGCTGTTGACAGCAGCATATCTATTGAATGATGTTCCGTCTAAATCAGTGCCTAAGACTCCATTCGAGATATGGAATGGAAAAAGGCCATATCTTAAAGGATTTAAGATATGGGGTTGTCCGGCTTATGTTAAAACGCATAAACCAGATAAACTAGAGGCACGGTCAGTTTTATGTAAGTTTGTGGGATATCCAAAGAATGGTTATGGATATCTATTCTACCACACCGAGGAACAGAAGGTGTTTGTTGCTCAGCATGCCGTTTTCTTAGAAACGGAATTTCTTGCAAAAGAAATTAGTGGGAGCACGGTAGAATTGGAAGAAATTCAGCGACCACAAACCGAAACTGAAAATTTGACAGAACCTCAGGATTCAATAACCCCAGACGAACCTCAGCCACTCCGCAGATCTGGTAGGATTTCTCATCCGCCCGAGAGATACTACGGTTTTCTCATTGACGGGGATCGAGAGGATTGCATCTTGGAAGAAGATGACCCTACCAGTTTCAGGCAGGCCATTATCAGTAGGGACTCTGATAAGTGGCAGGAAGCAATGCAATCCGAAATGGAGTCCATGTACGCCAATAAGGTGTGGACCTTGGATATTGCTCCACCTGGGGTAAAACCCGTTGGATGCAAACGGATCTACAAAAGGAAAATTGGTGTAGATGGGCAGGTGGAAACCTATAAGGCTAGACTCGTTGCAAAAGGTTTTCGTCAAAGACCTGGTTTGGACTATGACGAAACTTTTTCTACGGTGGCTATGCTCCAATCCATTCGGATCCTACTTGCCATTGCTGCCTTCCATGACTATGAAATCTGGCAGATGGATGTTAAAACGGCTTTCCTAAACGGTTGTTTGGAAGAGTGCGTTTACATGGATCAACCAGAAGGTTTCGTAGACAGTGGGAGCAGCGGGAAGGTGTGCAAGTTGCTTAAATCCATTTATGGATTAAAGCAGGCATCGCGGAGCTGGAACATCTGTTTTGATGAGGTAATCAAGGAATTTGATTTCATCAAGAACGAAGATGAACCCTATGTCTATAAGAAGATTGTAGGACGAACTGTCGTATTCCTAGTCTTATACGTGGACGACATTCTTTTGATAGGAAATGATATTCCTATGCTACAATCGGTCAAGCTATTTTTGTCACAAAGGTTCTCCATGAAGGACCTGGGTGATGCCTCGTACATTCTGGGGAACAAGATCTATAGAGATAGATCCAAGAGACTACTGGGACTTTCGCAGTCCAGGTACATACAGACCGTACTAAAGAGATTTAGTATGGAGCATTCCAAGCGCGGTAACATACCCGCATTGCACGGAATTACCCTCTCCAAGAAGATGTCTCCTAAGACTGACGAGGAGAGGGTTCGCATGAGCACTATACCCTACGCTTCGGTGGTAGGATCTATAATGTATGCGATGCTATGTACAAGACCAGATGTAGCTTACGCGCTGAGCGCGGTAAGCCGGTATCAGTCAGACCCAGGGGAGGACAACTGGACAGCAGTGAAGAACATTCTCAAGTACCTGAGAAGGACTAAGGAGATGTTCCTGGTTTACGGTAATGGAGACCTCAGGGTCGAGTCCTTTACCGATTTAAGCTTCCAGAGTGACAAAGATGACAGCAAGTCTGTCTCAGGTTTTGTGTTTACCCTCAACGGAGGGGCGGTATGTTGGAGGAGTTCCAAACAGGATACTGTCGCAGACTCGACGATGGAGGCTGAATACATTGCTGCCAGCGATGCCGCAAAAGAGGCGGTCTGGATGAAGAAGTTCATTAGTGAACTTCAGGTGGTTCCGTCCATTGTTGACCCAATACCTTTGTATTACGATAACAATGGGGCTATAGCTTTAGGAAAGAACCAAGGTCCCATCAGAAATCCAGGCACATCTTAAGGCGGTATCACCTGATCAGGGAGATCATTGATCGCCAGGAGATCGAGGTGCGGAGAGTGGACACAAAGGACAACACAGCGGACCCATTCACGAAGGCCTTACCCCAGACTCAGTTCGAACGGCTGATCGAGATGATAGGTCTTTGATACGCCAGTACATGGCCTTAGTGCAAGTGGGAGATTTTTAGTGTATATGCCCTAGAGGCCATTACTGTATCATACTAGTATGTATATTACTTGATGGATGCTTGGGATATTCACAGTTGTACAGACAATCTTGCTCAATATAGTAGTATGCTACTTGGTTTGTCTCTGCTTTAATGTGTACATGTGTGTTTATTTATTATATCACCTATACGCATTAGTAGAGCCCTTAGGATCTTTGCTTGATTACCGGCGTTGTGATGGCGATCACACTCGTGGGGGCTGGGTAATCTACAAGCACATCCTTATACACGTCCCTAGTCGTAGGAGTATCAAGATAGGGCATCGATACTCCGGAGTAGACTAGCGTATGCGCTTCTCATCCCAGCACGGGAGACGGTCTGTCCCACAGCCGTCAGTATGTCGTACTTGAGATAGTATGCGGGTGCTCGTTAGGTTACGAGTACACTGGACAGGACTCGTCGGGAACTGATGGTTGGTATTATACCTATCGTCAGTTATCAGTTTCCAGGTGACATGAGTACAGCTTAGTCTGCTGACTTGACACTATCACTTCGCCTCAAGTGTGTTCCTATTGTTCTTTGATTACTACCCTACCACGGCTCTACTGAGTCGTGCAAACAGGTAGTAGTTGGGAGCAGTCCCGAAGCACTTGGAGGCAGTGACGGTTAGACAGGATTCGTCTCTCCCGGTATTGGGGGTTGACATCGCGCTGTGTCTAGGAGAGCCATTACACGAGTAGTCCCTGGCCACGGCAAGCGAGATATACAGGTAGGTTTCCAGTGTTATCTCAGGGTGTTCTGGGCTTCACTCCGACACGACTTGTACCGCTATTAGGGGACTGACATTTACCGCCCCCTAGGCCCGCCATGCGATGTATCAGACGAACAGACCGGACTGTACGGAGATTGTCACATACAGGCTCAGTAGGAGTTCGGATGGGTTTACCTCAGAGGCCTTCTTATCGATATCTACCTGGGGACCGTTACGTACAGCTAGTGCCGCTTGCGGTCTGTGGTTAAACCCACTGCCAGCGTAGTGTCGAGTCTTTAGAGTCCCACACAGAGAGTTTCCCTGCACTGAGCGAAACGTGTAGAGGCCGTATGGTTTTACGGCAGGGCTGCGATCACTTACGTACACTTGTGTGCGTATGGTGTTCGGGCAGGCAGTACTAGTGGGCTTTGGTTTAAGCCGGATCCTAGTATTGCACGGATGGATTTGTTTTGTCTTCTGTGCATCCGCATTCTACGGAGTACGGATGCAGGTGTGTATGCACAGTTTTCCGGAGCAGTGAAGGAGGAGGTGCCTCATTAGGGTTTTGGCAGTTGGTTCGGCCAAAACCGTTATGTGGCAGGCTCATTAGGGTTTTGACAGTTGATTCGGTCAAAACCATTTTGAGGCGGACTCATTAGGGTTTTGACAGTTCGTTTGGTCAAAACCATTATGAGCCGCGGATATCATTTACTAATCCTTTTAGTGATAATTTTATGATGGCTAATTGCATTGACCATTTGACCACGTTGACCTCTCTTGATTTTGTTGACCGGTTGACCGTGTTGACCATTGACTTTCAAGAGGGATCTACACTCTTCTTTTCTTTTTCTTTTTCTTTTTCTTTTGGATTATGATAATGGTCATTTCAATGTAGCCATCAAACTTTATCTTGATGGGATTAGTAATGATGTTGTTTTTACATTATTGCAACCATGGTTACTTTTCTTTGTATCATAATTTCTTTCTCATTCCCTCTCTTGTTTTTTTTTCAAGTGAGAAGAAAAAGAAATGAACCATGGTTGCTAGATCCTCCTTCTTCTTCCTCCTCTTGATTAATCTTTTGATCTCATGTGTTGAGAGATAAAGATCCCACAAACACAAAACCATCCCTTCATCACTTCTACACAACCTAGGGCTTCTAGATTGGCAATCTCTTTGCCCTAGTTACCTCGGCTCGAGGTGGAGCTCGGTGCACATCTCTCGGGTGGATCGTCTTCGACTCAAGGAGGCCGCGGAGGTGACCAAAGTCCGGATCAACCATCGGAGCATGCAAAGAGAAGAACAACAAGAAGAGAAGGAGTTCAAGTTGAGGTATAACCCCTAACCGAGTAGATAAATCTCTAGTTAGGATGCTAGTGTATTGTTTAGCAAAGATCCGGCTTTTACGGTCCATGTTACCAAGTCTAGAAAAAATTTTGTTTTACCGTTTCCGCAACCCCGAAAGTACCGGTAGAGGTAACGTGGACCTAACAGCTATAACCGGAAATCCCTGGCCAGGGTTGCTGAGATTTAATGGTAAGTGTTACCAGTAGGTTCTCGAACTGTTATAGACCTCATATCGACACGACTTATCGAGCTACTAGGGTCTGACGTTTACCACCCATAGGCAAGATATGCGACATATCAGACGACGAGACCGGACTGTACGGTAAGTGTTACTGGTTGGATTCACAGGAGTGTGAGTGGACTTGCTCGTCGATCTTCTGATCGTTCAATACCCGGGTGGCCGTTACGTTTGGCAGACCGCTTGCGGCTTGTGGGTGCTTGATATGATCATCATCTGCTGCCGGCGTATTGACGAGTCTTTAGAGTCCTACACAGAGGTTTCCTGGCTCAAGCGAAAAGAAATAAGAGCATATGAGATATGTGCAGGACCGAGAATAATGCGTGTATGTGATACCGTATTCAATTCTCGCGATGAATGTATCGATTGGTTGTATGTGATATAACCTAGTTATCGAATCAAGGATTGATTCGATAAGTCGATACATTGGATACTGGTCGGTCATATGCGATATGACCGGATCGTTAAATCAAGTGTTGATTTAATGGTTTAATGTATAATTATATATTTGATATATTACTTTGCATTAACTAGTATTGGTTCACTTAAAATGGATTTTCTCACTTGATGTGCACATTGTATATATGATATAGTTTTGTGCACTAGTTTGTATCATGTTTGATGATACATGCAAACTTGGGTGTGTATGATTAAACCATGGTTATGTTAATGGTTAGGGTTTTGATTTACTTTTTTATTTATTCTCTTAATTCATTTTTGGCAAAAAGAGAAATGGTGGCTTGCTTTGTTTTTTAGTTGAAGCTTCATGAAGCTTTGAAAAAGTCTACCATTTTTGTTTCATGCTAAACCTAACCCTAGTTTATTCTCTACACTAAACCATGGTTGCTAATATGATAAGAATGACTTTATTTTCTTTTTGGATAATTCTTATTATATTATCTTCTTCTTCTTCTTCTTCTTCAAGAAGAAGGAAGCTTGCTAGCTTCAATGGTGACTTGAGAAAAAGAGTGAGAAATCCAATTCTAAAGTGAACCCACTTCCTATTTCTTCATCCTCTACCACTTGCCAAGCAGTATAGGGTGTTTTCTTCACAAGTTTCATGGCTTGGTGAAGTTGGAGCTTGATCTTGTGTTGCCTCGACGTAGATCATCTTCGGCATCGAAGTCGACGACCTAGCCCGCCCATTTCTCCGATGAAGCCGACGCTGGAGCCCGAGATCCGATGATCGCAGCGAGGGGACATCATCACGGAGCTATGGAGGTGGAGGACCGGATCTACAAAGGTTGTATTTTCCGTTCACTCTTAGTTAAGTTGTTAACTAGTTGCATGTTTCGCCTTAAAATCTAGTTAACGATCGCATTAGGGTTTCTCGGCTCCTAGAAAAATTTGAATTTGGCATGGTTGATGCCTTGTGAGACCTCATTAGCGTGCCTAGGAACCCTACAGTGGTATCGGAGACTAGCTAGAGCTTTAGGCGAAGTGTAGACGAAGTTAGAAGTCCGATCGAACCCGTAAACCCCGACAAAACCCTTCTTTGTACATTTTTCAAAACAGTGGATTTTTGTGAATTAAAAATTCTCAGAAAAACAAGAAGGAAAAAATAAGAATTACTGTGAAGTACGGTCCACTAAGTCAATAATTTGACCGCAGAACCGCGGCGAAACGAGGGGTTTGACGGCGGTTCCGCGGCCAAAATTTAGACTTAGTCCCTGAAATTTCATATATTTATTCTTAGGTCCTTTCTTGGCAGTTTTTTATAGGAATTTTTTAATTCCACTCAAGTGTTGAATTTTTTAGGGTTTTATTGGGGACTCGTTAATTCGATCGGATAATTTAACTTCGTTTATGTTTTTCCGGATAATTTAGAATATGTTAAAAAGTTCGACTGGATATAAATACCCAATTTTTCCCCTACCGGAAAATTTCCAAGTGTTGGATTTTTCCGTGGTTTAAGAACGTTCTAAGTAGTGCAAGTAACGCGATGGACCCTCTAGAAGACAACAAACCTTAACTCGATTATATGACCGTCTTGAACTGCCCTTTGAACCCTAGTGTTTGGGGCAGTACGGCGTGCCATATGTGAGGCGTTGGCTTAACCCTTATACGGCTGGACCGTTGGTACTGAGGCATGAAGTGAATGTTTTTAAACTTATATCATGTGTTGATCTGTTTCGGGAAAACATGGGTGTTTGATTGTTCGATCGGAAAGTTTAACATTTTCTATTTATCTGGAATGTGATACAATAATTGGAATTCACAAGTAGTTATGAGATAACTGAATGAATGTTATAAACACAGCACTTTAGTCTCACTTGATCGGTTGCCACGGAATTTTGATGTGATCAAAAGTCCGTCGCAATCACGTAGCGTACGCGGATACTCGCCGAGTAAACTTAACAGACAGCCTCACCCCATAGCCCGACCAAGTGACTGTAGGAGAACCCCGTCGCCGAAAGTATCCGTTCGGGTGCTCACGGCAGCGGTGTTCCGCTTTGGTGCACTTCGTCGACGGCATCGGGGGTGCGGCCGTCTACTGAAGTTTGCGACGAGCATTCGATCAGGATGTCGGGAATCTTGTTGAATTGCCCGACTTGATATTGAAAAGAGTTTTTGATAATGAGACTAAAATGTGGGGTTTATAATTGTTAGGCATGCGATGTCTAAGGAATTCATTTCATTGGGCATGCGATGTCTAAAGAGGTTGCGGATTCCAACTGTTGTAGTTTTACACTTTCTTTTCTGCGACCGTAAGTGTAATATGTGTTATCGCCGGTTTCGTTGCTATATGCCAACGACAATTGGGATACGCATGTTTACTTACATTGATGACATGTGATGTTATGTATTGCTGGATATGTTATATTGGATCGTCGTGTTTGAATAGCCGGGGGGTTTTATGTGAGATGAGTGTTTTTCATTTTCATTCATGTAAAAACTTGTATGTAATATTCTTTTATTAAGGTACTTCCAGGTTGCGGAAGTTGTCACCGTTGTTGTATATTATTTACTTTTCCGCACTAGGATGGACCCAAGCAGGAGGGCACAAGTAACCGGGTTCTGGAGTCCAGTGGGAGACCAACTCGAGAAGTCGAGTCCGGGTCTCCTAACTCTAGAATTGGTAGGGTTGCTTGCCGCTCTCGTAGGGGTCTTGGGGTGTGGGTTTGGCTATTCATCGCGACCGTGGAATCCGTGTTTTATACTGGCTCATATTGAAAACACGGACGTCCTAGTATATCCAATATTTCATATGTTTCTTCTGCTGCGATATCTGTGATGTTATCATTTGATGTTCTGTGATAGATACAGTATATAGTATATATGATATATTATATAGGCGTTACTTAGGTTTTACACCCGTGCTAGCCCTGCCCCGCTCTGCTGTTAGTTACCTAACCTAACGGTGCACGAGGGGACATCGAGGCGAATGCGGATGGCATAAGTGTACGTCATATTTATCTGTGATGTTTAGGTAAATTAAATGATGGGACTTCATTAATGTGATTAATGAAAGAGAAGAAACCTAAGATGTTGTGGAATCGAATTTTCAAAAAACAGGTAGCTACAGTTCTTGCTTTGCATCGCGGTGTTCCTTGTAGAACATCCTGCACCTTATTCGATAAGGAAAGGACCGAGATCCCTTCATCGGGAGTGACTCCTTTAGTAATAACCGGCAGATGCTACAACCCTCGGTTTGTCTTTTGATTGCTCCTATAGTTCTTGCTTTGCACATCGGTATATATGATATATCCTGCACCTCATTCGACGAGGAAAGGACCGACGATCCCTTCACCGGGAGTGACTCCTATAGAAAAACTAGAAAAGCCTCAAAAGCACTCCATTTTAAAATCATTTGACTCTACAACGATATCAAGTTCTTTACGCAATAGGTTTTCAGAAAAACCTGTCGTAGCCCTCCGTCATTTCAGATAAGTCCTACTTAGTATTCGTGCTGTGGTAGTTTGGCATGCGTCAAGCCGTAGTGTACGGTAGCTAACTAGTGCTTATCTGCTTGCATATGATGCGATTGGATTAGGGTATTCGCACGGCGTTGTTTGGCATGCGTCAAGGGTCGTGCGGGTGGGTTTAATTCAATCAAGAAATGTACGGGTTGAACTTGACTAGCGGACTATGGGTTGTTTGGCATGCGTCAAGGTCATAGCACGCTAGGGGCAAAATATTATCGGGAATTTCAAGTGTTGAAATTTGCAATGAGATTGCATACCTTCTATGAGATAGTTGGATCCCGATACCCACTGCGAGTAATTGTTACTCCTGGGAGAGTTTTACATATTACAATTAGCCGATCAAGTAGGTGTCTAGAAAGGTGTCAATGGGGTTACGCCTCTGGGAAAACGAGGTTTACATTAATTAGGTTCGTGCGAAAGCACGGGGGACCTCCCTCAAAGTACCGACACTGGCCTGGCTGAAAGATCGGCGAACTTGTAGCGTGTAATTAATCCCGGCTAGTCTTTCCTTTTAGGGTTTGAAGGAAGATTTGATAAAAACAGTGGAAGCCATCCTGATTAGATAAAATAAATAACCAATCTGATCTTGCAAGAGCGCACGCAGAGTGTTTTCTTCTCTCTCTCTCTCGAGGTAGCGACCATGTCACGCCTTAATCAAGATAATAAAACGGATTATTGACCGAACCCGCTTGTTATACAGAGCTGGGGAACGTTGGTCCCGCTCCAACTTATAATTGTTATAAGACAGAGCAGGAAATTGGGGATTACTAGAATTCCCGTACCGCCCAAACGAAGAGAGTGCATGCTGATGCATCATCTTCGGGTGTGTTCAGTATACAGAACTGTTTCTCATTATTCTTTACGTCCTGGATATGAGATACCGGATCAGGATCCCGCATATGTAATTTGTTACATGGGCTACAGATAGGTAAAGAACTGAGAACGGGTGATAAGTTTCATGAGACAGAAAACGGGGCAAGTGTTGCAGCCAAGTCTGTTGGTCACTGTCACCCTGTATTACAAATATATTGATTCTGAACGAATGTTATTAGATACCGAACCTGATATACAAAATCATATCAGTCTCTTTATTAGTAAAGAAAGAATATAATTTTCAATTGTTGGATAATGTTTTGAATATTTCCTATATTAAAAGTTGATCGGTTCAGGCACGTTATCTAAAAGCATTGACGTTCTAAATCAAACTACAGTTCCTAGTATACAGAACACACACAAGAGGAAGAGTTCAGAAATGAATGAATCCTTCTTGAGGCATTGTAGACTAGGTCATATCAATGCGACCCGACTGGCTGAAGTTACATTTAGATGCATATTTAAATTAGTTTGAATTTACATCTTGTGAAACTTGCCAGTCATGTCACAAAGATAAGATAACCACAGCTCCGTTTACTAGAAACAGAGAAAGAGTTAGTGAACTCTTGGGACTGATACATGATGATGTATGTAAGGTCCCCTGTCTACACATGCCAGGACCGGTTCTTTGTACTTCATTAAATTCTCTGATGATCTCTCAAGATTCAGACATTTATTCCTTTTGAAACACAAGTCCGAAGCTTTTGAGATATTCACAGAATATAAGTTAGAAGTAGAGAACCAAAAATACGGGTATAAGTATTATGTCCTATGATGAGATCAAGGAGGAGAATACTTGAGCACGGAAATCCTTGATTATTCTAAAGGAGAATGAGATTCTCTCTCAGCATTACTCCTCCGTATACACCACAGCACGTCGGTGTATCGGGGCGGAGCATATACACCCTATTTGATATGGTGTGCTCTATGATGAGTACTACTGAGTTACCTATTTCCTTTTGGGAGTTATGCACTTATGAAGTTGCTGTTAGTTATATGTATGCCCTAGAGGCCATTACTGTACATTGGATGTATATTGTAGTGGATGCTGGGACATATATAGGGAGGACTTTCTTGCTCGACATGATAGTATGCTATCTGGTTGATCTTGACCTTAACGTGTATGCTGATTGTCTCTCTGTTACATGTTGGTAAAGCCCTTAGGATGTGTACTTGACTACCTGGACTATGATGCGGATCATACTAGTGGTGACATGGTAGTCCATAAGTACATCCTTCAAAGTCCTTAGTCGTGGGTGTATCGAGACGGGGCATCGATATACCAGAGTAGACTAGCGTATACCTTCTCGACCCATACAGATGGGCGATGGATGATCCCATATCCATTGGTGTTTGACATCAGAGATGATATACGGGTGCTCAGTGGAGACTGGGTACACTGGACGGACTCGCCGAGAACTCCCAGATGGTATTATACCTTACGTCAGATGGCAGTTCTCTGGTGACACTGGTACAGAGTAATCTGTTGACCCGAGATCGTCATAGAGTCTTGTGTGGTTCCCACTGTGCTTTGATTTCCACCTTACCATGTCCAAGAGGGCGTGCAAAACGGTGGCTTTTGGGTACAGTCCCGAGTCACATGGAGGCAATGAGCGATAGGAGGGGATTCGTCTCTCCCGGTATAGGGGGTTGATGTTGCGCAGTGTTCGATTGGCTATAACCGGAAATCCCTGGCCAGGGTTGCTGAGATTTACGGGTAAGTGTTACCAGTAGTTTCTCAAACTGTTATAGGCCTCATAGCGACACGACTTATCGAGCTATTGGGGTCTAACGTTTACCACCCCTAGGCAAGATATGCGACATATCAGACGATCAGACCGGACTGTACGGTAGTGTTACTGGTTGGATTCACTGGAGTGTGAGCGGGCTTGCTCGTCGATCTTCTGATCGCTCAATACCTGGGTGGCCGTTACGTTTAGCAGACCGCTTGCGGCTTGTGGGTGTTTGATATGATCATCACCTGCTGCCGGCGTATTGACGAGTCTTTAGAGTCCTACACAGAGGTTTCCTGGCTCAAGCGAAACGAAATAGGAGCGCATATGAGATATGTGCGGGACCGAGAATAATGCGAGTATGTGATACTGTATTCGATTCTCGCGATCTGTGACATTGATCGGTTATATGCGATATAGCCGGGTTATCGGATCAAGTGTTGATTCGATAAGTTGTTACTGTTGATATTAGTCGGTTATATGCGATATGACCGGATCATTAAATCAAGTGTTGATTTAATGATTTAATGCATAATTATATATTTGATATATTACTTTGCATTAACTAGTATCGGTTCACTTTAAATGGATTTTCTCACTTCATGTGCACATTGTATATGTGATATATTTTTGTGCATTTGATTGTATCATGTTTGATGATGCATGAAAGCTAGGGTTTGTGTAAAGAATTAAACCTTGGTTAAGTAAATGGTTAGGGTTTATATTTATTCATTCATTTATCTTTTAATTTAGATTAAAAGGAAATGGGATAAAAGAAAAACAAAATGGTTTTGTTTCTTTCTTTCATGAAGCTTCATGAAGCTTTGACCAATGTAACCATTTTGTCTTCATCTCCTTAACCCTAACCATTCCTTTAACCTTGGTCAATTCTCTACACATAACTATAGTTAATATTATGATAAGTATTGATTTTTTTATTCTATTCTAATTAACTTATCATAATATTATCATCTTCTTCTTCTTCTTCTTCAAGAAGAAAACCTAGACTTCATCAATGGTGATTGATGAAATAGAGTGAGAAATCCAATTCTAAAGTCTACCCACTTCCTATTTCTTCATCCTCTACCTCTTGCCAAGTAGTATAGGGTGTTTTCTTCACAAGTTTTCTTGACTTGGTGAAGTTGGAGCTTGATCTAGCGATGCCTCGACGTAGATCATCTTCGGCATCGTCGTCGATGACCTAGCCCGCTTTTTCTCCGATGAAGCCGATACTAGAGCCCAAGATCCGATTTGTACAGCGAGGAGACTTCATCGCGGAGTCATGGAGGTGGAGAACCGGATCTACAAAGGTTGTATTTCCGTTTACCATTTAGTTAAGTTGTTAACTAGTTTCTTTTTCGCCTAAACTTCTAGCCAACGATCCGTATTAGGGTTTCTCGGCACCGTAATTTTTGAAATTGGCATGGTTGATGCCTTGTGAGACCTCATTAGTGTGCCTACGAACCCTACAGTGGTATCAGAGCCTAGCTAGAGCCTTAGGCGAAGTCTAGACGGAGTTTGAAGTCCGATCGAACCGAAACCCCAATATTTCCATGCTCTCTGGACTTTTTCTGAAAAAGCGGTTTTTTCCAAATTAAAAATTCTTAAAAAATTCAGCAGGAAATTCTAAGAATTACGGTGCAAAAATTACCCAATGATCTGTCTGAAGCGCGGCGGAACAGCGGCATTAGCCGCCTATTGCGGCGGTTCCGCGCTCATTTAGTCTCTTCATGCATTGAATTTTGCACAGTAACTCCTACTTTTCAGTACTGGTTTTCCTGGGAATTTTTAATATTTATTCAAGAGTTGAAATTTCTGGGTTGTATTGGGGAATTCGTGGATTCGATCGGAGTATCAGATTTTGTCTATGTGGCTTTCCGGATATTTTAGAATATGTTAAAAAGTTCGACCGGATGTAAATACCCAATCTTTCCCCTGCCGGGAAATTTCCAAGTGTTGGATTTTTCGGTGGTTTAAAGACGTTCTAAGTAGTGCAAGTAACGCGATGGTCCCTCTAGAAGACAACAAACCTTAACTCGATTATGTGACCGTCTTGAACTGCCCTTTGAACCTTCGGGTTTGGGGCAGTACGGCGTGCCACATGTGAGGCGTTGGCTTGACCCTTCTACGGCTGGACCGTTGGTACTGAGGCACGAACTGAATGTTTTTAGACTTGTTTCATGTGTTGATCTGTTTCAGGAAAACTTGGGTGTTTGACTGTTCAATCGAAAAGTTTAACATTTTCTATTTATCCGGAATGTGATACAATAATTGGAATTCACAAGTAGTTATGAGATAACTGAATGAATGTTATAAACGTAGCACTTTAGTCTCACTTGATCGGTTGCCACGGAATTTTGATGTGATCAAAAGTCCGTCGCAATCACGTAGCGTACGCGGATACTCGCCGGGTAAACTTAATAGACAGCCTCACTCCATAGCCCCGACCAAGTGACTGTAGGAGAACCCCGTCGCTGAAAGCATCCGTTCCGGTGCTCGCGGCAGCGGTGTTCCGCCTTGGTGCACTTCGTCGACGGTATCGGGGGTGCGGCCGTCTACTGAAGTTTGCGACGAGCATTCGATCAGGATGTCGGGAATCTTGTTGAATTGCCCGACTTGATATTGAAAAGAGTTTTCGATAATGAGACTAAAATGCGGGGTTTATAATTGTTAGGCATGCGATGTCTAAGGAATTCATTTGATTAGGCATGCGATGTCTATGTAGGTTGCGAATTCCAACTGTTGTAGTTTTACGCTTTCTTTTCAGTGACCGTTAGTGTAATATGTGATATCGCCGGTTTCGTTGCTATATGTCAACGACAATTGGGATGCGCATATTTACTTACGTTGATGACATGTGATGTTATGTGTTGCTGGATATGTTATATTGGATCGTCGTGGTTGAATAGCCGGGGGTTTTTATGTGAGATGAGTGTTTTTCATTTTCATTCATGTAAAAACTTGTATGTAATATTCTTTTATTGGGGCACTTCCAGGTTGCAGAAGATGTCACCCTTTGTATATTATTTACTTTTCTGCACTAGGATAGACCCAAGGAGGAGGGCACAGGTAACCGGGTTCTAGGGTCCAGTGGGAGACCAACTCGAGGAGTCGAGTCCGGGTCTCCTAACCCTAGAATTGGTAGGGTTGCTTGCCGCTCTCGTAGGGGTCTAGGGGTGTGGGTTTGGCTATTTATCGCGACCGTGGAATCCGTGTTTTATACTGGCTCGTATTGAAAACACGGACGTCCTAGTATATCCAATATTTCATATGTTTCTTCTGCTGTGGTATCTGTGATGTGATCATGTGATATGTTCTGTGATGGATACTTTATATAGTATATATGATATATTATATAGAAGTTACTTATGTTTTACACCCGCGCTAGCCCTGCCCTGCTCTGCCGTTAGTTACCTAACCTAACGGTGCACGAAGGGACATCGAGGCGAATGCGGATGGCATAAGTGTACGTCGTATTTATCTGTGATGTTTAGGTACTTAAATGATGGGACTTCATTAATGTGATTAATGAAAGAAAAGAAACCTAAGATGTTGTAGAATCAAATTTTAAACAAAAAGGGGTAGCTACAGTTCTTGCTTTGCATAGCGGTATATGCGATATATCCTGCACCTTATTCGATGAGGAAAGGACCGAGATCCCTTCACCGGGAGTGACTCCTTTAGCAATGACTGGCAGATGCTACACACTCGGTTTGACTTTTGATTGCTTCTATAGTTTCTGCTTTGCACAGTGATATATATGATATATCCCGCACCTCATTCGACGAGGAAAGGGCCGACGATCCCTTCACCGGGAGTGACCCCTTTAGCAAAACTAGAAAAGCCTCAAAATCACTCCATTTCAAAAACTTCATTTGATTCTACAACGATATCAAGTTCATTACGCTCATGGTTTTTATGAAAAACCTGCGTAGCCCTCCGTCATTTCAGATAAGTACTAGTTAGTATTCGTGCTGCGGTAGTTTGGCCTCCGTCAAGGCATAGTGTACGGTAGCTAACTAGTGCTTATCTGCTAGCATATGATGCGATTGGATTAGGGTATTCGTACGGCGTTGTTTGGCCTCCGTCAAGGGTCATGCGGGTGGGTTTAATTCATTCAGGAAATGACGGGTTGAACTTGACTAGCGGACTATGGGTTGTTTGGCCTCCGTCAAGGTCATAGGACGCTGGGGCAAAATATTATCGGGAATTTCAAGTGTTGAAATTTGCAATGAGATTGCATACCTTCTATGAGATAGTTGGATCCCGATACCCGCTGCGAGTAAGAATTACTCCTGGGAGAGTTTTACACATTACAATTAGCCGATCAAGTAGGTGTCTAGAAAGGTGTTAACGAGGTTACGCCTCTGGGAAAACGAGCTTTACATTAATTAGGTTCGTGCGAAAGCACGGGGGACCTCCCTCAAAGTACCGACACTGGCCTGGCTGAAAGATTGGCGAACTTGTAGTGTGTAATTAATCCCGGCTAGTCTTTCCTTTTAGGGTTTGAAGGAAGATTTGATAAAAAGCAGTGGGAGCCATCCTGATTAGATAAAATAATAACCAATCTATTCTTGCAAGAGCGCACGCTGAGTGTTTTCTTCTCTCTCTCTCCAGGTAGCGACCATATCACGCCTTAATCAAGATAATAATACGGAAGAATTGACCGAACCCGCTTGTTATACTGAGCTGGGAAACGTTGGTCCCGCTCCAACTTATAATTGTTATAAGACAGAGCAGGAAATTGGGGATTACCAGAATTCCCGTGCCGCCCAAACGAGGAGAGTGCATGATGATGCATCATCTTCGGGTGTGTTCATTACAGAGAACTGTTTCTCAGTATCCTTTAGTCCTGGGTATGTGATACCAGATCAGGATCCCAGATATGTAATCTGTTACATAGGGCTACAGAAAGGTAGAGGACTGAGAACGGGTGATAAGTTTCATGAGGCAGAAAACGGGGCAAGAGTTGCAGCCAAGTCTGTTGGTCACTGTCACCCTGTATTACCAATACATTGATTCTGAAAGAATGTTATTAGATACCGAACCTGATATACAAAATCATATCAGTCTCTTTATTAGTAAAGAAAGGATATAATTTTGTATTGTTGGATAATGTTTTGAACATTTCCTATATCAAAAGTTGATCGGTTCAGGCACGTTATCTAAAAGCGTTGATGTTCTAAATCAAACTATAGTTCTTTAGTATACGGAACACACACAAGAGGAAGAGTTCAGAAATGAACGAATCCTTCTTGAGGCATTGTAGACTAGGTCATATCAATGTGACCCGACTAGCTGAAGTTACATAAAGATGCATATTTAAATGAGTTTGAATTTACATCTTGTGAAACTTGCCAGTCATGTCACAGAGATAAGATGACCACAGCTCTGTTTATTGGAAACAGAGAAAGAGTTAGTGAACTCTTGGGATGATACATGTTGATGTATGTAGGTCCCCTGTCTACACATGCCAAGACTGGTTCTTTGTACTTCATTACATTCTCTAATGATCTTTCGAGATTCAGACCTATGTTCCTGTTGAAACATGAGTCCGAACCTTTTGAGATATTCACAGAATATAAGTTAGAAGTAGAGAACTAATACGGGTATAAGTATTATGTCCTTTGATGTGATCAGGGAGGAGAATACTTGAGCACGGAATTCCTGGACTATTCTAAAGGAGAATGAGATTCTCTCTCAGCATTACTCCTCCGTATACACCATAGCACGATGGTATATCGGGGTGGAGCAGATACACCCTATTTGATATGGTGTGCTCTATGATGAGTACTGCTGAGTTACCTTTTTCCTTTTGGGAGTTATGCACTTATGAAGTTGCATACCTATTGAATAGGGTTCCAATCAAATCAGTTGCCTACCATTTCATATGTGATATGGAAAGGGAAGAGCCCATGTCTTAAGCTAGTTAAGATTTGGGGTTGACCGGCCTATGTCTGAAAGCAAAATCCGGACAAGCTCGAGGCAAAGTCTGTAATGTAGAACTGGAAAGGTTCCAGCTATACAAACTGCAGCTGATGATTTGATAGAACCAAAGGATTCAGTAGATTCCAACGAACCTCAGCCTCTCCGCCGATCTAGTAGGGTTCCTCACCCACCTGAGAGATACTTCTGTTTCTCTATGACAGTGGGAGCGAGGATTGCATCATGAGATGATGACCCAACTAGCTTCGAGCTGGCCATCGAGAGTAAGACTCTGTAAGAATGGCTGGATGTTTATCGATCTGAGATGGAATCCTTATACACCAACAAAGTATGGACTTTGGTTGCTATATCTGAAGGGTTAAATCCCCATCAGGAGCAAGTATATCTTGAGAAGATTACTTGGTGTAGAAGTTGAGACTTTCAAAGCTAGACTTGTTAAAGTTTTTCGTCATCGACCAGGCGTGGATAATGATGAAACCTTTTCCAGTGGCTATGCTTAAGTCCATCCGGATCCTACTTGCCACGGCTACATACCATGACTACGATATCTGGTGGTTGGGTGTCATGACAGCTTTTCTAAATGATGCTTTAGAAGAGAGCGTCTATAAGTACACAGCCAGAGGGCCTCGTAGACAGTGGGAGCAGCGGAAATGTGTGCAAGATGCTTTATAGGATAAAGCAGGCATCGCGGAGTTGGAACATCTTTTTTGATGAAATAGTCAAAGAGTTTGACATCATCAAAATGGTATATGAACCTTGTATATACAAAAAGGTAGTAGGGAGTATGGTGATGATCCTCGTAGAGTACGTGGATGACATACTCTTGATAGGGAAAGAGTTTCCTATGCTACGCTCGATCAATCTCCGCCTATCACAATGATTCTCCACATAGGATCAAAGTGATACCTACTAAATCCTGGGTTTTGGACCTATGAGATAGATCTAAATGGATGTTAGAATACTCACTAGCTGTAGTGAGATGGTATCAATTGATCCTGGGAAGAATCCCTGGAAGTGTTCCAGGGTGATAAAGACGACTGAGTGTCAGTCACAGGCATTGTCTTTACCCTCAATCGAGGGACGGTGTGTTGGAAGAGTTCCAAGCTAGATACCGTGACATACTAGACGATAAAGGCAGGATACATCGCTACTTAAGATGCTATCAAAGAGGCAGTCTGGGTGTATATTGGTTCATGAGATGAACTACGTTCCTACCATTGTGAGACAATGGAGTTGTGGCTAATGCCAAGGAACGACGGTCCCATCAGTGATCCAGACATATTCTAAGGCAGTGTCACCTGATCATGGAGATGCTTGATCTCCAAGAAATCGAGGTTTGGAGAGTAGACTCAGAGGACAACACAGCGGATCCACTCACAAAGGCCTGTTCCCAGAGAGAGATTTTTATGGGATGGTTGAGTATGAGATACTACAACCACTGCTATCAGATGGCCCTAGTGCAAGTGGGAGATTGTTAGTTATATGTATGCCCTAGAGGCCATTACTGTACATTGGATGTATATTGTAGTGGATGCTGGGACATATATAGGGAGGACTTTCTTGCTCGACATGATAGTATGCTATCTGGTTGATCTTGACCTTAACGTGCATGCTGATTGTCTCTCTGTTACTTGTTGATAAAGCCCTTAGGATGTGTACTTGACTACCTGGACTATGATGCGGATCATACTAGTGGGGACATGGTAGTCCATAAGTACATCCTTCAAAGTCCTAGTCGTGGGTGTATCGAGACGGAGCATCGATATACCAGAGTAGACTAGCGTATACCTTCTCGACCCATACAGATGGGCGATGGATTATCCCATATCCATTGGTGTTTGACATCAGAGATGATATACGGGTGCTCAGTGGAGACTGGGTACACTGGACGGACTCGCCGAGAACTCCCAGATGGTATTATACCTTACGTCAGATGGAAGTTCTCTGGTGACACTGGTACAGATTAGTCTGTTGACCCGAGATCGTCATAGAGTCTTGTGTGGTTCCCACTGTGCTTTGATTTCCACCTTACCACGTCCAAGAGGGCGTGCAAAACGGTGGTTTTTGGGTACAGTCCCGAGTCACATGGAGGCAATGAGCGATAGGAGGGGATTCGTCTCTCCCGGTATAGGGGGTTGATGTTGCGCAGTGTTCGATTGGCTATAACCGGAAATCCTTGGCCAGGGTTGCTGAGATTTACTGGTAAGTGTTACCAGTAGTTTCTCGAACTGTTATAGGTCTCATATCGACACGACTTATCGAGCTATTAGGGTCTGACGTTTACCACCCCTAGGCAAGATATGCGACATATCAGACGATCAGACCGGACTGTACGGTAGTGTTACTGGTTGGATTCACTGGAGTGTGAGCGGGCTTGCTCGTCGATCTTCTGATCGCTCAATACCCGGGTGGCCGTTACGTTTAGCAGACCGCTTGCGGCTTGTGGGTGTTTGATATGATCATCACCTGCTGCCGGCGTATTGACGAGTCTTTAGAGTCCTACACGGAGGTTTCCTGGCTCAAGCGAAACGAAATAGGAGCGCATATGAGATATGTGCGGGACCGAGAATAATGCGAGTATGTGATACTGTATTCGATTCTCGCGATCTGTGACATTGATCGGTTATATGCGATATAGCCGGGTTATCGGATCAAGTGTTGATTCGATAAGTTGTTACTGTTGATATTAGTCGGTTATATGCGATATGACCGGATCATTAAATCAAGTGTTGATTTAATGATTTAATGCATAATTATATATTTGATATATTACTTTGCATTAACTAGTATCGGTTCACTTTAAATGGATTTTCTCACTTCATGTGCACATTGTATATGTGATATATTTTTGTGCATTTGATTGTATCATGTTTGATGATGCATGAAAGCTAGGGTTTGTGTAAAGAATTAAACCTTGGTTAAGTAAATGGTTAGGGTTTATATTTATTCATTCATTTATCTTTTAATTTGGATTAAAAGGAAATGGGATAAAAGAAAAACAAAATGGTTTTGTTTCTTTCTTTCATGAAGCTTCATGAAGCTTTTACCAATGTAACCATTTTGTCTTCATCTCCTTAACCCTAACCATTCCTTTAACCTTGGTCAATTCTCTACACATAACTATAGTTAATATTATGATAAGTATTGATTTTTTTATTCTATTCTAATTAACTTATCATAATATTATCATCATCTTCTTCTTCTTCTTCAAGAAGAAAACCTAGACTTCATTAATGGTGATTGATGAAATAGAGTGAGAAATCCAATTCTAAAGTCTACCCACTTCCTATTTCTTCATCCTCTACCTCTTGCCAAGTAGTATAGGGTGTTTCCTTCACAAGTTTTCTTGACTTGGTGAAGTTGGAGCTTGATCTAGCGATGCCTCGACGTAGATCATCTTCGGCATCGTCGTCGATGACCTAGCCCGCTTTTTCTCCGATGAAGCCGACACTAGAGCCCAAGATCCGATTTGTACAGCGAGGAGACTTCATCGCGGAGCCATGGAGGTGGAGAACCGGATCTACAAAGGTTGTATTTACGTTTACCATTTAGTTAAGTTGTTAACTAGTTTCTTTTTCGCCTAAACTTCTAGCCAACGATCCGTATTAGGGTTTCTCGGCACCGTAATTTTTGAAATTTGCATGGTTGATGCCTTGTGAGACCTCATTAGTGTGCCTAGGAACCCTACAGTTGCATACCTATTGAATAGGGTTCTAATCAAATCTGTTGCCTACCGCTTCATATGTGATATGGAAAGGGAAGAGCCCATATCTTAAGTTAGTTAAGATTTGTGGTTGTCCGGCCTATGTCTAAAAGCAAAACCCGGACAAGATCGAGGCAAGGTCAGTTCTGTAGAACTGGAAATGTTCCATCTATACAAACTACATCAGATGATTTGATAGAACCAAAGGATTCAGTAGATTCCAACGAACCTCGGCCTCTCCGCCGATCTAGTAGGGTTCCTCACCCACCAGAGAGTTGCTTCGGTTTCTCTATGAAAGTGGGAGCGAGGATTGCATCATGAGATGATGACCCAACTAGTTTCGAGCTGGCCATCAGGAGTGGGACTCTATAAGAATGGCTGGATGCTTAGTGATCTGAGATGGAATCCTTATACACCAACAAAGTATGGACTTTGGTTGCTTTATCTGAAGGGTTAAATCCCCATCAGGAGCAAGTATATCTTGAGAAGAATACTTGGTGCACATGGAAAAGTTAAGACTTTCAAAGCTAGACTTGTTAAAGTTTTGCATCATTGACCAGGTATGGATTATGTTGAAACCTTTTCTAAGGATCTATGCTTAAGTCCATCCAGATCCTACTTGCCACGGCTACATACCTTGACTACGATATCTGGCGGTTGGGTGCCATGACTGCTTTTCTAAATGATGTTTTAGAAGAGAACGTCTACAAATACATAGCCAGAGGGCTTTGTAAATAGTGGGAGCAGCGGAAACGTGTGCAAGATGTTTTATGTGATAAAGCAGGCATCGCGGAATTGGAACGTCTGTTTTGATGAGTTAGTCAAACAGTTTGACATCATTAAAATGGTAGATGAACCTTGTATATACAAAAAGGTAGTAAGGAGTATGGTAGTGATCCTCGTAGAGTACGTGTATGACATACTTATGATAGGGAAGAAGTTTCCTATGCTACGCTCGGTCAATCTCCGCTAATCACAAGGATTCTTCATATAGGATCAAAGTGATAGCTACTAAATCCTGGGTTTTTGGATCTATGAGATAGATCTAATTGGATGTTAGGATACTCACTACATCTAGTGAGATGGTATCAATTGGTCCTGGGGAGAATCACTGGAAGGGTTCCAGGGTGATAAGGACGACTGAATGTCAGTCGCATGCATTGTCTTTACCCTCAGTGGATGGACGGTATGTTGGAAAAGTTCTAAGCAAGATACCGTGGCATACTAGATGATAAAGGCTGGATACATCACTACTTAAGATGCTACCAAAGAGGCTGTCTGGGTGTATATTAGTTCATGAGATGAACTTAGTTCCTCCCATTGTGTGACAATGGAGTTGTGGCTTATGCCAGGAACGTCCGTCCCATCAGTGATCCAGACATATTCTAAGGCAGTATCACCTGATCATGGAGATGGTTGATCTTCAGGATGATCAAGGTTAGGAGAGTAGACTCAGAGGACAACATGGCGGATCCACTCACGAAAGGCCTTTTCCCAGAGAGAGACTTTTATGGGATGGTTGAGTATGAGATACTGCAACCACTGCTATCAGATGGCCCTAGTGCAAGTGGGAGATTGTTAGTTATACGTATGCCCTAGAGGCCATTACTATACATATGATGTATATTGTAGTGGATGCTTGGACATATATAGGGAGGACTTTCTTGCTCGACATGATAGTATTCTATCTGGTTGCTCTATACCTTAACGTGTATACTGATTGTCTCTCTGTTACATGTTGGTAAAGCCCTTAGGATGTGTACTTGACTACCTGGACTATGATGCGGATCATACTAGTGGGGATATGGTAGTCTATAAGTACATCCTTCAAGGTCCCTAGTCGTGGGTGTATTGAGACGGGGCATCGATATACCAGAGTAGACTAGCGTATACCTTCTCGACCCATACAGATGGGCGATGGATGATCCCATATCCATTGGTGTTTGACATCAGAGATGATATACGGGTGCTCATTGGAGACTGGGTACACTGGACGGACTCGCCGAGAACTCCCAGATGGTATTATACCTTACGTCAGATGGCAGTTTTCTGGTGACACTAGTACAGGTTAGTCTGTTGACCCGAGATCATCATAGAGTCTTGTGTGCTTCCTACTGTCCTTTGATTTCTACCTTACCACGTCCAAGAGGGCGTGCAAAACGGTGGCTTTTGGGTACAGTCCCGAATCACATGGAGGCAATGAGCGATAGGAGGGGATTCGTCTCTCCCGGTATAGGGAGTTGATGTTGCACTGTGTTCGATTGGCTATAACCGGAAATCCCTGGCCAGGGTTGCTGAGATTTACTGCTAAGTGTTACCAGTAGTTTCTCGAACTGTTATAGACCTCATATCGACTCGACTTATCGAGCTACTGGGGTCTGACGTTTACCACCCCTAGGCAAGATATGCGACATATCAGACGACGAGACCGGACTGTACGGTAAGTGTTACTGGTTGGATTCACAGGATTGTGAGCGGGCTTGCTCGTCGATCTTCTGATCGTTCAATACCCGGGTGGCCGTTACGTTTGGCAGACCGCTTGCGGCTTGTGGGTGCTTGATATGATCATCATCTGCTGCCGGCGTATTGACGAGTCTTTAGAGTCCTACACAGAGGTTTCCTGGCTCAAGAGAAACGAAATAGGAGCGCATATGAGATATGTGCGGGACCGAGAATAATGCGTGTATGTGATACCGTATTCAATTCTCACGATAAATGTATCGATTGGTTGTATGCGATATAACCTAGTTATCGAATCAAGGATTAATACGATAAGTCGATACATTGGATACTGGTCGGTCATATGCGATATGACCGGATCGTTAAATCAAGTGTTGATTTAATGATTTAATGTATAATTATATATTTGATATATTACTTTGCATTAACTAGTATCAGTTCACTTAAAATGGATTTTCTCACTTGATGTGGACATTGTATATATGATATAGTTTTATGCACTAGTTTGTATCATGCTTGATGATACATGCAAACTTGGGTATGTATGATTAAACCATGGTTATGTTAATGGTTAGGGTTTTGATTTACTTTTTTATTTATTCTCTTAATTCATTTTTGGCAAAAAGAGAAATGGTGGCTTTCTTTGTTTTTTAGTTGAAGCTTCATGAAGCTTTGAAAAAGTCTACCATTTTTGTTTCATGCTAAACCTAACCATTCACCTAACCCTAGTTTATTCTCTACACTAAACCATGGTTGCTAATATGATAAGAATGACTTTATTTTCTTTTTGGATAATTCTTATTATTTTATCTTCTTCTTCTTCTTCTTCAAGAAGAAAGAAGCTTGCTAGCTTCAATGGTGACTTGAGAAAAAGAGTGAGAAATCCAATTCTAAAGTGAAACCACTTCCTATTTCTTCATCCTCCACCACTTGCCAAGTAGTATAGGGTGTTTTCTTCACAAGTTTCATGGCTTGGTGAAGTTGGAGCTTGATCTTGTGTTGCCTCGACGTAGATCATCTTCGGCATCGAAGTCGACGACCAAGCCCGCCCATTTCTCCGTTGAAGCCGACGCTAGAGCCCGGGATCCGATGATCGCAGCGAGGGAACATCATCACGGAGCTATGGAGGTGGAGGACCGGATCTACAAAGGTTGTATTTTCCGTTCACTCTTAGTTAAGTTGTTAACTAGTTGCATGTTTCGCCTTAAAATCTAGTTAACGATCGCATTAGGGTTTCTCGGCACCTAGAAAAATTTGAATTTGGCATGGTTGATGCCTTGTGAGACCTCATTAGCGTGCCTAGGAACCCTACACTAGTAACCCTACATTTCATAAGATGTTGTTGGATATATGTATGCCCTAGAGGCCATTATGAGATAGTGTATGTACTGATGTGTATATATATATATATATATATATATATATATTCAGAGGACAGTCTTGCTCGACAAGATAGTATGCTATCTGGTTTTACTTTATCATATGTTCACTTGATCATGTTTATATTCATTTAGTGCATGTTGATAAAGCCCTAAGGATATTGGCTTGACTACTGGGATTATGATGCGGATCATACTAGTGGGACATCTGTAGTTTATGAGCATATCCTTGAAATGTTCTTAGTTGTAGGTATATCGAGATAGGGCATCGATATTCTAGTTTAGACTAGCGTATACCATTCTTGTTCCATATGATGGGCGATGGATGATCCCATATCCGTCTAGTGTGTTGACACCGAAGATAGTATGCGGGTGCTCAGTGAGACTAGGTACACTGAACGGACTCACCGAGAACTCCTATATGGTATTATATCATACGTCGGATAGCAGTTCTCAGGTGACACTGGTACAGGTTAGTCTGTAGACCCGAGATCGTCATAGAGTCTTGTGTGTCCTCCCACTGTACTTTGATCTCCACCCTACTGCGGCTCTACTGAGTCGTACAAACAGGTGGATTTTGGGTATAGTCTCGAGGCATATGTAGGCAGTGAGCGATAGGAGGGGTTTCGTCTCTCCCGGTATTAGGGGTTGATGCTGTGCTGTGCATGATTGGCTATAACGGGATGTCCCTGGCCAGGGCTGCTGAGATATTACTGATAAGTGTTATGAGTAAGTTTCTCGATCTGTTATAGACCATATACCGGCATGACTTATTGAGTTATTGGGGTCGACGATTCCATCCCTAGACTCGATATGCAGCATATTTGACGAAAAGACCGGAATGTACGGTAAGTGTTGCCGGATGGATTGACAGGAGTTTTGACAGGTTCGCTTGTTCTTATTCTGATCGCTGAATACCCGGGTAGCCGTTACGTTTAGCTGACTGCTTGTGGCTTGTGGGTGTTTGATATGATCATCATCTACTGCTGGCGTATTGACGAGCCTTAGAGTCCCACATAGAAGTTTCTCGGCTCAGGCGAAACGAAGTGGTGCACATATGAGATATGTGCGGAGGCTCGATTAAATACGAGTATATGATACTCTATTTTAATCGGGCATATAATATTAGTCGGGTCATATAAGATATGACCGATTTATTAAATCAAGTGTTGATTTAATATTGACTTTTATATTATTTATTATTTATTTAAATCCTTTTCTTTTTATGGATACAAGCATGTATATGTACATGATGATGTGCATACACACATACATACATGAAATGTATCATGGTTGATGATACAAAGAGGATGGCAATATAAGAATCATATTGCAGATAAATAAATATATGGATATTTTCATTAAAGTTAAAGGTAAAAGAAAAAGGTTATTGAGTCATTCCTTCTACACATTTCTACACATTTCCATGGTTGATTTTAACTCAACCATGGTTCTTTTTCCTTTTGCCTTTAACCCAAATTAAAATATCTAGATATTATTTTAACTATAGTTATGGTTATGATAAGATATATCTCTCTCTTTCATTTTTCTTTTTCATTCTTATCATTATTCACTCCAAAAGAAAAAGAGAGAGCCATCTTCTTCCTCCTCATTCTAGCTCTCTTTTAATTGTTAAAATAGAGTTAGAGAAATAAAAGAAAAGGTATTAAATAAGAATAGCAACCACTTCATCATCCTACACAACCTTTGCTATCTTATGTAGGGTGTTGTGCTTCAAGATTTTCAAAGATCGAAGGAAGCAACAAGCTTAGGGCAAAGAGCTTCAGGTGGATCGTCATGGACGAGGAGTTGATCAAGCGAACCCTTCCAAAGTAAAGGAGTCTTCCAAAGAGGTCTACAAAGGTTGTAGTCTCATCACTTAGTATAACTTAAGTCTTAATATTTGATACTATTAATAGTTACTTCATAAATTCTAGTTCGATTCATAGTAAAGTTTACTTAGCACCTCAAAATTTTATTGTTATGGCATGTGTGATGATTCAAAACCCTAATACAGGTGTTAAGGAAACCCAACAGTGGTATCAGAGCCTGGCTAGAGCTTTGTAGTAACCTAGACGACGTTGAAAACATCGAACGGACGGAAAACGACACCCGGGGGGTGCTCTCTGGAAATTTTTTAAAATCCTGGTTTTTTCCAAAATAAAAATATGTAAAAAATTATGCACGGAAATATATCGGCCCACCAGAAATACGATGCCCTAAATCAACCGTACGACCGCGGAACCGTGGCCACAGTGGCCTTGTTGCGGCGGTTCCGCGGCGCCATAGGTGATTCCTGGGCCGTAGTTTCTTGTGCAGGCTCGTATGTGTTTGCTGCTATTTATGGAATTTTTAAAAACTGCTCAAGTGTTGAGTTTTCAGAGCAGTCTGTGGTTGTTTAAATCATTCGATCGAATATTTTAACTGCGCCTAGTTTAATAGTATGTGATACAATAATTGGAATCTACAAATTTGTTTGTTGCGTGTAAATCTAGCAGTTCGGTCTCGGGATAAACGGAAATCTTGTTGAATTATCCGGTTTGGTTTGAAAAAGTGTTTTCTTGAATGAGACCCAAATGCGAGCTTTACATTATTTAGGCATGAAATCTTGTATATATGATATTCCGGGTTTGTGTTGTCTAAAGGCAGTTAAACATTCCAATTGTTGTATTTTTTTTCATTTTATTTCTCTGTGACCGTGAGTGTAGTATGTATTACCGGTTTTCGTTGCTATACATCAACGACGATCGGTGTATGCATACTTACTTACGTTGATGATATTTGATATTATGTGTCGATGAGATTTGATGTGCAGGATTGTCGCAATGAATAGCCGGGGGTTTTTATGTGAGATGAGAGTTTTCTTTTCATTCATGTAAAATTAAATTGTATGTAATATTCTTTTATTTGGGGCACTTCCGGGTTGAGGTTGTTGTCACTAGTGTTGTATATTATTTACTTTTCCGCATTAGGATAGACCCAAGTAGGAGGGCACAAGTGACCGGGTTCTAAGGTTCAGTGGGAGACCATCTCGAGGAGTCGAGACCAGGTTTCCTAAACTCCAGAATTGGTAGGGTCGCTTGCCGCTCTCGTAGGGGTCTAGGGGTGTGGGCTTGGCTATTCATCGCGACCGTGGAATCCGTATTTTTTATTGCTGGCTAAATACAAAATACGGAACTCCTAGATATCCTATATGTGCTTATGCTGCTTTTATTATCTGATGTGATCTTTTAATAGATATCTGAGACGAATGAAATATTATATATATATGATATATATTAGACGTTACTTATGTTTTGCACCCGCACTAGCCCCAACCCGGTATGCCGTTAGTTAAGTAACCTAACAGTGCATATCAGGACACTATGACGAATGCGAGTGGCATAAGTGTACGTTATATTTTCGTTTCTTTCTGAAATGGCTGAGGATTTAAATGATGGGACTACATTAATGAGATTAATGTAAACGATAAATGAACCTAAAAAGATGTTGTGGAATCAAATTTTAAACATGCTCGGCCTTTTATGAAAAAGCAAGTTTCAAAATGCGGAGCTTAAGCCACTCCTTTTAAACTCATTAGATTCTACAACGATATCAAGTTCAAAGCGTCAAAAGTTTTCTTAAAAACAATCCGCAACCCTCCGTCATTTTAGGAAGTAGAGTACTTAGTATTCGTGCTGCGTATTTTGACTTTAGTTAAGGCGCAGTGTACGGTAGCTGAGTGATGTCTTCCTACACTGCATATGATGCAGCTTAGTTAGGACATTCATATGATTATGTTGACTTTAGTTAAGGGTCATATGGGTGTTGCTAGTTAATCACGAAATGACGGGAAGAACTTGACTAGTACGTATGATATGTTGACTTTAGTTAAGGTCATAAGTAGTAGGGGTAAAAATAATATCGGGAATTTCAAGAGTTCAAAATTACAATGAGATTGTATACCTTCTATATGATAGTAGGATCTCGATCCCACTGCGAGCAAATGTTGCTCCCGGGAGAATTTTGCACTTTACAATTAGCTGACTCGGTAGGTGTCTAGAAATGTGCCAAACGGGGCTACGCCTCTGGGAAGACGATGTTTACTTTAATTAGGTCCGTGCGAAAGCACGGGGAACCTCCCTCAAGTACCGGTACTGGCCTGGCTGAGAGGTTAGCGAAGTTGTGGAATGTAATTAATCCCGGCTAGTTTTCTTTTTAAAGGTTTTAAAGAAAATTTGATAAAAACAGTGGGAGACATCGGTTAGACAAGATAATAACCAATCTGATCTTTGCAAGAGCTTTTGCTAAGTGTATTCTTTTCTCTCTCTTAATGGCAGATACCCATGACAGGACTTAAGCTTTTATTAGATAAAAACAAGCTGAATGGGACCAACTATAAAGACTGGCTGAAGAATTTAAACATAGCCTTGACTTATGATAAAGTATCATATGTCCTTACAGCACCAGCCTTGCCCCCCTAGGTTCTAAATCTTCAGTTGCGGATAGGGAAATCCGCAAGACATGGGACGCTGACTATGCCACGGCAAAATGCCTCGCGCTTGCATCGATGGATAACACACATCAGAAGCAGAACGAGAATATGGACGTAAAAGCCATATTTCTCCATACAAAAGAGTTGTATGGAGAGCAATCTCGCGTATTACGATACGAAGCGTCTAAGAAACTGTTTCAGATGCGCATGACCGCTGGCACAGCTGTAGGAGACCATGTTCTGAAAATGATAGCTCTCATAGAAGAGCTTGAGGACCTTGGGTGGACAATGGACAATGAACAGTATACAGATATTATTCTGCAGTCTCTCCCCTCCACCTTTGCTCAGTTCATCGTTAACTTCAACATGCACAACATGGAGAAGGAACTGCCTGAACTCCTTAATATGTTAAGGAGTGCAGATAGCACACTGAAGTCAGTGAAGACTCCCGTTATGAGTGTTGGGCAATCCTCCTCCTCTTACCCGAAGGCTAAGGCCAAGGGAAAGATGAAGAAGAAACCCACCAAACCTATGGGTGGAGTCAAAAAGGTGAAGGGAAAAGGCAAGTCCAAGGTTGGGGAATCGGGGAAAGGCAAATGTTTCCATTGCAAGAAGACGGGACACTGGAAGAGAAACTGTATTGAGTACCTAGCACTCAAGAAGAAGCATGGTGATGCTTCAGGTTCAGATGTGTTCGTAATTGAAAACTGTTTTTCTATTAACTCTGCTTCCTGGGTATTGGATACCGGTTCGGGTTCTCATATTTGCAATTCTGTGCAGGCGTTGAGAAATAGCAGAGTTCTGAAGACAGGTGATCATACTCTCCAAGTTGGAAATGGTTCCAATGTAAATGCAGTTTCAGTAGGAGAGTATCACCTAGGTTTGCCTTCGGGTTGTATATTGGTTTTGAACCCGTGTTATTTTGTACCAAGTATGCTTTGTAATATTATATCTGTTTCCTTGTTAGACAATGAAGGGTATCATTTTGCTGTGCAACACAATGTTATGAACATTATACTTAATCAAGAGTTGATTGGTTGTGGTACATTAAATAACGGGATATACGTCCTTAATCAACACACAGTTTTCAACATACAACACAAAAATAAAAGAAAATTTTCAGATATAAATGAAGCTTTTCTTTGGCATTGTAGACTTGGTCATATTAATGAAACAAGACTAAACAAGCTTCATAAAGATGGATATTTAAATTCATTTGAGTATAAATCTTATGCAACTTGCCAGTCTTGTATCAAAGGTAAAATGACCAAAACCCCGTTTACAGGACACGGAGAAAGAGCTACTGAGCTCCTAGGCCTCATACATAGTGATGTATGCGAACCAATGTCTACACATGCAAGTGGCGGTTTTTCATACTTCATAACTTTTACTGATGATTTCTCAAGATTTGGTCATGTGTATTTGATAAAACATAAGTCTGAAGTTTTCGAGAAATTAAAAGAGTATAAACATGAAGTAGAAAACCAAACAGGAAAGAGTATTAAGATACTTCGATCAGATCGAGGTGGAGAGTACTTAAGTACTGAGTTCTTAAACTTCCTAAAAGAGAATAGGATTCTCTCTCAGCTCACTCCACCTTACACACCACAGCACAACGGTGTGTCAGAACGAATGAACCGTACCCTATTAGATATGGTACAATCCATGATGAGTGATTCTGAGTTACCTCTCTCGTTTTGGGGGCATGCATTAGAAACAACAGCTTTTCTGTTAAACAAAGTTCCAACCAAAACCATGTCTACCACTCCATATAAGATATGGCATGGGAAGAAACCATCTCTTAAAAGAGTTAAGATTTGGGGTTGTCCGGCTTTTGTTAAAAAGCAGAATCCAGACAAACTCGAGACAGGATCAGTCAAATGTATATTTGTTGGATATCCTAAACATTCGTTTGGGTATCTTTTCTACCACAAGAAGGAACAAAAGGTGTTTGTTTCTCAGTATGCCACCTTTTTAGAAGATGGGATTTTTTCAAATAATACAAATGGCAATGTGGTAGATCTAGAAGAGGTTCTAGAGACACAAGTTACAAATGACGACTTGGCTGAACCTGAAGTTATAACAGAATCTAATGAACCTCAGCCACTCCGTAGATCTGGTAGGACTTCTCGCCCACCGGAGAGATACTACGGTTTTCTCATTGATGGTGATAGAGAAGATTGCATCATGGATGATGATGATCCTGCCAGTTTTCATTAGGCTATCACGAGTGGTGACTCTGTGAAATGGCTAGATGCCATGAGATCCGAAATGGAGTCTATGTACACCAACAAAGTATGGACTTTGGAAGATGTACCCTCCGGGATAAAACCTGTGGGTTGCAAATGGATCTTTAAAAGAAAGATCGGTGTAGATGGACAGGTAGAGACCTATAAGGCAAGGTTGGTAGCGAAAAGTTTTCGTCAAAGACCAGGTTTAGACTATGACGAGACTTTCTCTCCGGTAGCCGTGCTTAAATCCATTCGGATCCTACTTGCTATTGCTTCTCACTATGACTATGAAATCTGGCAGATGGACGTTAAAACTGCATTCCTAAATGGTGATTTAGATGAACGTGTTTATATGGATTAGCCAGAAGGCTTCATTAACAGTGGGAGCGGCGGTAAAGCATGTAAGTTGCTTAAATCCATTTATGGATTAAAGCAGGCATCACGGAGTTGGAACATCTGTTTTGATGATATTATCAAAGAGTTTGATTTCATCAAAAATCCAGATGAACCTTATGTTTATAAGAAGACTGTAGGGAGAAATGTCGCATTCTTCGTATTGTACGTGGATGACATACTTCTGATAGGAAATGACATTCCTATGCTACAGTCGGTCAAATCATTCTTATCACAACGGTTCTCCATGAAGGACCTGGGTGATGCCACATACATATTAGGTATACGGATCTATAGGGATAGATCCAAACGGTTATTGGGATTGTCCCAAACTAAGTACATTAACACCATCCTAAAGAGGTTTAGTATGGAAGACTCCAAGCGGGGTGCCTTACCCGCTTGCCACGGAGTCACTCTCTCAAAGGACGATTGCCCAAAGTCTGATATAGAGAGAGCTCGCAAGAGCATTATCCCCTATGTTTCGGCAGTAGGATCGATAATGTATGCGATGTTATGTACACGCCCTGATGTTGCTTATGCACTTAGTGTAGTAAGCAGGTATCAGTCAAATCCAGGGGAGAATCACTGGATTTCTGTGAAGAACATTCTTAAGTACTTGCGAAGGACTAAAGAATTGTTCTTGGTGTATGGTAACGGGGATCTCCAAATAGAGGCCTTTACCGATTCGAGCTTCCAGAGTGACAAGGATGACCTCAAGTCTATCTCAGGGTTTGCATTTACCCTCAATGGAGGGACGGTGAGTTGGAAGAGTTCCAAACAGGATACCGTTGCCGACTCAACGATGGAAGCTGAATATATTGCTGCAAATGATGCTGCCAAGGAAGTCATCTGGATGAGGAAATTCATCGCGGAGCTAGAAGTAGTTCCAACCATTATTGATCCAATACCTTTGTATTGTGACAATAATGGGGCTATGGCATTGGCCAAAGAGCCTAGGTCCCATCAGAAGTCCAGACACATCCTGAGGCGATATCATGTGATCCGGGAGATAGTTGATCGCCGTGAGATCGAGATTAAGAGAGTAGACACAAAGAACAACGCTGCGGATCCATTCACCAAGGCCCTCCCTCAGCCGCAGCATGAGCGACTTTTTGAGATGTTGGGTATGAGATACGCCAATAACTGGCCATAGTGCAAGTGGGAGATTGTTGGATATATGTATGCCCTAGAGGCCATTATGAGATAGTGTATGTACTGATGTGTATGTGTGTGTGTATATATATATATATATATATATATATATATATATATATATATATTCAGAGGACAGTCTTGCTCTACATGATTGTATGCTATCTGGTTTTACTTTATCATATGTTCACTTGATCATGTTTATATTCATTTAGTGCATGTTGATAAAGCCCTAAGGATATTGGCTTGACTACTGGGATTATGATGCGGATCATACTAGTTGGACATCTGTAGTTTATAAGCATATCCTTGAAATGTTCCTAGTCGTAGGTATATCGAGATAGGGCATCGATATTACAATTTAGACTAGCGTATACCAGTCTTGTTCCATATGATGGGCGATGGATGATCCCATATCCGTCTGGTGTGTTGACACCGAAGATAGTATACGGGTGCTCAGTGAGACTGGGTACACTGAACGGACTCACCGAGAACTCCTATATGGTATTATATCATACGTCGGATAGAAGTTCTCAGGTGACACTGGTACAGGTTAGTCTGTAGACCCGAGATCGTCATAGAGTCTTGTGTGTCCTCCTACTGTACTTTGATCTCCACCCTAATGCGGCTCTACTGAGTCGTACAAACAGGTGGATTTTGGGTATAGACTTGAGGCATATGGAGGCAGTGAGCGATAGGAGGGGTTTCGTCTCTCCCGGTATTTGGGGTTGATGCTGTGCTATGCACGATTGGCTATAACGGGAAGTCCCTGGCCAGGGCTGCTGAAATATTACTGGTAAGTGTTATCAGTAAGTTTCTCGATCTGTTATAGACCATATACCGGCATGACTTATTGAGTTATTGGGATCGACGATTCCATCCCTAGACTCGATATGCAGCATATCTGACGAAGAGACCAGACTGTACGGTAAGTGTTGCCGGATGGATTGACAGGAGTTTTGACAGGTTCGCTTGTTCTTATTCTGATCTCTCAATACCCGGGTAGCCGTTACGTTTAGCTGACCGCTTGCGGCTTGTGGGTATTTGATATGATCATCATCTACTGCTGGCGTATTGACGAGTCTTAGTGTCCCACATAGAAGTTTCTCGGCTCAGGCGAAACGAAGTGGTGCACATATGAGATATGTGCGGAGGCTCGATTACATACGAGTATGTGATACTCTATTTTAATCGGGCATATAATATTAGTCGGGTCATATAAGATATGACCGATTTATTAAATCAAGTGTTGATTTAATATTGACTTTTATATTATTTATTATTTATTTAAATCCTTTTCTTTTTATGAATACATGCATATATATGTACATGATGATGTGCATACACACATACATACATGAAATGTATCATGGTTGATGATACAAAGAGGATGGCAATATAAGAATCATATTGTAGATAAATAAATATATGGATATTTTCATTAAAGTTAAAGGTAAAAGAAAAAGGTTATTGAGTCATTCCTTCTACACATTTCTATACATGTCCATGGTTGATTTTAACTCAACCATGGTTCTTTTTCCTTTTGCCTTTAACCCAAATTAAAATATCTAGATATTATTTTAACTATAGTTATGGTTATGATAAGATATATCTCTCTCTTTCATTTTTCTTTTTCATTCTTATCATTATTCACTCCAAAAGAAAAAGAGAGAGCCATCTTCTTCCTCCTCATTCTTGCTCTCTTTTAATTGTTAAAATAGAGTTAGAGAAATAAAAGAAAAGGTATTAAATAAGAATAGCAACCACTTCATCATCCTACACAACCTTTGCTATCTTGTGTAGGGTGTTGTGCTTCAAGATTTTCAAAGATCGAAGGAAGCAACAAGCTTAGCGCAAAGAGCTTCGGGTGGATCGTCGTGGACAAGGAGTTGATCAAGCGAACCCTTCCAAAGCAAATGAGTCTTCCAAAGAGGTCTAAAAAGGTTGTAGTCTCATCACTTAGTATAACTTAAGTCTTAATATTTGATACTATTAATAGTTACTTCATAAATTCTAGTTCGATTCATAGTAAAGTTTACTTAGCACCTCAAAATTTTATTGTTATGGCATGTGTGATGCTTCAAAACCCTAATAAAGGTGTTAAGGAAACCCAACAAATGTAAATTCAAATGGATTGAAATATCCATTCTTATGTAACTTAGCTAGTCGTGTTGCATTGATATGACCTAGTCTACAATGCCACAAGAAGGATTCGTTCATTTCTGAACTTTTCCTCTTGTGTGTGTTCTGTACGTTAAGAAGTGTATTTTGATTCAGAACGTATAAACCGTTACATAACGTACCAAACCCAATCAACACTTGATTTAGGAAAATGTTCATAACATTTTTCTGAACTACAAAGTTATATCCCACTTTATCTAATAAAGAAATCGAAATTAAATTGTATATCATAGATGGTACGTAATAACAGTTGTTCAAAATCAATGTATTCCCATTTGGTAATACAAGGTGATATTCACCAACTGCTTTAGATGCAACATTTGCACCATTCCCTACTTTTAGAGAATGATCACATTTTCCCAGTTCTCTACCTTTCTTTAGCCCATGTAACATATTACATATGTGGGATCCTGATCCGGTATCTAATACCCAGGACGTAGAGTGTACTGAGAAACAGTTCTCGGTAATGAACACACCCGAAGAAGATGCATCAACATGCTCATTCTTCGTTCGAGTCGCGTGGGAATCCAGCTATTCCCCTATTTCCTGCTTAGACTTATAACAATTATAAGGTAGAGCGGAACCAACGTTCCCCAGCTCAGTATAACAAGATGGTTTGGTCAATACATCAATATTATTATCTTGATTAAGGCGTGTCATGGTCGCTACCAGGAAAGAGAGAAGAAAACACCGCATGCGCTCTTGCAAGATTAGATTGGTTATTATCTTATCTAATCAGGATGGCTACCACTGTTTTTATCAAATCTTCCTTCAAACCCTAAAAGGTAAGACTAGCCGGGATTAATTACACCCTATAAGTTCGCCAATCGTTCAGCCAGGCAGGTATTGGTACTCCGAGGGAGTCTCCCCAAGCTTTCGCATGGAACTAATTAAATAATCTCGTTTCCGCAAGGGCGTAACCCCGTTAACGCATTTCTTAGACACCTACTTGATCAGCTAATTGTAAAGTGCAAAACTCTCCCAGGAGTAACACTTACTCGCAGTGGGTATCGGGATCCAATTATCTCATAGAAGGTATGCAATCTCATTGCAAATTTCAACACTTGAAATTCCCAATAATGTTTTTGCCCCTAGCGTCCTATTACCTTAACGCAGGCCAACAAACCATAGTCCGCTAGTCAAGTTCAACCCGTACATTTTGTGATTGAATTACACCCATTCGTACGACCCTTGACGCAAGCCAACAAAGTCGCACGACTACCCTTATCCAATCGCACCACATGCTGCAGATAAGCACTAATTAGCTACCGCACACTATGCCTTGACGCGGGCCAACAAATGCAGCACGAATACTAAATAGTACTTATCTGAAATGACGGAGGGCAACAACAGGTTTTTAAGAAAACCTTTTGCGTAATGAACTTGATATCGTTGTAGAATCGAGTGATTTATAAAAGGAGTGGTTTAAGCTCCGCTTTTAAAATCGAGTTTTTCAAAATAAACTGAGTGGGTGTAGCATCTGCTAGCTTTTGCTAAATAGGTCACTCCCGGTGAAGGAATCTAGGCTCTTTCCTCATCGAATGAGGTGCTGGATATTCATCAAGGAATATCACTATGCAAAGCAAGAACTTGAGCTACCATTTTGAAAATTTGATTCCACAACATCATTAGGTTTCTTTCCTTTTCATTAATCTCATTAATGAAGTCCCATCATTTATGCTTCCTAAGCATCACAGATAAAAACACGAAAATACAACGTATGCTTATGCCATCCGCATTCGTCACGGGGTCCCGTCATGCATCGTTAGGTTAGTTAACTAACGGCAGAGCAGGGGCAGGACTAGCGCGGATGTAAAACATAAGCAATGTTTATTATATATGATATATATAATATAAAGCATTTGTCTCACGCAGTTATATGATCTCATCACAGAACATTGCAGCAGAAGTCAACATATGAAATATTGGATATACTAGGAGGCCCGTGTTTTATATTAAGCCAGTAAAAAACGCAGATTCCACGGTCGTGATGAATAGCCAAACCCACATCCCTACACCCCTATGAGAGAGGAAATCAACCCTACCAATTCTAGAGTTAGGAGACCCGGTCTCGACTCCTCGAGATGGTCTCCCACTGGACTCTAGAACCCGGTTACTTATGCTCCCCACCTTGGGTCTATCCTAATACGGAAAAGTAAATAATATACATCAATGGTGACATCATCCTCAACCCGGAAGTGTCCCAATAAAAGAATATTACATACAATTTTTTACATGAATGAAAATGAAAAACTCTCATCTCACGATAAAACCCCCGGCTATTCAAACACGACGATCCAATATATCATATCACAGCAACACATAACATCACATGTCTTCAACGTAAGCAAATATGCGTATCCCAATTGTCGTTGACGTATAGCAACGAAACCGGCGATACCCCACATATTACACTTACGGTCGCAGAGAAGAAAATGAAAACTACAATAATTGGAATCCGCAACATCCTTAGACATCATAAACCTGAAATATCACATACTTCGGATTTCATGCTTAACCATATAAATTCCTTAGACATCATAAACCCGGAAATATTCCGAATTTCATGCCTAACGTTATAAACCTGGTGTTTTAGTCTCAAATTGAAAACACTTTTCAATAACCAGTCGGTCAATTCAACAAGATTCCCGACAGCTGATCGAATGCTCGTCGGAAACATTAGTAGACGGCCGCACCCCCGATGCCGTCGACGAAGTGCGCTTAGGCGGAACATGTAAGTCCGTGTTGCCCACCCCGGTGCTTACGGGGAGGCGGAAAACATAATAAAAATCGGATTTTTAATGACTTAGGCAACATGGACTAAGCTTGTGAGGATCTTTGCTAAACATAAACTAGCTAACCCTAACTACAAAGTAGCTAAGTGATGAAAGGTTATACCTTTGGTCTTTAGTCCTTCTCTCCTTGCTCCTAGGTATGGTAGAAAAGGATCACCTTGCTTGTCTTCTCCCGTCAAAGAAGGATCCACCCGAAAACCACCACCTTTAGCTTCAACTCCAAGCTAGGAGTAACTAGAATACAAGAAATGCTAAGACTTGAACCCTAGAAGTGAGTAGAGAAGATCAAGAGAGGGTTTTTCTCAAGCCCTTTTTGTTTCTCAACACATGAGAGGGAGAGAGCTTGAGGGAGAGGATGAGCAAGAGAGAGAAAAGATATGATAGAATGAAATAATAGTGAGCCATTCTCACTAATATGTGAGGATAATTTTAATTAGATAATTAGCTTGAAAATTGTCATGATAAATCATGAATTGACCATTATCATTTCATTTTTGCAAAGATCAAAGAGCATCTTCCAAATGAAATGATTATGGTCAAGTTGTCAACATGGTCAACAAGTCAATGAAGTCAAATTGTCAACAACAACCATGCACAATAATTAAGCTAATTATCAATTAACAATAATCCACACAAAAACAATAGGGTTAATAAAATGACAAATGTCATTAACCCAAAACAAGGTCCTCTCCCCCAATCTCAAGCAACTGTGCATACGCACCCGCATTCGTGATCCGAGGAACACGAATACCCTGAGAAAAACCAATCTCAAATCATATACTAGGATCCGGCTTAAACCAAAGCCCGCTAGTATAAACTGTCCGGACAGCAAACGTGCACAAGTGCGCGGATGCGAACGAACCCTGTCGCAAAACCATGCGACCTCTACTCGTTTTGCCTAAAGGCGAATAGCTCTCTGTGTGGGACTCTAAAGACTCGACACTACGCTGGCAGTGGGTTTAACCACAGACCGCAAGCGGCACTAGCTGTACGTAACGGTCCCCAGGTAGATGTCGATAAGAAGACTGACGAGGTGAACCCCATCTGCACTCCTACTGAGCCTGTATGTGACAGTCTCCGTACAGTCCGGTCTGTTCGTCTGATACATCGCATGGCGGGCCTAGGGGGGCGGTGAACGTCAGTCCCCTAATAGCGGTACAAGTCGTGTCGGAGTGTAGCCCAGAACACCCTGAGATAACACTGGAAACCTACCAGTATATCTCGCTTGCCCTGGCCAGGGACTACTCGTGTAATGGCTCTCCTAGACACAGCGCGATGTCAACCCCCAATACCGGGAGAGACGAATCCTGTCTAACCGTCACTGCCTCCAAGTGCTTCGGGACTGCACCCAAAAACTACCTGTTTGCACAGCTCCTTTGAGCCGTGGTAGGGTAGTAATCAAAGTGCAGTGGAAACACACTCGAGGCGAAGTGACAGTGTCAAGTCAGCGGACTAAGCTGTACTCATGTCACCTGGGAACTGATAACTGACGATAGGTATATTACCAACCAACAGTTCCCGACGAGTCCTGTCCAGTGTACTCGTAACCTAACGAGCACCCGCATACTATCCCAAGTACGACGTACTAACGGCTGTGGGACAGACCGTCTCCCACACTGGGATGAGAAGCGCATACGCTAGTCTACTCCGGAGTATCGATGCCCTGTCTCGATAGTCCAACGACCAGGGACCTGTATAAGGATGTGCTTATAGATTACCCAGCTCCCACGAGTGCGAGCGCCATCACAACGCTGGTAATCAAGCAAAGATCCTAAGGGCTCTACTAATATGTATACCAGCAATATGCTAAAAGAATCACATGCACATATTAAAGCAGAGACAAACCAAGTAGCATACTACCATTTCGAGCAAGATTGTATATACAACTGTGAATATCCCAAGCTTCCATTAAGTAATATACAAGCTAGTATGATACAGTAATGGCCTCTAGGGCATATACACTAACAATCTCCCACTTGCACTAAGGCCATGTACTGGTGTATCGAAGACCTATCATCTCGATCAGCCGCTCGAACTGAGTCTGGGGCAAGGCCTTGGTGAATGGATCTGCTGTGTTATCCTCTGATGCAACTCTCCGGACCTCGATCTCCTGGCGATCCACGATCTCCCTGATCAGGTGATACCGCCTTAAGATGTGTCTGGATTTCTGATGGGACCTGGGTTCCTTCGCTAAAGCTATAGCCCCGTTGTTGTCGCAATACAGAGGTATTGGGTCAACAATGGACGGAACCACCTGAAGTTCTTTCAAGAACTTCCTCATCCAGACAGCTTCTTTTGCGGCATCAGATGCAGCGATGTATTCCGCTTCCATAGTCGAGTCAGCAACGGTTTCCTGTTTGGAGCTCTTCCAACACACCGCCCCTCCATTGAGGGTAAAGACAAAACCCGACATGGACTTGGAATCATCCTTGTCACTCTGGAAGCTGGAGTCAGCAAAGGCCTCAATCTGCAGGTCTTTTCCGCCATACACCAAGAACATCTCCTTAGTCCTTCTCAGGTACTTGAGAATGTTCTTTACTGCTATCCAATGTTTCTCCCCAGGGTTTGACTGATACCTGCTTACCACACTCAGTGCATAAGCCACATCCGGTCTGGTACACAACATCGCATACATTATAGAGCCTACCGCAGAAGCGTAGGGTATGATAGACATGCGATCCCTTTCCAAATCAGTCTTGGGAGACATCTCTTTGGAGAGGGTGATCCCGTGACAAGCCGGTAGATTACCGCGCTTGGAATCTTCCATACTGAATCTCTTCAGTATGGTGTCGATGTACCTGGACTGCGAGAGTCCTAATATCCTCTTGGATCTGTCACGGTAGATCCGGATACCCAGAATGTAGGAGGCATCACCCAGGTCTTTCATGGAGAACCTGTGTGACAAGAACCCCTTGACAGATTGTAGCATAGGAATGTCATTTCCTATTAAGAGAATGTCATCCACGTATAAAACGAGGAATACTACAGTTCTCGCTACAAATCTACAATAGATGCATGGTTCATCTGGATTTTTGATAAAGCCAAATTCTTTGACCGTCTCATCAAAACAGATGTTCCAGCTCCGCGATGCCTGCTTGAGTCCATAAATGGACTTGAGCAACTTGCACACCTTTCCGCTGCTCCCACCCTGAATGAAACCCTCTGGCTGGTCCATATAGACACACTCCTCTAAATGACCATTTAGAAAAGCTGTCTTTACGTCCATCTGCCAAATCTCATAATCGTGGAAAGCAGCGATGGCAAGAAGGATCCGAATGGATTTCAGCATAGCTACTGGAGAAAAGGTTTCGTCATAGTCCAAACCAGGTCGCTGACGAAAACCCTTTGCTACCAGTCTAGCATTATAGGTCTCAACCTGTCCATCTACACCAATCTTCCTTTTGAATATCCACTTGCATCCTACGGGTTTTACCCCGTCTGGAGCAATGTCCAACGTCCATACTTTGTTGGTGTACATGGACTCCATCTCGGTCCGCATTGCATCCAGCCATTTTACCGAGTCGACGCTCTGAATGGCTTGCTGGAAGCTAGTAGGCTCATCACAATCTAGGATGCAGTCCTCTCTATCCCCGTCAATGAGGAAACCGTAGTACCTCTCGGGCGGATGAGACTGCCTACTACTCCTGCGGAGTGGCATGGGAATGTCCTGTTCTTTTGAACCTTCTGGTTCCACTAAACTTTCAGTAATAGTTTGTGGTTCTGGAATTTCTTCCAGTTCTATTGCGCTCCCACTTATTTCTTTTTCTAAAAACTGATGTTCCAGAAAGTGGGCATTGCGAGAAACAAGGACTTTTTGTTCCTCTGCGTAATAGAAAAGATACCCCCTGGAATTCTTTGGGTATCCCACAAACTTGCACAGTACTGAGCGTGCCTCGAGCTTGTCCACATGCTGCTTTTTGACATAAGCTGGACATCCCCAAATCTTCAAGTATTGAAGATAGGGTTTCTTCCCACTCCATAACTCATATGGTGTGGTAGGCACAGTCTTAGTGGGAACACGGTTCAAAAGATATGCAGCTGTTTCTAGCGCATATCCCCAGAATGATCGCGGTAACTCAGCGTTACTCATCATGGACCGTACCATATCCAATAGGGTTCGGTTCCGTCTCTCCGATACACCGTTATGTTGCGGAGTGTATGGAGGAGTAAGCTGAGAGAGAATTCCATTCTCTTTTAAGTAATTCAGGAATTCGGCACTTAAGTATTCTCCTCCTCGATCCGATCTTAGGATCTTGATACTTTTGCCGGTCTGTTTTTCTACTTCACTCTTATATTCCTGGAATTTTTCAAAAGCCTCGGATTTATGTTTCATTAAGAAGACATAACCGTACCTTGAAAAATCATCCGTAAAAGTTATGAAGTAAGAAAAACCGCTTCGCGCATGTGTAGACATTGGACCGCACACGTCGCTGTGTACGAGTCCCAAGAGCTCGCTCGCTCTTTTTCCGTGTCCAGAAAACGGAGCCTTTGTCATCTTTCCTTTGAGACAGGATTGACAAGTTGTATACGATTGATATTCGAACGAATCTAAATATCCTTCAGTATGTAACTTAGTCAATCTTCTCTCGTTGATGTGACCCAGTCTACAATGCCATAAGAAAGTTTGATTAATATCTGGAGACTTTCTTTTATGTGTATTCTGGATATTGAAAACCTGTGGTTGGTTTAAAACGTAAATACCGTTGTTCAATGTACCTGACCCAATCAACACTTGATTAAGGTGAATGTTCACTACATTACTTACAAATGCAAATTCATAACCTTCTTTAGATAATAAAGATACAGAAATGATATTACAGGTTGCATTTGGTACATAATAACAACTACGCAAAACCAAAAAGTGTCCATCTGATAATCCCAGGTGATAGTCCCCCACGGCCTCAGCATCCATGCTAGCACCGTTCGCAACTCTGAGGGTCATGTCACCTGTCTTCAAAACTCTACGCTTTCTCAACGCCTGCAAAGAATTACAGATATGAGATCCTGATCCGGTATCCAATACCCAGGATGTAGAGTTTATTGATAGACAGTTTTCAATAACATACACACCTGAAGCTGAAGCTGCAACTCGCTTCAAATCCTGTGTTCTGGCTTTCCAAGCCTTGCAATCTTGTTTCCAGTGACCACTTTTGTGACAATAGAAGCATTCTTCCTTCCCCACCAGCTTCCCCGCTACCTTTGTTGCTTTACCCTTTCCCTTCGTATCCACTTTACCGACACCGCCTCTTGGTTTGGCGGGGGCTTTCTTCTTCTTGCCCTTGGCTTTCGCCCTGGACCTAGAAGAGGAAGATCCTCCTACAAACAAAGTGGATGTCTCCCTACCCTTCTGTAGGGTGCCCTCAGCAGTCCTCAACATGTTCAGAAGCTCGGCAAGTTCAACCTCCTTTCCTTGCATGTTGAAGTTAAGAATGAACTGGGCGTAAGTGGAAGGAAGGGACTGGAGAATCAGATCAGTATAGAGTTCATTCTCCAACGTGGTCCCAAGGTCCGCGAGCTCCTCTATGTAGCCGATCATCTTAAGCACGTGGTCCGCTACCGATGATCCGACGGCCAACCTTGCCGAAAAGAGCTTCTTCGACACTTCGTATCTTGCGATACGAGACTGCTCTCCATACAGTTCTTTTGTATGGAGAAATATGGACTCTAGGTCCATATTCTCATGCCTCCTCTGATGGTCATTGTCCATCGAGGCTAGTACGAGGCATTTGGCCCTCGCGCAATCTATCTCCCATGTCTTACGGATTTCTACATCCGCGACGCTGGAGGTGGGACCTGGGACGGGGGGAGCTTTGGTGGTAAGTATATACCCCAGCTTGTCATAAGTGATAGCCATCTTGACATTCCTGAGCCAATCTTTGTAGTTTGGCCCTGTCAATATGTTTTTATCTAATAGTAACTTAAGTCCGGTCATCTTGAATGGTCGCTGCAATTAGGAGAGAGAAAAGAAACACTTTAGCATGATGCTCTTGCAAGTTTAGAGTGGTTTTTAGTTTGTCTAAACTGGATGGCTCCCACTGTCTCTCGAATCCCTTCTCAAACCATAAAGAAAAGGATTAGCCGGGATCATTCTCACCGTACAATACTTGCTTAACCGTTCAGCCAGGCCAGTGTCGGTACTTCGAGGGAGGTTTTCCAACGCTTTCGCGAAGTTCCTTAATTAAGTAACCTCTTTTCCCTGTGGGCGTAGCCCCGCTAACACCTTTCTAGACACCTACTAGGTTTATAGCATTGATCGTTAAGTGAGAGTTTTCCCGAGGAGTAGCATATACTCACAGTAGGATCGGGATCCAAATATCATCGCGTGATAAAACCGAAGGAATCCTACCAGAATTATCACACTCCAAATGGTATGCAACACTAGCAAGTTTCAGTACTTATGAAACTCCCGATGTGGATTTTTGCCCCATGCTCTTATGACCTTGGCGTGAGGTCAAAATGTCATAAGTCACATGTCAAGTTCTTCCCATCATTATCCTGGTTAATTTGAACCCACCCGTACCTACCCTTGACGTAGGCCAAAACGGCAGTACGACTGTCTCAAATCAACGCATTCTATCTATGCAACGGATAAATATCCGACAGCTACCAATCACTATGCCTTGGCGTGAGGTCAAAATACATAGCTTGAATACTACCGAATATTTAACCGAAATGATGGAGGGCTACGGATGGTTTTGGCGAAACCGTGAACGTAGTGAACTTGATATAATCGATGGAACGAGATAGCTTTTAAAAGGAGTGGTTCAAGCTCCGCGTTTAAAAGTTTAGTTTTTGAAAAAGAACCGAGTGGTTTTCAAAGTGTTCCAATCGACTTTTACTTGGTTTATTTCTTGCATTAGTTCTTTTAATGCGTCCCATCATTTAATCCTACCATTGCAGAAAACAACCAAAATATGACGTACGCTTATGCCATTCGCATTCGCCACGGGGCCCCGTCATCACCCGTTAGGTTACTTAACTAACGACAGAGCGGGGGCTGGGCTAGCGCGGCTGTAAAACATAAGCAACGCCTAAATAGTTATTATATATAAATATATAGCAATGATAGGCATTACAGATCACAGATGAATACATTGGATATACTAGGAATCCGCAATGCGTTCGAGCCTGCAACGCAAAGCGGATTACACGGTCGCGGTGAATAGCCAATACCCCACCCAAGACCCCTACGGGTGCGGCAAACTACCCGCCAAGCACCCGAAGCGAAGCAACCTCCCTCACCACCGTGAGTAGGCCACTCGGCACTTCGAGATACCCGGTAGTTTGTGCACCCCCTCCATGGGTCTATCCTAGGAGCAAAAACAGTAAAAAGAATTATACAATGACGGCTACAACCCCGACCCGGTTGTGCGGCCATACAAAGAAAATTATTACATCAATTTACATGTTACAAATGAATGAAAGAAAAAACAACGCTCATCTCACATCCACCCCGGCCATTCACCCGCGACAATCCAATCCATTCATATCCACAAACTAATAACAATCACAGATCATGTATAGCCCCGACTAATCGTCTTATAGCGATTAGCCGACGTTCAATACATGCAAGCATTACAGATATAACCGATATAGTTAAAGTGCAGTGAAGTTCGGAAAAATACGGAATTATAGGACCCCAAAAGGAAATTTCTTTTCTGGAAAATCTGGGTACATATAATATATCCTAAAAATCCCAAAACCAACAAAAACACACTCTGCACGAAAAACGATGCGCCGATCACGACAATCCGCGGCGGTTCCGCCGCATAAACCTACTTCATGCGGCGGAAGGGCGGCGACTTGAAGGAATTGGGGTATCGTTTTTCTTGGGTGTATTCAAAAAACCCTGAGACGATTTTACATGTATACAGTTTTTCATTTTGAGCAGAAATAATTTTAACAGAAACATGGATTTTGTAAAAGTTTGGTTTTGTGATTTTTCCGGTTCCGAACTTCGTTACACTTAACTACTTAACTAGTTTAGGTTTAGTTAGGCTCTGATACCACTGTAAGTCCGTGTTGCCCACCCCGGTGCTTACGGGGAGGCGGAAAACATAATAAAAATCGGATTTTTAATGACTTAGGCAACATGGACTAAGCTTGTGAGGATCTTTGCTAAACATAAACTAGCTAACCCTAACTACAAAGTAGCTAAGTGATGAAAGGTTATACCTTTGGTCTTTAGTCCTTCTCTCCTTGCTCCTAGGTATGGTAGAAAAGGATCACCTTGCTTGTCTTCTCCCGTCAAAGAAGGATCCACCCGAAAACCACCACCTTTAGCTTCAACTCCAAGCTAGGAGTAACTAGAGTACAAGAAATGCTAAGACTTGAACCCTAGAAGTGAGTAGAGAAGATCAAGAGAGGGTTTTTCTCAAGCCCTTTTTGTTTCTCAACACATGAGAGGGAGAGAGCTTGAGGGAGAGGATGAGCAAGAGAGAGAAAAGATATGATAGAATGAAATAATAGTGAGCCATTCTCACTAATATGTGAGGATAATTTTAATTAGATAATTAGCTTGAAAATTGTCATGATAAATCATGAATTGACCATTATCATTTCATTTTTGCAAAGATCAAAGAGCATCTTCCAAATGAAATGATTATGGTCAAGTTGTCAACATGGTCAACAAGTCAATGAAGTCAAATTGTCAACAACAACCATGCACAATAATTAAGCTAATTATCAATTAACAATAATCCACACAAAAACAATAGGGTTAATAAAATGACAAATGCCATTAACCCAAAACAAGGTCCTCTCCCCCAATCTCAAGCAACTGTGCATACGCACCCGCATTCGTGATCCGAGGAACACGAATACCCTGAGAAAAACCAATCTCAAATCATATACTAGGATCCGGCTTAAACCAAAGCCCGCTAGTATAAACTGTCCGGACAGCAAACGTGCATAAGTGCGCGGATGCGAACGAACCCTGTCGCAAAACCATGCGACCTCTACTCGTTTTGCCTAAAGGCGAATAGCTCTCTGTGTGGGACTCTAAAGACTCGACACTACGCTGGCAGTGGGTTTAACCACAGACCGCAAGCGGCACTAGCTGTACGTAACGGTCCCCAGGTAGATGTCGATAAGAAGACTGACGAGGTGAACCCCATCTGCACTCCTACTGAGCCTGTATGTGACAGTCTCCGTACAGTCCGGTCTGTTCGTCTGATACATCGCATGGCGGGCCTAGGGGGGCGGTGAACGTCAGTCCCCTAATAGCGGTACAAGTCGTGTCGGAGTGTAGCCCAGAACACCCTGAGATAACACTGGAAACCTACCAGTATATCTCGCTTGCCCTGGCCAGGGACTACTCGTGTAATGGCTCTCCTAGACACAGCGCGATGTCAACCCCCAATACCGGGAGAGACGAATCCTGTCTAACCGTCACTGCCTCCAAGTGCTTCGGGACTGCACCCAAAAACTACCTGTTTGCACAGCTCCTTTGAGCCGTGGTAGGGTAGTAATCAAAGTGCAGTGGGAACACACTCGAGGCGAAGTGACAGTGTCAAGTCAGCGGACTAAGCTGTACTCATGTCACCTGGGAACTGATAACTGACGATAGGTATATTACCAACCAACAGTTCCCGACGAGTCATGTCCAGTGTACTCGTAACCTAACGAGCACCCGCATACTATCCCAAGTACGACGTACTAACGGCTGTGGGACAGACCGTCTCCCACACTGGGATGAGAAGCGCATACGCTAGTCTACTCCGGAGTATCGATGCCCTGTCTCGATAGTCCAACGACCAGGGACCTGTATAAGGATGTGCTTATAGATTACCCAGCTCCCACGAGTGCGAGCGCCATCACAACGCTAGTAATCAAGCAAAGATCCTAAGGGCTCTACTAATATGTATACCAGCAATATGCTAAAAGAAACACATGCACATATTAAAGCAGAGACAAACCAAGTAGCATACTACCATTTCGAGCAAGATTGTATATACAACTGTGAATATCCCAAGCTTCCATTAAGTAATATACAAGCTAGTATGATACAGTAATGGCCTCTAGGGCATATACACTAACAGAACAGCGCTGCCGCGATCACCCGAACGGATGATTTTGGCTACGGGGTTCTTCTACAGTCACTTGGTAAGGCTATGGGGCGTGGCTATTTAGTAATGTTAGCCGGCGAGTGTTCGCGTACTGTACGAGATTGCGACGGAGTTTTGATCCGAATCAAAACCCCGTGCCAACCGATCAAATGAGACTAAATTGCTAGATCTATAAAATTCTAATTAGTTTTCATAAAACTAATTACTGTGGATTCCAAATATTGTATCACAAACCACAGATACCTAGACGATGTTAAACATTTCGATCGATTTATCAAACACCCAAAATTCTCAGAGACCTCAACACTTGAGTCACACTTAAAAATACCCAGAATGTGCCACAAGTACCTACGGATCAGCAAAAGAAGGAACGTTCCCTGACTCACCAACGGTGCCCGGAACCGCGGCTAAACCCATGGTTTGGCCGCGGTTGCGCAGCCGTTTGGTTGAGTTGGGCCGTCGTTTTTCTTGGGGATCCATACAAAACCCTGCACAATTTTCTGCATATTTTTAATTTGGAGAATTCCAACTTTAGAAAAAAATTCCAGAAACCCGGATATTAAGGTTTCGAAAAGTCGATCGAACACTTTAACTTCACTTAGAGTACTCCTAATGCTCTAGCTTGTCTCTGATACCACTGTTGGGGTCACTTAGCACCACCACTAGGTTTCGGCAAGCATCGAGTATGCAATTTTAAAAAATTTAGTGTGCTAAGCAACCCTAACCTAAAATCGAACTAGAGAATTAGGGTTTTAAAGCATGTAAACAAACTTTACACTAAGCAAAATAGGAATACAACCTTTCTAGATGCAGGGATGCGTAGCACGACAGCAAGGTTTCGGGAGGCATCGTCCATGCCAATTTTAAAAAATTGCCATGCTAAACAACCCTAACCCTAGAATCTTAACAAGAGATTTAGACGAAACAAGAATGTAAACAACTTTACACCTAAGTGAACAAGGAATACAACCTTTGTAGACCGGTTCTTCACTTCAATAGCTCCGTGTAGTAGTCCCTTCGCTCCAAGTAGTGTAGTGAACTCCCGGACTCTAGAAAGGCTCCACACGATGAACGGAACAAGCTTGCTTGAAGTCTTCGAGGCCGAAGATGATCTACGTCGAGGAGACACCAACACAAGCTACCTCTTCACTAATTAGGGTTTAGTGAAGCAAATACCCTAAACTAAATGGCTAGAATAGTAGAGGATGATGAAGTAGGAATTTTGCCCACTTTAGATTTATTTTACTCACAACATTTCTTCACCTTGAGAAAAACTAGAAAACTTTCCCTTGATAAAGAAGAAGATAAATTGGAGAAGAGAATGAAACTCATAAGGTGAGAATAGAAACCATGGGTGAGTTTGTATCATATACTAACTCATGTAAAGACTAAACTATGGCTAAGGATAATGGTTAGGTTAATAAATATCTTAAGTAAAACAAATTAGTGGACTAAGTCAATGGACACTACAAGCTTCTACAAGCTTCAACCATGACTAATTCCACCAATTTGTGAATTAAAAAAATAAATAAAAACCTCTAATTATCAAGAGCATGGTGTGAGTCTCATACACCCATGTTGCATATATCAACAACCATGACACAATAACATATATCACATATATATTAAAGTGTACACAAAAGTGAGAAAAAGAAATGTTTAAGTGAGCTAATATTAGTTAATGTAAATTCATATATCAAATATATAATTATACATTAAATTATTAAATCAACACCTGATTTAATAATTCGGCTATATCACATATAACCGACTAATAACAAATGTAACAACTTATCGAATCAACACTTGATCCGATAACCCGGTTATAACACATATAACCGACCGATATCACATATCGCGAGAATAAAATACGGTATCACATACACATATTAATCTCGGTCCCGCACATATCACATATATGCTCCTACTTCGTTTCGCTCGAGCCAGGAAACCTCTGTGTAGGACTCTAAAGACTCGTCAATACGCCGGCAGTAGGTGGTGATCATATCAGTCAACCACAAGCCGCAAGTGGTCTGCTAAACGTAACGGCCACCCGGGTATTGAGCGATCAGAAGATCAAAAATCAAACCTGCCCATACTCCTGCGAATCCAATAAGTAACACTACCGTACAGTCCGGTCTCTTCGTCAGATATATCGCATATCACAGCCTGGGGTGGTATAACGTCAGACCCCAATAGCCTGATAAGTCATGCCGATGTGAGGCCCATAGCGATTCGAGAAACTACTGATAACACTTACCAGTAGATTTTAGCAACCCTGGCCAGGGATTCCCTGTTATAGCCAATCGAGCATAGCGCAACATCAACCCCCAATACCGGGAGAGACGAAATCCCCTCCTATCGCTCATTGCCTCCATGTGACTCAGGATTGTACCCAAAAACCCCCATTTTGCACGATCTCTTGAACGTGGTAAGGTGGAAATCAAAGCACAGTGGGACTCACACAAGACTCTATGACGATCTCGGGTCGACAGACTAACACCAGTGTCGCCAGAGAACTGCTATGTGACGATAGGTATAATACCATCTAGGAGTTCTCGGCGAGTCCGTTCAGTGTACCCAGTCTCCACTGAGCACCCGTATACCATCTCTGATGTCAAACACCAATGGATGTGGGATCATCCATCGCCCATCATATGGGTCGAGAAGCGTATACGCTAGTCTACTCTGGAATATCGATGCCCCGTCTCGATACTCCCATGACTAGGAACATATGAAGGATGTACTTACCGACTACCCTTGCCCTACTAGTATGAACCGCATCATAATCCTGGTAGTCAAGTACTCATCCTAAGGGCTTTATAAACATGTAATAGAGAGACAATAAGTGTACATGTTAAGATAAAGAGCAACCGGATAGCATACTATCATGTCGAGCAAGAAAGTCCTCCCTATATATGTCCAAGCATCCACTATAATATACATCACATGTATAATAATGGCCTCTAGGGCATACATATAACTAACAATCTCTCACTTGCACTAAGACAATTTTTTGTAGTATCTAATACTCAACGCCCCATAAAAGTCTCTCTAGGGAAAGGCCTCTGTTAGTGGATCCGACGTGTTATCCTTCGTGTCAACTCTCCTTACCTCGATCCCTTGGAGATCAACCATCTCCCTGATCAGGTGATACTGTCCTCAAAATATGTCTAGATCGCTGATGGGACCGGCGTTCCTAAGACAAAGCCACAACTCCATTGTTGTCACAATAACAGTTATTGGACGCTCAATGGTAGGAACCATGTTCATCTCATGAAAAAGAATTATCCAGACATCCACTTTGGTAGCATCGTTGGTAGTGATGTATTCAGCCTTTATGGTCTAGTTTGCCACGGTATATAGCTTGGAACTCTTCCAACATACCTTCCCTCCACTCAGGGTAAAGACAAAGCCCGTGACTGACTTTCGGTCGACCTTATCACTCTGGAAGCTCGAATTGGTAAAGGACTCCCACTGGAATTCACTGTTACAAAACCCAAAGAACATTTCTTTAGTGCTTCTCAAGTACTTAAGAATGTCCTACACAGCTGTCCAGTGATTCTCCCAAGATCTGATTGATTCCTGATCACTACACCTAGTGAGTCAGCTACATCTGGTCTGGTGCATAACATCGCATACATGATAGAGCCTACTGCCGAAGCATAGGGTATCCCTTGTATGCGAGCTCTCTCCAAATCAGTCCCGGGAGACATCTTTTTGAAGAGTGTGATTCATGAGTAAGTTGGCGAACCACCACGCTTAGAATCTTTCATACTAAACCCCTTTAGTATGGTGTTAATGTACCTAGATTTGGGACACTCTCAACATCCACTTAGATCTATCACCATAGATCATAATCCACAAGATGTAGTAGGTATCATCCAGATCTTCCATGGAGAATTCTCGTGATAAGAGGAGCTTGACCGAGTGTCTAGGGTTACGGCAGCGCCCCGACCATCAATCGGTGGCCAAACGCGGAACATAAACTTTAAAAACCGGCGCTAACGGAACCCTAATCGACAGATCGTACAATTAACCCTATACTAGTTAACTATAAAGAGTTTAGAGAGGTTATACCGATCGATCCATGTCCTTCGGTCTTCAACCTCTGCCCAAGCTCCTCGCGGCTGCCTCGATGAAGTTTGGTCTCCGGTCTATCTCGTCGAAGACGATCCACATCGAGGATTAGTAATATGGGCTCCAGCCTCAAAACCGAAGCAACTCGGGCATCCAGTTTGCTAGCCTAGATGCACAAGATGAAGTAGAGATTATATGTGAATACTTTGTCTCAATAACATCCATGGATTCTTAATTCATGAGAGGGTATGGATGGAGGTGAAGAAGAAGCCATGAGTGAAAGTTGTGAGCTCAAGAAAAGGAAACTCAAGAAAAGGTTCTACTCATTTTTCTTTTTGTGTATGTTATGAGATATATTGTGTGAGCAACAAAAGAAAATCCTCACTCAAAATATCTGCCATCTCACCACAATAAAATCTCACCAAACCCACACAAAATATCTAGCATGTCACAATGAATCATCCATGACACAACACTATGAGTCACCATGAATCACCCATGTGCATGCACCATGCCAAAAAGAAATGAGTTACAATTTCCTCACTTGATAAAAACATTTAAAACCTAATTGTTTATCATAAAAAGAAATGGCAATCTTAAAAAGTAAACTCGCAACGAATTACAAGAATACCCCTCATCAGTATATACATACCTGCATCTGTATTCCGACTGAATACGAATACAACGAGACGAAAGTAATCCAATAATATAATACTAGGATCCGGTTTAAAACAAAGCCCACTAGTATTATCCATCCGATCATGATCCGTGCACAAGTGCACGAATATGATCGAACCCTGCCATAAAACCATACGACCTCTACAATGTTTCGCCCAAACCAGGGAAACCCTCTGTATGGGACACTAAATACTCGTCAATACGCTGGCAGTGGGTTAAACCACAAGCACGTCAGTGGCACTAGCTGTACGTAACGGCTGCCCAGGTATTGAGCGAAAGGAAGGCCGACGAGCAAACTCATCCTGAAACCCTACTGAGCCTAACAGTGACAATATCCGTACAGTCCGGTCCGTTCATCTATGAGTATCGCATATCGAGTCTAGGGGGTGGATAAAGTCAGACCCCTAATAACTTGACATTTAGTGTCGGCATGAAGCCTATCACCAACTGAGAAACTCCTGATCCTAGATCGGTAATTCTCGTCTACCTCGGCCGAGGATTTCTGGTGATGGCCACCCATGTACACCGCGACATCAACCCCCAATATATCGGGAGAGACGAATCCCTTGACGATCCGCTCACTGCCTCCATGTGGCTCGAGACTGTACCTAACTAAAACCTGTTTGCACGACTCCTTTGAGCCGTTGTAGGGTAGTAATCAAAGCACAGTGGGAACTCACACGAGACAAATGACGATCTCAGGTCGATTGACTAACCTGTACACATGTCACCATAGAACTGCTATCTGACAATAGGTATAATACCAACTAGCATGTTCCCGGCGAGTCCGTCCAGTGTACTCATAACCCAATGAGCACCTGTATACATCTTAAGTGAACCAACTAATACCAATGGCTTGTGAGACCGGCCACCGCCCCTCGTCGGGGTCTCGATCCGTATACACTAGTCTACTCTTGGAGTATCGATGCCCAGTCTCGAAACTCCTACGACTAGGGACACTTTAAGTATGTTCTTATAGACCACCCAACTCTCACGTATATGATCGCCATCATACTGCTGGTAGTCAAGCAAGAATCCTATGAGCTCTATCAACATGTAATAGTGATCTGGAATGTCACCTGAAGCATGTACACGATGATAAAGACAAATCAGATAGCATACTATCATCTCGAGTAAGACTGTTCTACCGGTATAGGTCCTCCCTCAATCATTGCAAACGTGCCTGTGATCCAATAATTGACTTGAGGGCACTATAGCCAACAATCTCCCACTTGCACTTAAGGCTAATTATTGCGGTGTCGCATACTCACAGCCCGTGTGATACCGAACACCTAACTTCTCTACTAATCAGTTTCACAAAGCCCGTTTGTGAAACTATTGCGTTCAAGAAATAGCCTCAGTGAGTGGATCCGCTCCATTGTTTCTTTCTATGTCTCTCTTTATCTCAAGTTCGCGGAGAAAGCCATCTCCCAAAATGAGCAATACCTGTCTTAGAATATGTCTGGATATCTGATGGGACCCAGTTCACAAATGAACTCCAAATCCAGTAAACTTCTTAGACTGTATCGTCAACTGAATTTAATCAGTATCCTGCGCCATGCCTCCCTCAGTATCCGCTTGGACCACCGGTCCAAACTACTGCCACTCGTCAAGAGAGAAAACTATAACTCTGACAGTTACTCTGTCATCCAGGTCACCTTGGAAGCCTGGAATGATAACCGTCTCACGAAGGAGGCTATCGTTATCAAATCCCTAGAACATCCACTTATGTTCATAAACTGCTTCCGAATGTTTCTACAGGATTGGATTAATATATCAACTTATTGCATCTAGTGCAAAAAAAATATCTTGTGTAGTACTTGACATCTCATGATTGACTCAATTGCCTAAGAAAGTGATATGCCTATCATGCACATCCCTCTCCCCTTTAGTCTGTAAGACACCTTTAGAGAGGGTGACTCCATCACCTGCAGGTACACCACCATGTCAGGAGTCGCCTATTCTAAAACACCTTTAGAATAGTGTCAAAGTACCCAGATTGGGAAACTACCCAAATCTAGATCTAGTAACCAGAAATGCCTAATATTATATCCATATCCCATGTGGAGAAACCACTGTGTGACAACCACAGTATAACCAACCGTAGTATAGGAATTTCACTTCCTACAAAGGCATGTCATCCAAATATCAAGACATCACACCCTACTACCTTCTTAACAGATCCATCTCTTATTCTGATGAAGTCAAAGCCTATGACTGTCACATCAAAAATAGATGATCTATCTCCGCTATACTTGCTTTAGTCTATAAATAGACATAAGCAACTTGTCCACTATGCTTCCGCTGCTCCTACTGACTACAACAACCCTCTGGAAGAGTCATATACACGTGCACTTCTAAAGCTAGTTTAGAACGACGCTATAATCATCCTCCTGCCGGATCTCATAGTCTAGAACAGCAATAATGGCAAGTCTGGGTAAACAAGAAGCTCCATGTCACCGTCTTTGAGGATACCGAAGTACCTCTCGGGTGCCTGAGGTTACCCACTATATCTGCGGAGTGGCTAATAGAATGTCAAACACGATTGAATCTTTAGGTTCTATTTAAATTTTCAGTAATTGTTTGTGGTTCTGGAATCACTTCCAGTTCTATCAGACTCCCACTACTGTTTTCTGAAAAAGTCCATTTTGCTAAAACTGTGGCGAGTCAAGAACAATATCACTATTGATCTTCCAGATGGTAGAAAGTTAACCCTCGTCATAGCCCGGGATAACCCAAAAACTGCCATTACAGAAACGTGTCTTGAGTTAACCAGAGTCTGGTTTTAAGCATAAGCCGGAAAACTCCATATACCTTAACATCGTTAAGATATGAACCATTCTATATACAATAAAGAAACAGAGGCACTAATTTAATTGGAACCAGATTCAAATCATGCAGCTGTCTCCAGTGCATATCAACTAAATGGAAGGGGGCCGATCGGCATTACTCAACTAGGATTGTATCCAGATATGAGTAACCTGAAAGAGAAACAAGTTTCTCAAAACCATTACTATCAACTGAATAACAAACACAAGTATCTACATCTTCGATCACCTTAAAGAATCCTGATACTTGCAACACATGGTTCTCTACTTTATTCTTGTACCTATAACTTCTCAAAACTTGGACCTTGTATTTCTATGAAATAATTGTCTAAAACTGTAGAAGTCACAAGTAAACAGAATATAGTACGAGGACCAACCCCTTTGTCCTAATGGACACTGGACAATATACAATACTTTGTATAAGTCCCCTGAGTTGAATAGCTCAAACCCTGTGCGTCGTAGGTTGAAAATTGTACTTATGGTTAAGAAGAATTACACCGCTGTTTAATGCTCCTTACCTAACCATCAACTGATATAGGTAAATGTCATGGACATAATTTCAAAAAGTTATATCTCACTTTATAAAATAAACGTACAGATATATCAGTTTGAAATTGGTGCATAACAACAGATATTCAAAGCCAAATATTTGCCGTTAGGCAAAACCCCAGGCGATTTCCTCAAATATCACCAATTACAACGAATTCCGATATAATGAGGATATAATCACCTAATTACCAACAACTTACTCCCACTCATCATTTGTAAAACCATACAGATGTGAGAATCAAACATGGTAAATGCATACCCTTGAGTAAGGATCTAATTGGGAAATCAGTTTTCAATTAACAACGCATAGTGAAACTGAAACAAAAAAAATGTTTCGAAGGGATAGCCGGGTATTCCTAGTAATTCCTCTTCCATTATCCAGATTCATGACTGTAACCGTACATTTCTTTGCCATCTCTCCAAATCCGTTTATTTGTCTTTACTCATTACCTTCTGTACACCGCAGTTAGGCTAAATGGTTTTCTTCCTTCGCTACCGTTCGGCACCAGCCTATGGTTTGGAAGAAGACTATCCAATAAGCGTAATAGGTGTACTCTCCTAATCCTAGGAATACTCGCAACTTGAGAGTAGGTAATGATAAAAGACAACCTGAATAACCCTATTCAATTTCTCCTGAGCTGGAGAAATGCAAAGGTGAAGTAGGAGTGGTGATGAGCTACGCGGTTTGGTTGTGAATGATAGCAGTCGCAATTTACTTTGCCCTCTTTGTAATCCCTTTATTTGTCTTTACTTATTACCTTCTGTACACCTCACTTAGACTAATTGGTTTTCTTCCTTCCCCACCGTTTGGCACCAGCCTATGGTTTGGAAGTAGACTATCTAATAAGCGTAATAGGTGTACCCTCTCCAAATCCTAGGAGCCCTCGCAACCTGAGAGAAGGAAAAAGGAAAAGACAACTGAATAGTCTTATTCAATTTCTCCAGAACCAGAAACCATCCTCGAATCTGAAACAAGTTTCTTCGAGTTCGTATGTAACTATACGATGGTCATATCCAATAAATTTGGATTTTCGTAGTGATACGGAATGTTCCGGAGAAAAGCAAAGGGTAAAAGTAGGAGTGGCAATGAAGTATGCAACTTTGACAATTCAAAAGCCAGTGTGTTTTATGAAAGTTCGGTTAACTTGGTTCCTGAGTTCTGGTCTACGGTCGGGACATGGTCGCTGCCAAAGAGAGAGAGAAAAGAAACACTCAGCGTTCACTCTAACCTAGATCAGAATGGTCAATCACTTTATCTAATAAGGATGTCTCCCACTGTATACTCAAATTCTCCTCCAAACCTGAAAGAAGAATTAGTCGGGATCATCTAAAATCACCCGAGGAGTAAACCAACTCATCAGTGGGTATCGGGATCCAACTATCATCGCATGATAACCTGATGGAATCCACTCACGTTATCATACTCCAGAAGGTATGCGCATGCCTGGCAAGTTTCATGTATGTTTGAAACTCCCGATGTGATTTCTACCTCATTCTTTTATGACCTTAACAAAGGCCAACATATCATAAGTCACATGTCAAGTTCTACCCGTCATTGTCCAGGTTAATTTGAACCCACCCGTACATACCCTTGACGAAGGACGAAATAGTAGTACGACTGTCCCAAACCAACGCATCTATCTATGCAACAGAAAAGTAACAAATAGCTACCAATTTCTTTTGAAAAGGTGTTTTCATGAGCGGGACCCAAATGTATGATTTACAAAGTTAGGCATGAAATCCAAAATATGTGATATTCCGGGTTTATGATGTCTAAGGGCTGTGTTGATTCCAAATGTTGTACTTTGACATTTTCTTTTCTGCGACCGTAAGTGTAATATGTGGTGTATCACCGGTTTCGTTGCTATATGTCAACAACAATTGGGATACACATATTTACTTACGTTGATGACATGTGATGTTATGTGTTGCTGGGATATGTTATATTGGATCGTCGTGTTTTGAATAACCGGGGTTTTTTGCGTGAGATGAGAGTTTTTTTTCATTTTCATTCATTTAAAATTTGTATGTAATATTCTTTTATTGGGGCACTTCCAGGTTAAGGATGATGTCACCATTTATGTATATTATTTACTTTTCCGCATTAGAATAGACCCAAGGTGGGGAGCACAAGTAACCGGGTTCCACGGTACAGTGGGAGACCATCTCGAGGAGTCGAGACCAGGTCTCCTAACTCTAGAATTGGTAGGGTTGCTTGCCGCTCTCGTAGGGGTCTAGGGATGTGGGTTTGGCTATTCATCGCGACCGTGGAATCCGTATTTTTTACAGGCTTAATATAAAACACGGACCTCCTAGTATATTCAATATTTCATATGTTGACTTCTGCTGCTGATATTCTGTAATGTGATCACTTTATATTCTTGAGACGAATGCTTTATTATTATATATATGATATATAATAAACGTTGCTTATGTTTTGCACCCGCGCTAGTCCCGCCCCGCTATGCCGTTAGTTAAGTAACCTAACGGTGCATAACGGGACACTGTGGCGAATGTGGATGGCATAAGCATACGTTGTATTTTCGTTTATTCTGTGATACTTAGGAAGCATAATTGATGGGACTTCATTAATGAGATTAATGAAAAATAAAGAAACCTATAAGATGTTGTAGAATCAAATTTTCAAAAAGGGTAGCTCTAGTTTTTGCTTTGCATAGCGGTATTCCTTGTAGAATATCTAGCACCTCATTCGATGAGGAAAGAGCCGAGATCCCTTCACCGGGAGTGACCTCTTTAGCAAAAGCTAGCTGATGCTACAACCCACTCGGTTTTGTTTTTGATTGCTTCTCTAGTTCTTGTTTTGCATAGTGGTATTCATGAATATCCAGCACCTCATTCGATAAGGAAATTGCTGAGGTCCCTTCACCGGGAGTGACCTCTTTAGCAAAACCAGCATAAACCTAAAAAACATTCCTTTTCAAATTCTCTAGCTTCTACAACGATATCAAGTTCATTACGCAAAAGGTTTTCTTAAAAACCTTTCGTAGCCCTCCGTCATTTCAGATAAGTACTACTTAGTATTCGTGCTTCGTTTGTTGGCCTCCGTCAAGGCGTAGTGTGCGGTTACTAACTAGTGCTTATCTGCAATATAAGATGAGATTGGATTACGGTAGTCGTGCGACTTTGTTGGCCTCCGTCAAGGGTCGTGCGGGTGGGTTTAATTCAATCATGAAATATACGGGTTGAACTTGACTAGCAACCTATGGTTTGTTGGCCTCCGTCAAGGTCATTGGACGCTAGGGGCAAAATATTATTGGGAATTTCAAGTGTTGAAATTTGCAATGAGATTGCATACCTTCTATGGGATAGTTGGATCCCGATACCCACTGCCAGTAAGAGTTACCCCTGGGAGAGTTTTACACATCACAATTAGCCGATCAAGTAGGTGTCTAGAAAGGTGTTAACGGGGTTACTGTTAGTTATATGTATGCCCTAGAGGCCATTACTATACATAGGATGTATATTGTAGTGGGTGCTTGGACATATATAGGGAGGACTTTCTTGCTCGACATGATAGTATGCTATCTGGTTGATCTTTACCTTAACGTGTACACTGATTGTCTCTCTGTTACATGTTGGTAAAGCCCTTAGGATGTGTACTTGACTACCTGGACTGTGATGTAGATCATACTAGTGGGGACATGGTAGTCCATAGATACATCCTTCAAGGTCCCTAGTCGTGGGTGTATGAGACAGGGCATCGATATACCAGAGTAGACTAGCGTATACCTTCTCGACCCATACAGATGGGCGATGGATGATCCCATATCCATTGGTGTTTGACATCAGAGATGATATACGGGTGCTCAGTGGAGACTGGATATACTGGACGGACTCGCCGAGAACTCCCAGATGGTATTATACCTTACGTCAGATGGCAGTTCTCTGGTGACACTGGTACAGAGTAGTCTGTTGACCCGAGATCGTCATAGAGTCTTGTGTGGTTCCGACTGTGCTTTGATTTCCACCTTACCACGTCCAAGAGGGCGTGCAAAACGGTGGTTTTTGGGTACAGTCCCGAATCACATGGAGGCAATGAGCGATAGGAGGGGATTTGTCTCTCCCGGTATTGGGGGTTGATGTTGCGCTATGCTCGACTGGTCATAACAGGAAATCCCTGGCCAGGGTTGCAGTGATCTACTGGTAAGTGTTATCAGTAGTTTCACACATGTTATGGACCTCACGTCGGCATGACTTATCGAGCTATTGGGGTCTGACGTTTACCACCCCTAGGCGAGATATGCGACATATCAGACGACAAGACCGGACTGTACGGTAAGTGTTACTGGTTGGATTCACAGGAGTATGAGCGGGCTTGCTCGTCGATCTTCTGATCGCTCAATACCCGGGTGGCCGTTACGTTTAGCAGACCGCTTGCGGCTTGTGGATGCTTGATATGATCATCATCTGCTGCCGGCGTATTGACGAGTCTTTAGAGTCCTACACAGAGGTTTCCTGGCTCAAGCGAAACGAAATAGGAGCGCATATGAGATATGTGCGGGACCGAGAATAATGCGTGTATGTGATACCGTATTCCATTCTCACGATGAATGTGTCGATTGGTTGTATGCGATATAACCTAGTTATCGAATCGAGGATTGATTCAATAAGCCGATACGTTGAATATTAGTCGGTCATATGCGATATGACCGGATCGTTAAATCAAGTGTTGATTTAATGATTTAATGTATAATTATATATTTGATATATTACTTTGTATTAACTAGTATTGGTTCACTTTAAATGGATTTTCTCACTTGCATTGCACAAGTTGTATATGTGATATACTTTTGTGCACTTGGATGTATCATGTTTGATGATACATGTATGCTAGGGTTTGTGTAAAGAATTAAACCTTGGTTAAGTAAATGGTTATGGTTTTTATTTAGTTATTCATTAATTTATCTTTTTAATTGGATTAAAAAGAAATGGGATAAGAAAACAAAATGGTTTCTTTCATTCTTGAAGCTTGTTGAAGCTTCATGAAGCTTTGACCAAAGTGACCATTTTGTCTTCATCCTTAACCCTAACCATTCATCTAACCTTAGTCAATTCTCTACATATAACCATGGTTCATATTATGATAAGAATTGATTTTCTTTTGGATTAATTAACTTATCATAATATTCTATCATATTCTTTCTTCTTCTTCTTCTTCTTCACATGAAGAAAAGCTTGCTATCAACAATGGCAACTAGTGGAAAAGAGTGAGAAATCCAATTCTAAAGTGAACCCACTTCCTATTTCTTCATCCTCTACCACTTGCCAAGTAGTATAGGGTGTTTTCTTCACAAGTTTCTTGACTTGGTGAAGTTGGAGCTTGATCTAGTGTTTCCTCCACATAGATCATCTTCGGCATCGTAGTCGATGACCTAGCCCGCCCATTTCTCCGATGAAGCCGACGCTAGAGCCCGGGATTCGATTTGGACAGCAAGGAAACTTCATCATGGAGCTATGGAGGTGGAGAACCGGATCTACAAAGGTTGTATTTCCGTTCACTTAGTTAAGTTGTTAACTAGTTTCATTTTTCGCCTAAACTCTAGTTAACGATCCGTATTAGGGTTTCTCGGCACTTGTAAAATTTGAAATTGGCATGGTTGATGCCTTGTGAGACCTCATTAGTGTGCCAAGGAACCCTACAGTTACACCCCTGGGAAAATGAGGTTTATTTTAATTAGGTCTGTGCAAAAGCACGGAGAACCTCCCTCAAAGTACCGAGACTGTCCTGGCTGAAAGATTGGCGAACTTGTAAGCTGTTATTAATCCCGGCTAGTCTTACTTTTTAGGGTTTGAAGGAAGATTTGATATAAACAGTGGGAGCCATCCAGATTAGATAAGATAATAACCAATCTAATCTTGCAAGAGCATAGGCTAAGTGTTTTCTTCTCTCTCTCTCTCCAGGTAGCGACCATGTCAGGCCTTAATTAAGATAATAATATGGATGTATTGACCGAACCCTCTTGTTATACTAAGCTGGGGAACGTTGGTTCCTCTACAACTTATAATTGTTATAAGTCCGAGCAGGAAATATGGGAATATCCGGATTCCCACGCCACCCAAACGAAGAATGAGCATGTTGATGCATCTCCTTCGGGTGTGTTAGTTACCGAGAACTGTTTCTCAGTAAACTCTACGTCCTGGATATTAGATACCGGATCGGGATCCCACATATGTAATATGTTGCATGGGCTAAGGAAAGGTAGAGAACTGGGAATAAGTGATCATTCTCTAAAAGTAGGGAATGGTGCAAGTGTTGTAGCCAAAACAGTTGGTGAATATCACCTTGTATTACCAAATGGGAATACTTTGATCTTGAACGACTGTTATTACGTGCCCTCTATGATATGCAATTTAATATCAATATCTTTATTAGATAAAAAAGGATATAACTTTGTAGTAGAGAATAATGTTATGAACATTTACCTAAATCAAGTGTTGATTGGGTTTGGTGCGTTATGTAACGGTTTATATGTTCTAAATCAAAACACGGTTCTTAACGTACAGAACACACACAAGAGGAAGAGTTCAGAAATGAACGAATCCTTCTTGTGGCATTGTAAACTAGGTCATATAAATGCGACACGACTAGCTAAATTACATAAGGATGGATATTTGAATCTGTTCGAATTATCATCTTATGAAACTTGCCAGTCATGTCTCAAAGGAAAGATGACCAAAACTCCGTTTACTAGACACGGAAATAGAGATACAGAACTCTTGGAACTGATACATAGTGATGTATGCGGTCCCATGTCTACACATGCCTGGGATGGTTCCTCATACTTCATTTCATTCACTGACGATCTCTCAAGATTTGGTCATGTGTTCCTATTGAAACACAAGTCTGAAACTTTTGAGAAATTCAAAGAATATAAGCATGAAGTTGAGAACCAGACGGGTAAAAGTATTAAAATCCTACGATCTGATCGGGGAGGAGAATACTTAAGCACGGAATTCCGTGACTATCTAAAAGAGAATGGGATTCTCTCTCCGCTTACTTCTCCATATACACCACAGCACAATGGTGTATCGGAGCGCAGGAATCGCACCCTATTGGATACGGTGCGCTCTATGATGAGCACTGCTGAGTTACTTATTTCCTTTTAGGGTTATGCGCTTGAGACAGCAGCATACCTATTGAATAGAGTTCCAACCAAATCAGTGCCTACCACTCCATATGAGATATGGGAGGGGAAGAGACCATGTCTTAATTTTGTTAAGATATGGGGTTGCCCTGCCTATGTTAAAAAGCAAAATCCGGACAAGCTCGAGACAAGGTCAGTTCTGTGTAAGTTCGTAGGATATCCCAAGCATTCGTGAGGAAATATCTTCTACCACCCTGAGGAACAAAAGGTGTTTGTTTCTCTACATGCCACCTTTTTAGAAAATGAATTTCTTAAAAAAGAAATTAGTGGCAAAGAGGTAGAACTGGAAGAAGTTCTAGCTATACAAGCTACGACAAAAGATTTGGTAGAATTAGAGGATTCGATAGTTCCTAACGAACCTCAGCCTCTCCGCCGATCTAGTAGGGTTCCTCATCCATCTGAGAGATACTACGGTTTTCTCATTGATGGTGGGAGCAAGGATTGCATCATGGAAGATGATGACCCAACTAGCTTCGAGCATGCCATCACGAGTGGTGACTCTGTGAAATGGCTGGATGCAATGCGATCTGAGATGGAATCCATGTACACCAACAAAGTATGGACTTTGGAAGATGCTCCTGAAGGGGTAAAACCCATCGGAAGCAAATGGATCTTCAAGAAAAAAAATTGTGTAGATGAAAAAGTTGAGACTTTCAAAGCTAGACTTGTTGCAAAAGGTTTTCGTCAATGACCAGGTGTGGATTATGATGAAACCTTTTCTTCAGTGGCTATGCTTAAGTCCATCTGGATCCTACTTGCCATTGCTGCATACCATGACTACGAAATCTGACAGATGGATGTTAAGACCGCCTTTCTAAATAGTGATTTAGAAGAGAGCGTGTACATGACTCAGCCAGAGGGCTTCGTAGACAGTGGGAGCAGCGGAAAGGTGTGCAAGCCGCTTAAGTCCATCTACGGGTTAAAGCAGGCATCGTGGAGTTGGAACATCTGTTTTGATGTGGTAGTCAAAGAGTTTGACTTCATCAAAAACGTAGATGAACCTTGTATATACAAGAAGGTGGCAGAGAGTAGGGTTGTCTTCCTCGTATTGTATGTGGATGACATACTCTTGATAGGAAATGATGTTCTTATGCTGCACTCGGTCAAGATCTTCTTATCACAAAGATTATCAATGAAAGATCTAGGTGATGCCTCCTACATCTAGGGGATTAAGATCTATAGAGATAGATCTAAACGGATACTAGGATTGTCCTAATCTAGGTACATAGACACCATACTAAAGAGGTTTAGTATGGAAGATTCCAAGCATGGGAATTTACCCACGATCTCAGGACTCACTCTCTCCAAAGAGATGTCTCCCAAGACTGATTTGGAGAGAGCTCGCATGCAAAGGATACCCTATGCTTCAGCAGTAGGCTCTATCATGTACGCGATGTTATGTACCAGACCCGATGTAGCATACTCACTAAGTGTAGTGAGTAGGTATCAAGCAGATCCAGGAGAGAATCACTGGAAAGCTGTGAAGAACATTCTCAAGTATTAAGAAGGACTAAAGAGATGTTCTTGGTGTATGGTAAAAGTGAACTCCAAGTGGAGTCCTTTACCAATTCGAGCTTCTAGAGTGATAAGGAAGACTCTAAGTCGGTCTCGGGATTTGTCTTCACCCTCAATGAAGGGGCGGTTTGTTGGAAGAGTTCCAAGAAGGAAACCGTGGCAGACTCGATGATGGAGGCTGAATACATCGCTGCCAACGATGCTGCCAAAGAGGTTGTCTGGATGAAGAAGTTCATAACCGAACTTGGTGTGGTTCCGTCCATCAAGCATCCAATACCTTTGTATTATGATAACAATGGAGCAGTGGCTTTGGCCAAGGAACCCAGGTCCCATCAGCGATCCAGGCATATTCTGAGGCGGTATCACCTGATCCGGGAGATAGTTGATCGCCGGGAGATCAAGGTCAGGAGAGTTGACACAAAGAATAACACGGCGGATCCACTCATGAAGGCCATACCCCAGATACAATTTGAGAGACTCTTCGGGATGTTGGGTATGAGATACTACAACAACTGGCCTTAGTGTAAGTGGGAGATTGTTAGTTATATGTATGCCCTAGAGGCCATTATTGTACATATGATGTATATTATAGTGGATGCTTAGACATATATAGAGAGGACTTTCTTGCTCGACATGATAGTATGCTATCTGGTTGCTCTTTGTCTTAACATGTAGACCTGTATTGTGATACTGTCTTGCTCTCATATGTTGATAAAGCCCTTAGGATATGTACTTGACTACCAGGACTATGATGGAGATCATACTAGTGGGGCCAGGGTAGTCCACAAGTACATCCTTTAATTGTTCCTGGTTGAGGGTGTATCGAGACAGGGCATCGATATTCCATAGTAGACTAGCGTATACGCTTCTTGACCCATATGATAGGCGATGGATGATCTTACATCCATTGGTGTTTGATATCAAAGATGGTATACGGGTGCTCAGTGGAGACTGGGTACACTGAACGGACTCGCCGAGAACTCCTAGTTGGTATTATACTTATCGTCAGATAGCAGTTCTCTGGTGACACTGGTACATGTTAGTCTGTAGACCCGAGATAGTCATAGAGTCTTGTGTGATTCCCACTGTGCTTTGATTTCCACCTTACCATGTTTAAGAGAACGTGCAAAACGGTGGCTTTTGGGTACAGTCCCGAGTCACATGGAAGCAATGGGCAATAGGAGGGGATTCGTCTCTCCCGGTATTGGGGGTTGATGTTGCGCTGTGCTCGATTGGCTATAGGAAGTCTCTGACCAGGGTTGATACAGATATTTACCGGTAAGTGTTATCAGTAGTTTCTCGACCCGTTATGAGCCTCACATCAGCACGACTTATCGGTTACTGGGGTCTGACGTTTGCCACCCCTAGACTAGATATGCGACATATCAGAAGAAGAGACCGGACTGTACGGTTGTGTTACTGACATGCTTTACAGGAGTATGAGTAGTGATCAGTCGAAAATATTGTATATTTTAGCCGGCAATTTCCCTAACATTTGCATACATTTAGAAGTGTTCGGCATTCATATTCTACATATTAGCAAATCTGTCACAAAATATGAGATTTCAGGTATTAGACTTTTAAACCGACACTTTAAAGGAAATTAACCGCATTTCATGGCATCGCATCATTTCTGTATTTGCGCAACACTTGTCTTGAGTATGTGCAGGAAATACGGAAGAAAAAGCAAAAGAGCTGATCAAAAATACGCCAACTAAATCATTTCAGATCTGGTAGCAGTGCAGAAGGAATTAGTTAATTCTATATATCAAAAGAAGGCCCATACAAAAGTACAAGCCCACAACAGAAGAATGAAAGCCCAAAGCTCCAACTTGGCCGCGCATCCGCGGCAATAGCCTCCTTATGCCGCGGAAGCGCGGCTCAGTGGTGACGTCATCTCCTCATTTTCAGTGCAAAGTTCTTCCAGCGGGACCCACACCTCATTGTGATACTTCAAATCCCATAATTCTCTCGAACCTACTGCCAGATCAGCAAAGAAGATTAAGAAGGCTAATCCTAAATTAAGCTCCTAATTAATCCTCTTCTAGAAGCTCCCTCCTAACTAATCACATCTAGAAGCTTCTCCCCTAACTAACTTTTGGAGGTAAATTTGAATTTCTTCAACAAACTTTTGGAGGGAAACTTGGAATTTGAAATCCTAGATCTAGGGTTAGTTATCTATAAATAGGAACCTAGACCTAGGGTTAAAGGCTAATCATTCTTTAGTGGTTCAATCTTTAATATTCCTAAAATTCCCTCTTTCATCATCTTCTTCCACAAGTCTAGTGACAAGGCTTGTGCGAAACCCTAACCCTAATTCCACTCCAACTTCAAGATCTTGAGTACCAAATCAAGCGAGAAGCCTTCAACCTTTTAGGAGCCGAGCCGATCTTCAATCGGGCAAGTGATCCAAGCCGATCCGCGATCCACGGAGACGAGCGAAGCCAAGTCGACGATCGAATTCTTCCTCTTGTAGTTCTTGAGCGAATGTAATGAAATTGTTGATATAAATAAAAGGTGAAATTCTTTAATCTTGCTTTCTTTTAATTCTTGCATCATGATTAGATCTCAATTTGTAATTGTTGTTCTTGTTGTGATGTTTGAGTAAAACTCCGCTCGTAAAGGAGTCGAGACGATTGTAGAATGATGATGTAACAAATCTTAATACTATTTTTAAGTCCTACGAGCTTTGTAAACCCTAGCAAGTTCAAGAATCGATGACCTAGTTTCGTAGCGATGCTTTCTTGATTGTGATCGCTCGAAATTAGGGATCTACGATCGTTTCTTGAATTTACTAGAGGCTAGAATATGAATGATATCAATGAAAGAACAAGAGATAAGATGAAACCCTAGTTTCACAAGAAGTCTCTAATTCTCATCGATTATCATCGATCTAGTATCAATTCATCGAAGGATAAGAATACGTAATTGTAAGATTACATCACATCTATAGATCCGATCGATTCCTACGAGCCTCATTTCGATTCTTGATATTTGGTTTGGAAAAAATCAACAAACTATAAATTCTTGATTCTATCTTTTCTTGTTATTAGATCTAGATATTTTCTTTTTCTTGAAATACAAAATTTTAAATCATGAATTGTTTGTTTTCTTTTCATTAAAATTTCAATTCATCTAATTCAAAAGATGAACGATTACACTTTCCTTGAGGACGATCCGCACTCACTTACAATCTACAATCCGACACCGTAGTTGATTGCGGTCAAATAATTTTTGGTTGTGATTTCTTTACAATTTTATAATACACATCAAGAATTCTTTTCAATCAAATGGCGCCGTTGCCGGGGACAGTGCGCTAATAGTTCGTATTTTGAAATTTGAGTTGAACAATTTATTCCATTACAATTTTTAGATCTAAACTCGTGCAAACACTAATACGAGTGTTGTGATTTGATTGCGAGGAAATCTGGAATCATTGGAGCTGTGAAAAAAAAATTCTGAAACATCCAGAGAGCTGTGTAGGTGAACAGGAGCTTGTGCACAAATTTCTGTGCACTGATCCCAACAGACCACCGCCCATCCGCGGCAAGAAACCCTAATCCGCGGCGGATCCGCGCCCCCCTTGACTGTTCACTGCACTAATTTTTCTCTGTAAGTCTCTATCTTTCTTATCTCCTCCTCTGTCTGCTCCAATAACAATTTTGCTGCAGGTTTCTTTGCAAATAAATCGCAGCGCCGCAAAGCAAAATAAAAATTTGTGCGTGTTTTTGATTCTTGGTTGTTTGCATTCTAATACGGAAATTTAAGGGGCACGACCAAATCCAAATTAGGTGGGGATTTCATTACCCTTCCTAGGCCCCGAAAATCGCAAAACTTGCATCCGCATTACCCTTATTAATTAAAAAAAATCTAGAGATGACTCTAAGGACCGTCGCGCTCAATTAGGACAGAAGAGGGCCGTGGGTAATTCATTGCTTATCCGCGTTTTCTTGTGGTGCCTAAGGCGAGTGTGTCTAAGGCTAGTGGTTTTTAATTAGGCCCACTACTTACGTAGTGGAGTACCTTCCCACTTACCTGGCACTTATCCGGCCACAGGGGAACAAAGAGGCAGTGGAGGATTCTATCCTGCGACTTGTCTTTTCGCAGTTAGGAGCGGTCTAGAGCCGGACCTAGGTGACCACTAGATTCTAGGGTTTTGTGTGTTGCATTTGTTGTGTTGCATCATATTTTCAAAAATCCGTATCAATTTTCAAAACCAACACCGCATTCATATCTTTCCCCTAATTATAAATTCACGCTGCCACTTGTACTAACCTTTTTTAGTGCAAGATAGGCTGGACAACGGGTTTCTAGTGCCTGTTAAGTCCGCGTTTCCCTCATCGACCCTAAAGTCGGTATTTCTACATTTACCCTTTCTTTTAACCACCACCACACCCACATCGATGGATCCACCTCCATCGAACTTCTTTTCCACTACCCTGCCGCCGTCCGTTGGTGCGCAGAATCCACCTCGCATCTCTCTCCAAGAAAGATGCTATCCTACACGAGGCCCACTTTCCACCTGTCTTTCCATTCCACCAGCCAATGGGGAAAACTTTCAAATAAAACCCCAATACATCAACCTTCTACCAAAATTCCACGGTCTCGAGTCTGAGGACGCATACGTGTTTATCACGAAATTTGAAAATGTATGCGCAATGATGGGTACTTCACAGCTTTCTGTGGATGCTTTCCGTCTTCGTCTTCTCCCATTCACCTTGTGCGATTTAGCCGAGAAGTGGCTATATAACACTACCGCACATTCCATTTCAAATTGGGACGAATTCGTCAAAGCATTCCTTAAGAAATTTTACCCACATCACAAAACAGCTAGAGTCCGTAGCGAAATCTATCAATTCACCCAGCTTCCAAATGAAACATTTTCAAAATGTCTTGAACGTTTTAAGGATCTGTTAGTCCAATGTCCACATCACGGCATCCCGAGATGGGAATTATGCCGAATCATTTATGAGGGCATTACTCCTTACACAAGACAGACCCTTGAATCCATGTGTCAAGGCAACTTTATGACTAAAGATGATGGGGAAGCCTGGAATTTTCTAGAAGATTTCGCTGAAAAATCTTTACAGTGGGAGGGTGTGAGTCAATCATCTAGGGATGGCAATGATATTTCCATAGGAGTTAGAGCTGACATTTCAGCTATGCAAAAGAAACTTGAGACTATGGAAAACAAATTTTTAGCCGCCCTAAGTCAAATATCACTCTCCAAAACTGTATGTGGATGTTGTTCTGATCCGTCTCACTTGACGGAAGAATGTCCGTTTCAAGGCCCTGAGCATACCAATGCCTCATTTCAAAGACCTAGAAAAGATCCATCTTCCTCCACATATGATCAGGGTTGGAGGAATCACCCAAATTTTGCTTGGAACCAATCACAATTTCAAAACACGGTTCCAACCCAAAACAATTTCCAAGGGGTCCCTCCACCATAACAGCAGCCACCACTTCAATTGAGTCAGCACCCCTTTCAAGCACAAAATTTCCAAAATCCGGCCAACACTTTTGCACCGTCTAGTCCTTTGCGATTGACCAGTACAGATAATACCTCTACACTAGCACAAACCTTGGATACTTTCATGAAACAATTCATCCAAGGGACGGCAAGTTTGCAATCTTCCGTCGAGAATGTAATGAAGATCATTATCTCTCAAAATGATAATATCAAATCGATGGAAGCACAAATTGCACAACTAAAAGCCGAGATGAGTGCAAGGGAGAAAGGGAAACTTTCAGCTCAACCTTTACCCAATCCTAGCTATTCACATCATGTGGATGAGATCACGTTGAGATCTGGAAGAGTGCTTGACACTCACGTTGGGGAAGAGTTTGATGATACTAATAAATCAATCAATAACACCCCGGCTGAGACCTTTCCTCACACACACCCTTCTAATTCTGACCCCAGTTCTTCTACCCCACCATCTTCTTCCGAGCCTATTCTTCATTTCCCAAAAGGCTCTCCACTACAGCTTCACTAATCTCTAATTAGTGAAGAGGTAGCTTGAGTTAGAGTCTCCTCGACGTAGATCATCTTCGGCCTCGAAGACTTCAAGCAAGCTTGTTCGTTTCACCTTATTGAGTCCAACTAGAATCCGGGAGACCACTACTTGTAGCGAAGGAACTTCTACACGGAGCTGTTGAAGTGAAGGACCGGTCTAGAAAGGTCGTATTCCTTGTTCACTTAGATGTAAAGATGTTTACATGCATGTATTTTCTAATTCTCTAGTTAAGATTCTAGGGTTAGGATTGTTTAGCATGGCAAATTTTTGAAAATGGCATGGACGATGCCTCCTGAAACCTTGTTGTCGTGCTAGGTAATCCTACAAAAATAGCCTCAGTGAGTGGATCCGCTCCAATATTTCTATCTTTATCTCTCTATATCTCAACTTCGCGGAGAAAGACTATCTCCTGAAATGAGCGATGCCTGTCTTAGAATTTGTCTGGATATCTGATGGGACCCAGTACACAAATGAACTCCAAATCCAACAAACTTCTTAGACCGTATCATCCACTGAATTTAATCAGTATCCTGCACCATGCCTTCCTCAGTATCCGCTTGGACCACCTATCCAACATACTGCCCCTCAAAAGAGAGAAAATTATAACTCTAACAGTCACTCTGTCATCCAGGTCACCTTGGAAGCCTGAAATGATAACCGTCACCTGAAGGAGGCTACCGTTAGCATATACCAAGAACATCCACTTATGTTCATAACTACTTCCTAATGTTTCTCCAGGATTGGATTAATATATGTTTATTGCAGCCAGTGCAAAAACAATATCTGGTGTGGTACTTGACATCTCATGATTGACTCAATTGCCTAAGCAAGTGATATGCCAATCATGCAAATCTCTCTCCTCATCGGTCTAGAAGACATCTCTTTAGAGAGGGTGACTCCATCACCTGCGGGTACACTACCATGCCGGGAGTCGTCTATTCTAAAACACTTTAGAATAGTGTCAAGTACCCGAATTGGGACACTTCCCAAATCTAGATCTAAAACCATAAATATAGTCACTAGAATCCCTGATATTTTATCCAGATCCTATGTGGAGAAACAACTTGTGACAACCACAGTATAACCGATCGTATTATGGGAAGATCACTTCCTATCAAGAGCATGTTATCCAAAAACCAGGACATCACTCCCTACTACCTTCTTACCAGGTCCATCTGTTGTTCTGATGAAGTCAAACTCTATGACTGTCACATCAAAACTAGATAATCTATCTACGCTATTCTTGCTTTAGTCTATAAATAGACATAAGCTACTTGCCCATCATGCTTCCGCTGCTCCCACTGACTACAACAACCCTCTAGCAAAGTCATATGCACGTGCACTTCTAAAGCAAATTTAGAACGACGTTATACTCATCCACCTGCCAGATTTTATAGTCTAGAACAGCAATAGCGGCAAGCTTGGATCATCAAAAACCTCCCTATCACCGTCTTTGAGGAGACCGAAGTACCTCTCGTATTCCTGAGGTTACCCACCAAATCTGCGGAGTGGCTAATGGATTGTCGAAACCAATTGAATCTTTAGGTTCTACTAAATTTTCAGTAATCGTTTGTGGTTCTGGAATCACTTTCGGTTCTACCATACTCGTACCAATATTTTCTGAAATGAATTCATTTTACTAAAACAGGTGGAGAGTCAAGAACAATATAACTATTGATCCTCTAAATGGTAGAATGTTAACCATCGTCAAAGCCCGGGATAACCCACAAACTGCCATTACTGAAACATACCTTGAGTTTATCCGGATTCTAGTTTTAACCATAAGCCGGACAACTCCATATACCTTAACACCGTTAAGTTATGAATCCATTCTATATCCAATATAGAAACAAAGACACTAATTTAATTGAACCAGATTCAAAAAACAAGCAACTGTTTCCAGTGCATATCAACTAAATGGAAGGAGGCCAAGCAGCGTTACTCATCAAGGATACACCCACACATGAGTAACCTGAAAGAGAAGCAAATTCTCAAAACTATTACTTACGACAGAATACCTAGCACAAGTATCTACATCTTCGATCACCTTGAAAAATCCTGATACTTCCAACATATGGTTCTCTACCTTATTCTTATACCTATAATTTCTCAAAATTTGGACCTTGTATTTCAATAAAATATTTGTCTAAAACTAGAGAAGTCATGAGTAAACAGAATATAGTACGAGTACCAACCCCTTTGTTCTCACGGACATCGGATAACATACAATACTTTGTATAAGTCCACTGAGTTTAATAACTCAAACCATGTGCGTCGTAGGTTGAAAAACTGTACTATGGTTAAGAAGAATTACAACGTTGTTAAATGCTCGTTACCTAACCATCAACTGATATTGGTAAATGTCATAGACATAATTTCAAAAAGTTATATCTCACTTTATAAAATAAACGTACAAATATATCAGTTTGAACTGGTGCATAACAACGGATATTCAAAACCAAATATTTTCTCTTGCAAGTTTAGATTGGTTATTAGTTTATCTAAACAGGATGGCTCCCACTGTTCCTCGAATCCTCCTTCAAACCATAAAATAATAATTGGTCAGGATTAATCTAACTGTTACAATTCTTGCTTAACCTTTCGGTCAGGCAAGTGTTGGTACTTCGATGGAGGTTTTCCAACGCTTTCATGAAGTCTCTTAATTACATAACCTCTTTTCCCTGGAGGCGTAGCCCCGCTAACACCGTTCTAGGCACCTACTTGGTTTATAGCACTGATTGTTTAGTGAAAAATCTCCCGAAGAGTAACGGATACTCACAGTAGGATTGGGATCCAAATATCATCATCTGAAAACCTTGAAGGAATCCTACTAAAATCATCACACTCCAAATTGTATGCAACACTAGCAAGTTTCAATTTCCTTAGAAACTCCCAATATGGATTTTTGCCGCAGGCGCTTATGACCTTGACGAAGGCCAACATATCATAATGTAGGGTTACTAGGCACACTAAGGAGGTTCTACAAGGCATCAACCATGCCGGATTAAAATTTTAGCCGTGCCGAATAACTCTAAACAAGATCGTTGCTAGAAAATTAGGGTTACACATGCAAGTTAAACTCTTTAAACACTAAGTGAATACGAAATACAACCTTTGTAGATCGGTCCTTCACTTCTAAAGCTCCTTGTAGTAGTCCCTTCGCTGCGATCATCGAACACCCGGACTCTCGGACGGCTCCATGAGAAGAGGCAACGGTATTGCTTGAAGCTTTCGAGGCCGAAGATGATCTGCGTCGAAGGAATACGAACTCAAGATTCTACTTCACTAACCAAAGATTTAGTGAAGCAAACACCCTAAACTAAAGTGCTAGTCTAGTAGAAGATGGTGAAATAGGAAATGGGTACACTTTAGAATTTGATTTCTTACTTAGGTTCTCTCTCTTTTTCAAACCCTAGAAAGAATTTCAAGGAGGAAGAAGATGAGCTCAAAATGAGAATGAAACTTGATCAAGAGAGAGCATGAGCTAACCATGGTGAGTGAGTATCATATACTAACTCATGTAGAGACATTACCATGGCTAATCATAGTGGTTAGGTTAGTTAATATCTTAAGTAAAACAAAACTAGTGGACTAAGTCAATGCAACATAAGCTTCATGAAGCTTCATGCATATGAACTCATTATCCACTAATTTTAGAATTACTTTAAATATAAAAACCTAATACTATAATAAGTATAGTATAAGTCTTATACACCCATGTAATGTGTAGCAACAACCATGATACAATTTGTGCACTAATAAATATATATCACATATATATTAACTTGTGCACAAGTGAGAAAATCAAATGCTTAAGTGAACCAATGTTAGTTAATGTAAATTAGTATATCACATATACAATCATACACTAAATTATTAAATCAACACTTGACTTAATAATCCGGTTATATCACATATAACCGACTAATATCCAATGTATCGACTTATTGAATCAACACTTGATTCGATAACTTGGTTATATCGCATATAACCGATCGACACAAACATCGCGAGAATAGAATATGGTATCACATACTCATATTATTCTCTATCCCGCACATATCACATATGCGCTCCTATTTCGTTTTTCCTGAGCCAGTATAACCTCTATGTAAGACTCTAAAGACTCGTCAATACGCCGGCAGTAGGTGATGATCATATCAAACACCCACAAGCCGTCAGCGGTACTAGCTGGACGTAACAGCTACCCGGGTATTGAACGATCAGAAGATCAGCAAGCAAGCCCACTCCAACTCCTGCAAAAATCCTGACGGTGACACTACCGTACAGTCCGGTCTCCTCGTCTGATATGTCGCATATCAAGTCTAGGGGTGGTAAAACGTCAGACCCCAATAACCGATAAGTCAGGCCGATATGAGGCTCATAACGGGTCGAGAAACTACTGGTAACACTTACCAGCATATCTCTAAACCAGCCCTGGCCAGGAACTTCCCTGTTACGGCCAATCGAGCATAGCGCAACATCAACCCCCAATACCGGGAGAGACGAAACCCCTCCTATCGCTCATTGCCTCCATGTGACTCGGGACTGTACCCAAAAACCACCGTTTTGCATGCCCTCTTGGACGTGGTAAGGTGGAAATCAAAGCACAGTGGGAATCACACAAGACTCTATGACGATCTCGGGTCTACAGACTAACCTGTACCAGTGTCACCAGAGAACTGCCATCTGACGTAAGGTATAGTACCATCTGGGAGTTCTCAGCGAGTCCTTCCAGTATACCCAGTCTCTACTGATCACCCGTATGTCATCTCTAATGTCAAACACCAATGGATATGGGATCATCCATCGCCCATCTGTATGGGTCGAGAAGGCATACGCTAGTCTACTCTGGTATATCGATGCCCCGTCTCAATACACCCACGACTAGGGACCTTGAAGGATGTACTTATAGACTACCATGTCCCCACTAGTATGATCCGCATAATAATCCAGGTAGTCAAGTACACATCCTAAGGGCTTTACCTGTAAGTGCACGGCGGCGCCCCGGCCGTCAATCCGACGCCGGAATGCGGAAGCGGTGATAAACTTTAATTTTTCAAACCGGCACCACCGCGCACTAACTACCCGGATCGGGCCATTAACTAGTCCTAGCTAACTACAAGACGGGTTAGAGATATACCGAGTGATCCGTGTCCTCCGGTCTTCTCGTCGTCGTCCAGATCTCCCGCGAAATCTCCGTCCATCACGTCCTCGTCGGAAAGGCACCACGTAGCCGATATCTTTTACGAGCTCCCACCTCTGGACCGAGGCAACTCGAGCGCGAAGTTGGCTAGCCGACGCGTCCAAGGAATGCTGTAGACTAGTGTAGAAACTTGTCTCTTGGGGTTTATGAAGTTGCCTTTGGTGATGGAGGAATGAACAAGATATGAACTTGGGAATTTTTGGTGGCAAGATAAAATGAGATGAATGATAAATTTCCCACCCCAAAAATGAAATGAACCTCTCCCTCATTTTTCTCTCTTCTCCCTTCAAATTGTGGCCGGCCTCCTCAAGTGAGAAATGGTGGTGGAGTCAAAAAACATAATACAAGAGGGAGGTGAGTGTAGTAAAAGGTGGAGGGTGACCACAACCAAAAAGGTAAACCTCTCATCAAAAACCAAATCAATCTTAATCCTTTCTAATCTCATTAATGCACCACCATCATGAATGAAAAAGCAAAAGATGCTTAATCAATTATAATGCCACAAGTGCATGAAACCCCCTCCACAAATGTTATTTGCAAACTTGCAAATAACCCCCTCTATCGGAAAAGTCCGGCCGGAAAAGAACAAAGTAAAACCGGTCGGAACGGAATGCAAACTGGCAACTCCAGAAAACTGGTCCCGTAATAAATTACAGGAAAAACCCCAATACTGTGTATACACACCCGCATTTGTATTCCCACTGAACACAAATGCAAAGAGACAAAATCTACACTGTACTATACTAGGATCCGGCTTAAACCAAAGCCGGCTAGTAATATCCGTCCGATCCTGATCCGTGCAATACCGCACGTATCTGATCGAACCCTGCCATATATCCATACGGCCTCTAGTACAAACCGTCCGATCCTGATCCGTGCAATACCGTACGTATCTGATCGGACCCTGCCATATCTCCATACGGCCTCTACAGCGTTTCGCCCGAAAGCTTGAGTAACTGTATGTGTGGTGGACTCTAAAGACTCATCAATACTATGGCTGTGGATTTAACCACTAGCATGTCAGAGGTATAAGCCAATACGTAATGGGCCACCAGCTATTGACAAAAAGGGACGTCGATGAGCGAACTCATCCTGACACCCTACTGAGCCTGTCAGTGACAATATCCGTACAGTCCGGTCCGTTCGCCTATGAGCATCGCATGGCGGGCCAAGGTGGTTGGTACAAGTCAGACCCCCAAAAGCGGTACAAGTCGTGTCGGAGTGTAGCCCAGAACACCCTGAGATACTACTGGAATACCTACCAGTAAATCTCCTGCCTTGGCCAAGGACTTCGTGTAATGGCTCTCCTAAATACAGCGCGAACTCACCCCCAATACCGGGAGAGACGAACCCTGAAGATCCGCTCACTGCCTCCATGTGGCTCGAGACTGTACCCAACTAAAACCTGTTTACACGTCTCCTTTGAGCGTGGTAGGGTAGTAATCAAAGTACAGTGGGAACCCACACGAGACAAATGACGATCCCCAGGTCAATGAACTAACCTGTACACATGTCACCAGGGAACTGCTATCTGACGTCAGGTATAAGACCAACTAGCATGTTCCCGGTGAGTCCTGTCCGGTGTACTCATAACCCAATGAGCACCTGTATACATCTTAGGTGAACCAACTGACACCAGTGGCTTGTGAGACCGGCCACCGCCCCTCGTCGGGGTCTCGACTGTATACACTAGTCTACTCTGGAGAATCGATGCCCTGTCTCGAAACTCCCACGACTAGGGACCATTTAAGGATGTGCTTATAGACGACCAGCTCCCACGTATATGATCGCCCTCATACTGCTGGCAGTCAAGAAAGAATCCTAGGGGCTCTATCAACGTGTAATAGCGACCTGTAAAGTCACCTAAAGCAGTACACGATGATAAAGGTAAACCAGATAGCATACTATCAACTTGAGTAAGACTGTCCTATCAGGATAGGTCCTCCCTCAATCATTGCAATCACGTACCTGTGATCCAATAATTGACTCTGAGGGCACTATCTCCAACAATCTCCCACTTGCACTCAAGGCTAATTATTGCGATGTGGCATACTCACAGCCCGTGTGATACCGAACACCCAACTCCTCTACTTGTCAGTCTCAAAAAACTCGTTTGCGAAACTATTGCGTTCGAGGAATAGCCTCAGTGAGTGGATCCGCCTTGATGTTTCTTTCTAGGTCTCTCTATATCTCAAGTTCGCAGAGAAAGCCATCTCCCGAAATGAGCAATACCTGTCTTAGAATGTCTGGATGTCTGATGGGACCTACCTCATAAATGAACTCCAAATCCAAATTTCTTAGACTGTACCGTCAACTGAACTTAATCAGTATCCTGCGCCATGCCTCCCTCAGTATTGCCTTGGACCACCTGTCCAAAATACTGCCCCTCATCAGAAGGAAAAACTATAACTCTGACAACCTCCTTGTCGTCCAGGTCACCTTGGAAGCCTGGAATGATAACTGTCTCCCGAATGAGGCTGTCGTTATCATATCCCTAGAACATCCACTTATGTTCTAAAACTGCTTCCGACTGTTTCTCCAGGATTGGATCAATGTTAACTTACTGCATCTAGTGCAAGAACAACATCTGGTGTGGTACTTGACATCTCATGATTGACTCAATTGCCTGAGCAAGTGATCTGCCAATCATGCACATCCCTCTCCCCTTTAGTCTGTAAGACACCTTTAGAGAGGGTGACTCCATCACCTGCAGGTACACTACCGTGCCAGGAGTCATCCATTCTAAATACTCTTAGAATGCTGTCCAAGTACCCAGATTGGGAAACCACCCAAATCTAGATCTAAAACCATAGATCTAGTAACCAGTATGTTTGATATAATGTCCAAATCCCATGTGGAGAAACCACTGTGTGACGACCAAAGTGTAACCGATCGTAGTATAGGAATATCACTTCCTACTCTGTGTATGTCATCCAAATACTAGGACATCACACCCTACTACCTTCTCAACAGATCCATCCCCTATTCTGATGAAGTCAAACCTATGACTGTCACGTCAGAAAAAGATGATCTTTCTCCGCTATATCTGCTTTAGTCTATAAATAGACATAAGCTACCCGTCCACCAATGCTTCCGCTGCTCCCACTGACTACGACAACCCTCTGGCAGAGTCATATACGCATACACTTCTAAAGCCAGTTTAGAACGACGCTATACTCATCCTCCCGCCGGGTCTCGCAGCCTGGAACAACAACAATGGCAAGTGTGGGTAAACAAGAACCTCCCTGTCACTGTCCTTGAGGCTACCGGAGTACCTCTCGGGTGCCTGAGGTTACCCACCTTATCTGCGGAGTGGCCAATGGAATGTCAAATCAGATTGAATCTTTAGGTTCCTATCAAATCTTCAGTAATCGTTTGTGGTTCTGGAATCACTTCCAGTTCTACCATACTCCCACTACTGTTTTCTGAAAAAATCCAATTTTATTAAAACTGTGGTGAGTCAAGAACAATATCACTATTGATCTTCCAGATGGTAGAAAGTCAACCCTCGTCATAGCCTGGGTCAACCCACAAACAGCCATTACAGAAACGTGCCTTGAGTTGTCCAGTGTCTGGTTTTAATCATAAGCCGGACAACTCCCCGTACCTTAACACCGTTAAGATATGAACTGTTCTATATCCAATATAGAACCAGAGGCACTGATTTAATTGAACCAGATTCAAATCATGCAGCTGTCTCCAGTGCATATCAACTAAATGGAAAGAGGCCGATCAGCGTTACTCAACTTAGGAATGCTTCCAATTATGAATAACCTGAAAGAGAAACAAGATCTCTTAATCATTACTATCAACTGAATACCATACACAAGTATCTACATCTTCGATCACTTTGAAGAATCCCGATACTTGCTACACCTGGTTCTCTACTCTATTCAGATACCTATAACTTCTCAAAATTCGGACCCCGTGTTTCCGCGAAACACCTGTCTAAAAACTAGAGAAGTCATAAGTAAACCGAATATAGTATGAGGACCATCCCCTCTGTCCTGATGGACCCTGGACAACATACAATACTCTGTATAAGTCCCTTGAGTCTGATAACTCATTCACTGTGTGTGGTAGGTTGAAAACTGTACTATGGTTATGAAGAATTATACCGCTGTTTAATTCTCCTTACCTAACCATCCACTGATATAGGTAAATGTCATCGACATAATTTCAAAAAGGTATATCTCACTCTATAAAAATAGACGTACAGATTTATCGATTTGAAATTGGTGCATAACAGCGGATATTCAAAACCAAATATTTGCCGACCGGCAAACAGCCCAGGTGATTTCCTCAAATATCACCGATTACAACGAATCCCGATATAATGAGGATGATCACCCAATTCCCAATAATTTACTCCCACTCATCATCTGTAAAACCATACAGATGTGAGAATCATACCTGGTAAATACATACCCTGGAGTAAGTATCTAATCGGGAAATCAGTTTTCTTTCAACATTACACAGTGAAACTGAAACATTGAAATGTTTCGATGGGGTATCCCGGTATTCCTAGTAATGCCTCTTCCAGATTCACGACTGTAACCGTATAATTCTTTGCCACCTCTCCAAATCCCTTTATATGTCTTTAGTCATTACCTTCTGCACACCCTTTTAGGCCAAATGGTTTTCTTCCTTCCCTACCGTTCGGCACCAGCCTATGGTTTGGAAGAAGACTATCCAATAAGCATAATGGGCGTACTGTCCTAATCCTAGGAACACTCGCAAAGCGAGAGAAGGTGAAGATAAAAGACAACCGAATAAACCTTATTCCTATTTCTCCTAAACCATAATCCATCCCCGAACTGGAACAAGTTCCTTTCGAGTTCGTATATAACCATACGATGGAGTATCCAATAAACTGTAGATCTTCGTAGTGATACGGTGTGTCCTGGAGAAATACATAGGTGATTTAGGATTGGCGAAGAAATATTTGGTATGGTCGTGAATAGCAGTCACAATTTACTTTGCCCTCTTACTAATCCCTTTCTTTGTCTTTACTTAATACCTTCTGTACACCGTTTAGGCTAATTGGTATTCTTCATTCCCCACCATTCGGCACCAGCCTAAGGTTTGGAAGAAGACTATCCAATTTGCGTAATAGGTGTACTATCTCCTAAGCCAAGGAGTACTCGCAATCTGAGAGAGAAGGTAAAAGGAAAAGACAACTGAATAGTCCTATTCGTTTTCTCCAGAACCGGAAACCATCCTCGAATAAATTCCTTCGAGTTCGTATCTAACCATACGATGGTTTTGTCCAATGGAAGTGGACGTTCGTAGTAATACGGGGTGTCCTGGAGAAAAGAGTAAAAGTAGGAGTGGCAATGAGGTTAGCGACTCTGACAATCCAAAAGCCAGTGTTAAAGAAGGTTCGGTTAATTTTGGTCACTGAGTCATAGTCTTAGGGTCGGGTCAATGGTCGCTGCTGAAGAGAGAGAGAAAAGAAACACTTAGCGTGCACTCTATCCTAGATCAGAATGGTAATCACTTTATCTAATCAGGAAACCTCCCACCGTACCTCAAATTCTCCTCCAAACCTGAAAGAAGAATTAGTCGGGGTCACCCGAGAAGTAAACTAACTCATCAGTAGGAATCGGGATCCAACTGTCATCGCATGATAACGTGACGGAATCCGCTCACGGTGTCACACTCCAGAAGGTATGCGCATATCTGGCAAGTTTCAGTTCTTTTGAAACTCCCAATGTGGATTTTTACCCCATGCTTTTATGACCTTGACTTTGGCCAACATATCATAAGTCACATGTCAAGTTCTACCCGTCATTATCCAGGTTAATTTGAACCCACCCGTACCTACCCTTGACTTTGGCCAAAATGGCAGTACGACTGTCCCAAACCAATGCATCTATCTATGCTGCATATGAATACCCAATAGCTACCAAACACTGTGCCTTGACTTTGGCCAACATACACAGCTTGAATACTATTGACTATTCATATGAAACGACGGAGGGCTACGAATGGTTTCTGGCGAAAACCTTTAACGTAATGAACTTGATATCGTTGAAGGAACTGTTAGCTTTATAAAAATATAGTGACGAAAACCTTTGCTAAAGAGGTCACTCCCGGTGAAGGGATCTCGGCTCTTTTCCCGTAGAATGAGGTGCAGGATATTCCAACTGAGTACCACGATGCAAAGCAAAAGCAATCGGCTATAGTGAAGTTATTGCCCTGACGCAAACTTCTGTCCAAGGGGTCACTCCCGGTGAAAGGATCTCGGCCCTTGCCTCGTCGACTGAGGAGCAGGATATTCCAACTGAATACCACGATGCAAAACAAAAGAGAACGTCCTTGCAATAACAGCTTTTTGAAAAGTATTCCAACAACATCAGAATAGGTTTGTTTTTAACATGCATTGATCCGAATCAACGCAGTCCCATCAATTGATCACACCAATAAAGAACGAAAATAATATGACGTACGTATATGCCATCCGCATTCGCCACTGGGTCCTGTCATTACCCGTTAGGTTAGCTAACTAACGACAGAGCGGGGAATGGACTAGCGCGGATGCAAAACATATACAACATCTACTAATATATATACCAATATATTATATTTCGCTCAAGGCGTGAAAAAAATGCAACATCACAGAAATGTACAGCATCACCGAGCAATACAGATATCTGGGATCCCCGGGTTTCACAGAGCCACTACTGAAACCCGACGTTCCCCTGGTCATGTGGATAGCCTGTGCAATGAAATCCTAGACCCCTACGGGTGCGGCAAGTTACCCGCCAAAACCTGAAGCGAGGCAGCCCACTTCAGCAACGTGAATGGACCACCCGGCACTTCACGGAATCCGGTAACTTGGGCACCCCTCCTGGGTCAACCTGTACCCCCTACGAGTGTGGCGAATAGCCTGCCAATTCTAGAGTGAAGCCCCCTCCGTCTCAATGCCATGAGATGCGGGCTTGTTGCCTTCTAGAACCCGGCTATCCGTGCACCCCACCGCGGGGTAATCCTAGTACAGAAAGTAAAATATACATACAACGGGTACATCGACCGCAACCTGGTCGTGCCCCAAAATAATAATACAAACAGGCAGTGACGGCAGTCCACATGTCGGACGCTCGCCCCGCAATATCAAATGTACATAATACAACAAAACTGTACTACCACTGCAACCAGGCTATCCCCCACGACCGATCCGCAACATCACAGCAAAATCACAGAACATCAATGTGAATGTCACGTTCGCAAATCCGTCTAACCGGGCTATAGCAGTTAGACAGGATTTACCGATCAAGTGACATTCACGGTCGCAGATATAATGTAAATACTGTGAACTAATGTGTTTAAAATATCCGATCGATCAAATTTTACCAAGTGGGCCCCCAAGCAATACTGTAGCACTCATAGAAATTCTGGGCCCAAACAAAGTATACTAAAACCCCTATTTTCAGCCCACAAGCCCACTGCAAAAAAATGATGACGTGAATCCACATTCCTGCGGCGGAAACGCGGCCAAAGAGGGGTTATGGCCGCGGTTCCGCGGTCGTACGGAAGGATCAGGGCACCAAATTTTTCCAGTGTTCTTAGGACTTTCAGTACATCACTTTTCTACAACCTGAAAAAAATTTCGAGACAAAAATATTTCGACAGAAACTGATGCATGAGAAAAACAAGGTTTTGGAATTTTTGTTCGATCGGAAATGTAAAACACATTAGACAAAGCTAAACTATGTTAATGGCGAGGCTCTGATACCACTGTAAGTGCACGGCGGCGCCCCGGCCGTCAATCCGACGCCGGAATGCGGAAGCGGTGATAAACTTTAATTTTTCAAACCGGCACCACCGCGCACTAACTACCCGGATCGGGCCATTAACTAGTCCTAGCTAACTACAAGACGGGTTAGAGATATACCGAGTGATCCGTGTCCTCCGGTCTTCTCGTCGTCGTCCCGATCTCCCGCGGAATCTCCGTCCATCACGTCCTCGTCGGAAAGGCACCACGTAGCCGATATCTTTTACGGGCTCCCACCTCTGGACCGAGGCAACTCGGGCGCGAAGTTGGCTAGCCAACGCGTCCAAGGAATGCTGTAGACTAGTGTAGAAACTTGTCTCTTGGGGTTTATGAAGTTGCCTTTGGTGATGGAGGAATGAACAAGATATGAACTTGGGAATTTTTGGTGGCAAGCTAAAATGAGATGAATGATAAATTTCCCACCCCAAAAATGAAATGAATCGCTCCCTCATTTTTCTCTCTTCTCCCTTCAAATTGTGGCCGGCCTCCTCAAGTGAGAAATGGTGGCGGAGTCAAAAAACATAATACAAGAGGGAGGTGAGTGTAGTAAAAGGTGGAGGGTGACCACAACCAAAAAGGTAAACCTCTCATCAAAAACCAAATCAATCCTAATCCTTTCTAATCTCATTAATGCACCACCATCATGAATGAAAAAGCAAAAGATGCTTAATCAATCATAATGCCACAAGTGCAAGAAACCCCCTCCACAAATGTTATTTGCAAACTTGCAAATAACCCCCTCCATCGAAAAAGTCCGGCCGGAAAAGAACAAAGGAAAACCGGTCGGAACGGAATGCAAACTGGCAACTCCAGAAAACTGGTCCCATAATAAATTACAGGAAAAACCCCGATACTGTGTATACACACCCGCATTTGTATTCCCACTGAACACAAATGCAAAGAGACAAAATCTACACTGTACTATACTAGGATCCGGCTTAAACCAAAGCCGGCTAGTAATATGCGTCCGATCCTGATCCGTGCAATACCGCACGTATCTGATCGAACCCTGCCATATATCTATACGGCCTCTAGTACAAACCGTCCGATCCTGATCCGTGCAATACCGCACGTATCTGATCGGACCCTGCCATATCTCCATACGGCCTCTACAGCGTTTCGCCCGAAAGCTTGAGTAACTGTATGTGTGGTGGACTCTAAAGACTCGTCAATACTATGGCTGTGGATTTAACCACTAGCACGTCAGAGGTATAAGCCAATACGTAACGGGCCACCAGCTATTGACCAAAAGGGACGTCGATGAGCGAACTCATCATGACACCCTACTGAGCCTGTTAGTGACAATACCCGTACAGTCTGGTCCGTTCGTCTATGAGCATCGCATGGCGGGCCTAGGGGGTTGGTAAAAGTCAGACCCCCAAAAGCGGTACAAGTCGTGTCGGAGTGTAGCCCAGAACACCCTGAGATACTACTGGAATACCTACCAGTAAATCTCCTGCCTTGGCCAAGGACTTCGTGTAATGGCTATCCTAGACACAGCGCGAACTCACCCCCAATACCGGGAGAGACGAACCCCTGAAGATCCGCTCACTGCCTCCATGTGGCTCGGGACTGTACCCAACTAAAACCTGTATGCACGTCTCCTTTGAGCATGGTAGGGTAGTAATCAAAGTACAGTGGGAACTCACACGAGACAAATGACGATCCCCAGGTCAATGAACTAACCTGTACACATGTCACCAGGGAACTGCTATCTGCCGTCAGGTATAAGACTAACTAGCATGTTCCCGGCGAGTCCTGTCCGGTGTACTCATAACCCAAAGAGCACCTGTATACATCTTAGGTGAACCAACTGACACCAGTCGCTTGTGAGACCGGCCACCGCCCCTCGTCGGGGTCTCGACTGTATACACTAGTCTACTCTGGAGAATCGATGCCCTGTCTTGAAACTCCCACGACTAGAGACCATTTAAGGATGTGCTTATAGACTACCAGCTCCCACGTATATGATCGCCCTCATACTGCTGGCAGTCAAGCAAGAATCCTAGGGGCTCTATCAACGTGTAATAGCGACCTGTAAGGTCACCTAAAGCAGTACACGATGATAAAGGTAAACCAGATAGCATACTATCAACTGTAAGTCGATGTACAACACCCCACGACTTGCGGGGAGGCGGAAATTTGAAAAACGATCTTGTTCTTTGCTTAAACATCGACTAACCGCATGAATCGAAGCTAAACGATAACTAACATGAAGCATAGAAGTTCTATACTACTATGTTTAGGGATTATACCTAACGAATCGTGTCCTTCGTCTTTGCGAACTCCACCTCCTCCTCGGCCTTCTCGAAGTAGTAGACGATCCACCCGAGAGCTTTACTCCAAGCTTAGCCTCTAAACTTGAGGCAACTAACCTTCTTTAAGTGCTAATCAAAGAAGCTAGGTGATATAGAGTGAGGGTTATGGTTTAATTAGTCTAACTAATCCTTGTACTCAACACATGAGAGGGGTGGATTAGGGTTTGAAGAGGGAGAGCTTGAGGAGAGAGAAGATGAACATCATCATGAAGTGAGAATAATGAGTTATCATAATATATATCAATCATTTCTTTTTATCAAGAAAAGAAAAAAAAATCAATTTAACAACCATGCTTGATAATATCTAGTGATGATTCATCTCCATGAGTCATTAAGCATTTATGATGCTTTAATGACATGGATGAATCATCCATATGACTCACTAATCACATTCATTGTATATGCCATCTAAACCCCTTAGTCACCCCCTTCTAGAAGCTTCTCGCGCAATTACGAGAACGCCCCTCCTTTCCGCAAAAATACGGAAAAACTTTAGACTGTATAAATCCAATAACAGGATACCAGTAACTGGCTTAAACCAAAGCCGACTGGTAAAAACTGTCCGAAAGTCGTACGTGCGTAAACACACGTATGCGTCCGAACCCTTGTCGTAAAACCATACGACCTCTATATCGTTTCGCCTGGAGTAGGGAAACTCTCTGTGTGGGACTCTAGAGACTCGACTACTACGCTGGCAGTGGGTTTAACCACAGACCGCAAGCGGCACTAGCTGTACGTAACGGTCCCCAGGTAGATTTCGATAAGAAGGCCGATGAGGAAACCCATCCGAACTCCTACTGAGTCTGATGTGACAATCTCCATACAGTCCGGTCCGTTCGTCTAAGACTATCGCATATCGGGCCTAGGGGGCGGCAAGCGTCAGTCCCCTAATAGCGGTATAAGTCGTGTCGAAGGGAAGCCCATTACACCCTGAGAAACTACTGGAACCTACCAGCAAATCTCGCTTGCCCTGGCCAGGGACTTTGCGCAATGCTCTCTAACACAGCGCGATATCAACCCCCAATACCAGGAGAGACGAATCCTGTTTAACCGCCACTGCCTCTAAGTGCTCGGGACTGCACCCAACTGCTACCTGTTTGCACGACTCCTTTGAGCCATGGTAGGGTAGCAATCTAAGAACAGTGGGACACACTCGAGGCGAAGTAGCAGTGTCAAGTCTGTGGACTATGCTGTACTCATGTCACCTGGGAACTGTTCACTGACGACTGGTATAAAACCAACCAACAGTTCCCTGTGAGTCCTGTCCGGTGTACCCGTAACCTAACGAGCACCTGCATACTATCTCCAGTATGACGTACTGACGGCTGTGGGACAGGCCATCTCCCCAACTGGGATGAGAAGCGTACACACTAGTCTACTCCGGAGTATCGATGCCCTGTCTCGATAATCCAACGATTAGGGACCTTAATAAGGATGTGCTTGTAGACTACCTAGCCTCCATTAGTGTGAGTGCCATCACAACGCTGGTAGTCAAGCAAGATCATAAGAGCTCTATCAATACGTATACTCACATATTAAGATAGAAAAACCAAGTAGCATACTACAATGTTTCGCAAGACTGTTATATACATGTGAATATCCCAAGCTTCCATTAAGTAATATACAAACTAGTATGATACAATAATGGCCCCTAGGGCATATACACTAACAATCTCCCACTTGCACTAGGGCGATGTATTGTCATATCGAAGACCAATGATCTCGAGTAGCCTCTCGAACTGAATCTGAGGTAGGGCCTTCGTGAATGGATCAGCAATGTTCTCTTCAGAAGCAACTCTCCGAACCTCGATCTCCTGACGATCAATGATCTCCCTGATCAGGTGATACCGCCTCAAGATGTGTCTGGATTTCTGATGGGACCTTGGTTCCTTCGCTAAAGCTATAGCTCCGTTGTTGTCGCAATACAGAGGTATTGGATCAACTATGGTAGGAACCACCTGAAGTTCTGTTAGGAACTTCTTCATCCAGACTGCTTCTTTTGCGGCATTGCAAGCAGCTATATACTCCGCTTCCATCGTTGAGTCAGCAACGGTGTCCTGCTTGGAACTCTTCCAGCACACCGCCCCTCCATTAAGGGTAAAGACATAACCCGACATGGACTTGGAATCGTCCTTATCACTCTGGAAGCCGGAATCAGCAAAGGCCTCCAACCTGAGGTCTTTTCCGCCGTAAACTAAGAACATCTCCTTAGTCCTTCTCAGGTACTTGAGAATGTTCTTTACTGCTATCCAATGCTTCTCCCCTGGGTCTGACTGATACCGGCTTACCACGCTCAGTGCGTAAGCTACATCTGGTCTGGTGCACAACATCGCATACATTATAGAGCCTACCGCAGAAGCGTAGGGTATAATAGACATGCGTTCCCTTTCCAAATCAGTCTTGGGAGACATCTCTTTGAAGAGGGTGATTCCGTGACAAGCCGATAAATTACCGCGCTTAGAATCCTCCATACTGAATCTTTTCAGTACAGTGTCGATATACCTGGACTGCGAAAGTCCCAACATCCTCTTGGATCTATCACGATAGATCCGGATCCCCAGAATGTAAGAGGCATCACCCAGGTCTTTCATGGAGAACCTGTGTGACAAGAATCCTTTGACAGATTGTAGCATAGGAATGTCATTTCCTATCAATAGAATGTCATCCACGTACAAGACGAGGAATACAACACTTCTGGCTATAACTTTACTATATATGCACGGTTCATCTGGATTTTTGATAAAGTCATATTCTTTGACTGTCTCATCAAAACAGATGTTCCAACTCCGCGATGCCTGCTTTAGTCCATAAATGGACTTAAGCAGCTTGCATACTTTCCCGCTGCTCCCACTCTGATTGAAACCCTCTGGCAGATCCATATAGACGCACTCTTCTAAATTTCCATTCAGAAAAGCCGTCTTTACGTCCATCTGCCAGATTTCATAATCATGGAAGGCAGCAATAGCAAGAAGGACCCGAATGGATTTGAGCATAGCCACTGGAGAAAAAGTTTCGTCATAGTCCAAACCAGGTCTTTGACGAAAATCCTTTGCAACAAGTCTAGCCTTATAGGTTTCCACCTGTCCATCTACACCAATCTTTTTCTTGAAGATCCATTTGCATCCTATGGGTTTTACCCCATCTGGAGCAAAGTCCAAATTCCATACTTTGTTGGTGTACATGGACTCCATTTCGGTCCGCATTGCATCTAGCCATCGTACCGAGTCGCCGCTCTGGATGGCCTGCTGGAAGTCAGTAGGTTCATCATCATCTATGATGCAATCCTCTCTATCCCCATCTATGAGAAAACCGTAGTATCTCTCAGGCGGATGAGACGGCCTACTACTCCTGCGGAGGGGTGCGGGAATGTCCTGTACTTCTTGAACTTCCGGTTCTACCAAACTTTCAGTAGCAGTTTGTGGTTCTGGAATTTCTTCCAGTTCTATTTCGCTCCCACTTATTTCCTTTTCTAAAAACAGATGTTCCAGAAAATGGGCATTACGAGAAACAAAGACCTTTTGTTCCTCTGCGTAATAGAAATAATATCCTTTGGAGTTCTTTGGATATCCCACAAACATACATTTTACTGATCGTGCCTCGAGCTTGTCCACATGCTGCTTTTTAACAAAAGCTGGACATCCCCAAATCTTCATATGCTGAAGATGGGGTTTCTTCCCAGTCCACATCTGATATGGAGTGGTAGGCACAGTCTTGGTAGGAGCCCTGTTCAGAAGATATGCTGCTGATTCTAGCGCATAACCCCAAAAAGATCGCGGTAACTCAGCATTACTCATCATGGATCGTACCATATCCAATAGGGTTCGATTCCGTCTCTCCGATACACCGTTATGTTGTGGAGTGTATGGAGGAGTAAGCTGAGAGAGAATTCATTTCTCTTTTAGGTAACCTAGGAACTCGGCACTCAAGTATTCACCACCTCGATCAGATCTAAGTGTCTTGATACTTTTGCCGGTTTGGTTTTCTACTTCATTCTTATACTCTTGGAATTTCTCAAAAGCCTCAGATTTATGTTTCATCAGATAAATGAATCCGTATCTTGAGTAATCATCCGTGAAAGTAATGAAATAGGAAAAACAACCTCTTGCATGTGTAGACATTGGACCACATACATCGCTGTGTATGAGTCCAAAGAGCTCGCTCGCTCTTACTCCTTGTCCAGTGAATGGAGTCTTTGTCATCTTTCCTTTGAGACAAGATTGACAAGTGTTATAAGTTTGATATTCGAACGAGTCCAAATATCCTTCTCTATGCAACTTAGTCAACCTTCTCTCATTGATGTGACCCAGTCTACAATGCCATAAGAAAGCTTTATTTAAATCTGGAGACTTTCTTTTTAGTGTGTTCTGGACATTGAAAATTTGGAGTTGGTTTAAAACATATATACCGTTATTTAGTGTACCGGACCCAATCAAACCATGATTAAGGTGGATGTTAACAACATCTCTTACAAACGTGAAATCATAACCTTTATTTGATAACAAGGAAACTGATATGATATTACACGTTAAGCTTGGTACAAAAAAACAGTTATGTAAAACCAAAATGTGTCCACTCGTCAATCCTAGGTGATAATCCCCGACGGACGCAACTCCCACGCTAGCTCCGTTAGCAACCTTTAGGGTCATATCACCTTCCTTCAACACTCTACGGTTTCTCAGTGCCTGCAATGAATTGCAATATGGGATCCTGATCCGGTATCCAATACCCAGAAAGTAGAGTTGATCGACAGACAATTCTCAATTACAAACACACCTGAAGTCGAAGCCACAGCTTGCTTCGGTTCCTGGTTCTTGGCGTTCCACGCCTTGCAATCTTTCTTCTAGTGCCCTTTCCTGTGACAATGGAAGCACTCATCCTCGCCCACTACCGGTACCGCAAACTTTTTCTTTCCCTTCCCTCCCACCTTACTTACACCTCCTCTAGGTTTGGGGACGACCTTCTTCTTCCTTCCTTTGGCCCTAGCCTTGGACCCGGAAGAAGATGCACCGCCAACAAACATAGCGGGTGTTTCCCTTGCCTTCTGCAAGGTGCCTTCTGCACTCCTTAACATGTTTAGGAGTTCCAGAAGTTCAACTTCTTTTCTTTGAATGTTGAAGTTCAGGATAAACTGGGCGTAGGTGGAAGGAAGGGACTGGAGAATAAGGTCTGTATAGAGCTCATTATCCAAAGTCGTCCCAAGGTCTGCGAGCTCTTCTATATAGCCGATCATCTTTAGGACATGTTCTCCTACCGATGACCCGACAGCCAACCTCGCTCGAAACAAGTTCTTTGAGGTCTCGTATCTTGCTATACGAGATTGCTCTCCATGAAGTTCCTTTGTATGGAGAAATATGGCGTCTAGTTCCATATCCTCATGCCTCCTCTGATGTTCATTGTTCATCGAGGCAAGCACGATGCACTTGGCTTTCGCGCAATCTAAATCCCAGGTTCTGCGGATTTCCTTATCCGCATTACTGGATTTGGGACCAGGGACAGCAGGTGCCGTAGCGGTGAGGACGTACCCTAATTTGTCATAGGTCAAAGCCATTTTGACATTCCGCAGCCAATCTTTATAGTTTGGCCCTGTCAGTATATTTTTCTCTAAAAGTAACTTAAGTCCAGTCATTTTCAGGGTCGCTGCAATTAGGAGAGAGAGAAGAAAACTCTTTAGCATGATGCTCTTGCAAGTTTAGAGTGGTTTTTAGTTTATCTAAACTGGATGGCTCCCACTGTTTCTCGAATCCTTCCTCAAACCATAAAAGAAGAATTAGCCAGGACTATTCTCACTGTACAATTCTTGCTTAACCGTTCAGCCAGGCCAGTGTCGATACTTCGAGGGAGGTTTTCCAACGCTTTCGCGAAGTTCCTTAATTAAAGAACCTCTTTTCTCTGGGGGCGTAACCCCGCTGACACTATTCTTGACACCTACTAGGTTTATAGCATTGATCGTTAAGTGACGAATATCCTGATAAGTAGCATATACTCACAGTAGGATCGGGATCCAAATATCATCGTATGATAATGTTGAAGGAATGCTACCAACATTCATCAAACTCCAAATGGTATGCATCTCTTTGCAAATTTCAGTTTCTTTAGAAATTCCCGATATATGTTTTTGCCCCATGATCTTATGACCTTGGCTTTGGTCAAAATGTCATAAGTCACATGTCAAGTGTCATTATCTTGTCAATTTGAACCCATCCGTATATACCCCTGACTTTGGTCAAATGGTAATACGACTGTCCCAAACCAACTCATCTATCTTATGCAACAAATGAAAACCCAGCAGCTACCAAACACTATGCCTTGACTTTGGCCAAAATGCATAGCTTGAATACTACTGAATACCCAAATGAAATGACGGAGGGCTACGAATGGTTTTGGCGAAACCGTGAACGTAGTGAACTTGATATAACCGAAGGAACCTGACAGCTTTTAAAAGGAGTGGTTAAAGCTCCGCATTTAAAAATATCTGTTTTAAAATTAACCGAGTGGTTTCTTTTTAAATTGTTCCAACGATTAAAACTTTGGTTTATTTTCTTTGCATTATAGATAATGCGTCCCATCATTAACCTATCATTGCAGAGAACAACGAAAATATGACGTCCTCTTATGCCATCGGCATTCGCCACTGGGTCCCGTCATTACCCGTTAGGTTACTTAACTAACGACAGAGCGTGGACTGGGCTAGCGCGGGTGTAAAACATAAGTGACGTCTAAAATAGCTATCAAATATATAGATATTTTACATTCGTCTAACGCAATGATATTCATTCCAGATCACAGATGAACTTAATTGGATTTGCAAGCAATCCGTGTTTGTTTTGAGCATGCAACAAAAGACGGATTACACAGTTGTGATGAATAGCCATTACCCCACCCAAGACCCCTACGGGTGCGGCAAACTACTCGCCCGGCAGTTTGTGCACCCCTCCTTGGGTCTGTGCTAGGAGCAAAAACAGTAAAATGAAATAATACAACGGTGGCTACAACCGCAACCTGGATGTGCCCCGCAAAATAATATTACAACAAATTACATTTACATCAAATGAATTAAATAATAACCCATCACATAACCCCGGCTATACATCACAACAGTCCAACACAGTTCATATGCACAAACAGATAAAATCCATTACAGAAATATGCAACCCCCTGCCAACCGACATACTAGCAGTTAGGGGAGGTTTACGAACACATTATACAAACACAGATATAATCCAACAAGCAAATACTGTATAATTTCGATCGATTAAACACTTTTAATTTTGCTCCAATACTTTTCTGTAAATCTGAAACCTGAGCAAAAAATTAAAAAATTCCAGAAAATACCAAATATCCCAGAGAACCAACACAGGAAAATTGGGTTCCTGAATCGCCAACTCGGCGGCGGAATCGCGGCGGATCGGTGGGATCCGCCGCGGTTCCGCGGCGCTTTAGGCAATTCAGGGGCCCAATTTTCTTGGGTGTTCTTCTACTGTCTTTTCAAGCTTTCTGAACACCCCTGAAAAATTTTTGGACTTCATTTAAAAATCGACAGAAACTTGTGATTTCGGGCTTTTCCGGTTTCGTTTTTTCCGTTCGAAATTCATACAAATTTGCAAGTAAGTTATTTATTGTTTAAAGAGGCTCTGATACCACTGTAAGTCGATGTACAACACCCCACGACTTGCGGGGAGGCGGAAATTTGAAAAACGATCTTGTTCTTTGCTTAAACATCGACTAACCGTATGAATCGAAGCTAAACGATAACTAACATGAAACATAGAAGTTCTATACTACTATGTTTAGGGATTATACCTAACGAATCGTGTCCTTCGTCTTTGCGAACTCCACCTCCTCCTCAGCCTTCTCGAAGTAGTAGACGATCCACCCGAGAGCTTTACTCCAAGCTTAGCCTCTAAACTTGAGGCAACTAACCTTCTTTAAGTGCTAATCAAAGAAGCTAGGTGATATAGAGTGAGGGTTATAGTTTAATTAGTCTAACTAATCCTTGTACTCAACACATGAGAGGGGAGGATTAGGGTTTGAAGAGGGAGAGCTTGAGGAGAGAGAAGATGAACATCATCATGAAGTGAGAATAATGAGTTATCATAATATATATCAAGCATTTCTTTTTATCAAGAAAAGAAAAAAAAATCAATTTAACAACCATACTTTATAATATCTAGTGATGATTCATCTCCATGAGTCATTAAGCATTTATGATGCTTTAATGACATGGATGAATCATCCATATGACTCACTAATCACATTCATTGTATATGCCACCTAAACCCCTTAGTCACCCCCTTCTAGAAGCTTCTCGCGCAATTACGAGAACGCCCCTCCTTTCCGCAAAAATACGGAAAAACTTTAGACTGTATAAATCGAATAACCGGATACCAGTAACTGGCTTAAACCAAAACCGACTGGTAAAAACTGTCCGAAAGTCGTACGTGCATAAACAAACGTATGCGTCCGAACCCTTGTCGTAAAACCATACAACCTCTATATCGTTTCGCCTGGAGTAGGGAAACTCTCTGTGTGGGACTCAAGAGACTCGACTACTACGCTGACAGTGGGTTTAACCACAGACCGCAAGCGGCACTAGCTGTACGTAACGGTCCCCAGGTAGATGTCGATAAGAAGGCCGATGAGGAAACCCATCCGAACTCCTACTGAGTCTGATGTGACAATCTCCATACAGTCCGGTCCGTTCGTCTAAGACTATCGCATATCGGGCCTAGGGGGCGGCAAGCGTCAGTCCCCTAATAGCGGTATAAGTCGTGTCGGAGGGAAGCCCATTACACCCTGAGAAACTACTGGAACCTACCAGCAAATCTCGCTTGCCCTGGCCAGGGAGTTTGCGTAATGGCTCTCTGACACAGCGCGATATCAACCCCCAATACCGTGAGAGACGAATCCTGTCTAACCGCCACTGCCTCCAAGTGCTCGGGACTGCACCCAACTGCTACCTGTTTGCACGACTCCTTTGAGCCGTGGTAGGGTAGCAATCTAAGAACAGTGGGACACACTCGAGGCGAAGTAGCAGTGTCAAGTCTGGGGACTATGCTGTACTCATGTCACCTGGGAACTGTTCACTGACGACTGGTATAAAACCAACCAACAGTTTCCTGTGAGTCCTGTCCGGTGTACCCGTAACCTAACGAGCACCTGCATACTTTCTCCAGTACGACATACTGACGGCTGTGGGACAGGCCATCTCCCCAACTGGGATGAGAAGCGTACACACTAGTCTACTCCGGAGTATCGATGCCCTGTCTCGATAATCCAACGACTAGGGACCTTAATAAGGATGTGCTTGTAGACTACCCAGGCCCCACTAGTGTGAGTGCCATCACAACGCTGGTAGTCAAGCAAGATCCTAAGAGCTCTATCAATACGTATACTCACATATTAAGATAGAAAAACCAAGTAGCATACTACCATGTTTCGCAAGACTGTTATATACATGTGAATATCCCAAGCTTCCATTAAGTAATATACAAACTAGTATGATACAATAATGGCCCCTAGGGCATATACACTAACATCAACTTGAGTAAGACTGTCCTATCGGGATAGGTCCTCCCTCAATCATTGCAATCACGTACCTGTGATCCAATAATTGACTCTGAGGGCACTATCTCCAACATTACCAACATGTAACAGAGAGACAATCAGTATACACGTTAAGGTAAAGAGTAACCGGATAGCATACTATCATGTCGAGCAAGAAAGTCCTTCCTATATATGTCCAAGCATCCACTACAATATATATCTCATGTATAGTAATGGCCTCTAGGGCATACATATAACTAACAATCTCCCACTTGCACTAGGGCCATCTGATAACAGTGGTTGTAGTATCTCATGCTCAACCATCCCATAAAAGTCTCTCTCTGGGAAAAGGCCTTTGTGAGTGGATCCTCCGTGTTGTCCTCTCAGTCTACTTTCCTAACCTCGATCCCTTGGAGATCAACCATCTCCATGATCAGGTGACATTGCCTTAGAATATGTCTGGATCACTGATGGGACGGGCGTTCCTTGGCACAAGCCACAACTCCATTGTCATACAATGGTAGGAACGAAGTTCATCTCATGAACAAATATACACCGTGACTTCATCTTTGGTAGCATCTTTGGTAGCGATGTATCTAGCCTTTATCGTCTAGTATGCCACGGTATCTAGCTTGGAACTCTTCCAACTAACCGTCCCTTTACTAAGGGTAAAGACAATACCTGCGACTGACATTTAGTCGTCCTTATCATCCTGGAACCCTTCCAGTGATTCTCCCCAGGATCGATTGATACCATCTCATTACAATTAGTGAGAATCCTAACATCCAATTATATCTATCTCATAGATCATAACACAGGATTTAGGAGGTATCATTTTGATCCTATGTGGAGAATCATTGTGATAAGCGGAGATTGACCGAGCGTAGCATAGGAAACTCCTTTCCTATCAAAAGTATGTTATCTACGTACTCTACGAGGATCTTCACCATACTCTCTATTATCTTTTTGTATATACAAGGTTCATCTACTATTTTGATGAAGTCAAACTCTTTGACTACCACATCAAAACAGACGTTCCAACTCCGCGATGCCTGCTTTATCACATAAAACATCTTGCACACGTTTCCGCTGCTCCCACTGTCTACGAAGCCCTCTGACTGTGTACTTATAGACTCTCTCTTCTAAAACATTATTTAGAAAAGGAGTCATGACACCCAACCGCCAGATATCGTAGTCATGGTATGTAGCCGTGGTAAGTAGGATCTGGATGGACTTAAGCATAGGTACTTAGAAAAGGTTTCATCATAATCCATACCTGGTCAATGATGCAAACCTTTAACAAGTCTAGCTTTGAAAGTCTCAACTTTTCCATGTACACCAAGTAATCTTCTCAAGATATACTTGCTCCTGATAGGGATTTAACCCTTCAGATAAGGCAACCAAAGTCCATACTTTGTTGGTGTATAAGGATTCCATCTCAGATCGTTAAGCATCCAGCCATTATTACAGAGTCTCACTCCTGATGGCCAGCTCGAAACTAGTTGGGTCATCATCTCATGATGCATTCCTCTTTCCCACTATCATAGAGAAACTCAAGTATCTCTCAGGTGGGTGAGGAACCCTACTAGATCGGTAGAGAGGCTGAGGTTCGTTGGAAACTATTGAATTCTTTGGTTCTACCAAATCATCAGCTGCAGTTTGTATAGCTGGAACTCTTTCCAGTTCTATATAACAGACCTTACCTCGAGCTTGTCCGGATTTTGCTTTTCAAACATCGGCCGGACAACCCCAAATCTTAACATACTTAAGATATGGGCTCTTCCAATTCCATATCACATATGAAGTGGTAGGAAACTGATTTGATTTGAACCCTATTCAATAGGTATGCAACTTCACAAGTGCATAACTCCCTAAAAGAAAATAGGTAACTCGGTAGTACTCATCATAGAGCGCACCATATCAAATAGGGTGTGGTTGCTCCACCCCGATACACCAACGTGCTGGGGTGTATACGGAGGAGTAATGCTGAGAGAGAATCTCATTCTCCTTTAGAATAATCCAGGAATTCCGTGCTCAAGTATTCTCCTCCTTGATCACATTAAAGGGCATAATACTTATACCCGTTTTGGTTCTCTACTTCTAACTTATATTCTGTGAATATCTCAAAAGGTTCGGACTTATTTTTCAACAGGAACGTATGTCTGAATCTTGAGAGATCATCAGAGAATGTAATGAAGTACAAAGAACCTATCTTGGCATGTGTAGACAGGGGACCTTCATACATCAACATGTATCATCCTAAGAGTTCACTAACTCTTTCTCTGTTTCCAATAAACGGTGTTGTGGTCATCTTATCTCTGTGACATGACCGACAAGTTTCACAAGATGTAAATTTAAACTAATTTAAATATGCATCTATATGTAACTTCAGCTAGTCGGGTCGCATTGATATGACCTAGTCTACAAAACCTCAAGAAGGATTCGTTCATTTCTGAACTCTTCCACTTGTGTGTGTTCTGTATACTAAGAACTCTAGTTTGATTTAGAACGTCAATGCTTTTAGATAACGTGCCTGAACCGATCAACTCTTGATATAGGAAATGTTCAAAATATTATCCAACAGTACAAAATTATATCATTTCTTTACTAATAAAGAGACTGATATGATATTGTATATCAAGTTCGGTATCTAATAACATTCGTTCAGAATCAATGTATTCTGGTAATACAGGGTGATAGTAACCAACAGACTTGGCTGCAACACTTGCACCGTTTTCTATCTCATAAAACTTATCACCCGTTCTCAGTTCTCTACCTATCTGTAGCCATGTAACAGATTACATATGCGGGATCCTGATCCGGTATCTCAAACCCAAGACGTAAATGATACTGAGAAACAGTTCTCTGTAATGAACACACCCGAAGATGATGCATCAGCATGCACTTTCTTCGTTTGGGCGGCACGGGAATTCTGGTAATCCCCAATTTCCTGCTCTGTCTTATAACAATTATAAGTTGGAGCGGGACCAACGTTCCCCGGCTCAGTATAACAAGCGGGTTCGGTCCATACATCCGTATTATTATCTTAATTAAGGCGTGATATGGTCGCTACCAGGAGAGAGAGAGAGAAGAAAACACTCTGTGTGCGCTCTTGCAAGATCAGATTGGTTATTATTTTATCTAATCAGGATGGCTCCCACTGTTTTTATCAAATCTTCCTTCAAACCCTAAAAGGAAAGACTAGCCGGGATTAATTACGCCCTATAACTTCGCCAATCTTTCAGCCAGGCCAGTGTCGGTACCTTGAGGGAGGTTCCCCGTGCTTTCGCACGGACCTAATTAAAGTAAACCTCATTTTCCCAGAGGCGTAACCCCGTTGACACCTTTCTAGACACCTACTTGATCGGCTAATTGTAATGTGTAAAACTCTCCCAGGAGTAACAATTACTCACAGTGGGTATCGGGATCCAACTATCTCATAGAAGGTATGTAATCTCATTGCAAATTTCAACACTTGAAATTCCCGATAATATTTTGCCCCTAGCATCCCATGACCTTGACGCAGGCCAACAAATCATAGTGCGCTAGTCAAGTTCAACCCGTCATTTCTTGATTGAATTAAACCCACCCGTACGACCCTTGACGCAGGCCAACAAAGTCGCACGACTACCTTAATCAAATCTGCATCATATGCATAAGCAGATAAATACCAGTTAGCTACCGCACACTACGCCTTGACGCAGGCCAACAAACGTAGCACGAATACTAAGTAGGACTTATCTGAAATGACGGAGGGCTACGACAGGTTTTTCTGAAAACCTATTGCGTAATGAACTTGATATCGTTGTAGAATCGAGTGAATTTTTGAAATGGAGTGATTTTGAGGCTTTCATTTGTTTTGCTAAAGAGGTCACTCCCGGTGAAAGGATCTCGGCTCTTTCCTTATGGAATAAGGTGTAGGATATATCATATATATCACTATGCAAAGCAAAAACTCAAAAAGCAATCAAAAGACAAACTGAGTGTTGTAGCATCTGCCAATTTTGCTACAGAGGTCACTCCCAGTGAGGGGATCTCGGCTCTTTCCTCATCAAATAAGGTGCGGGATATATCATATATATCGCTATGCAAAGCAAAAACTGTAGCTACCCTTTTTGAAAATTTGATTCTACAACATCTTTTAGGTTTCTTTTCTTTCATTAATCATATTAATGAAGTACCATCATTTAAGTCACCAAAACATCACAGATATATACGACGTATACTTATGCCATCCGCATTCGCCTCGATGTCCCCTCGTGCACCGTTAGGTTAGGTAACTAACGGCAGAGCGGGGCAGGGCTAGCGCGGGTGTAAAACATAAGTAACGTCTATATAATATATCATATATATACTATATACAGTACTTATCACAACATATCAAATGATCACATCACAGATATCGCAGCGGAAGAAACATATGAAACATTGGATATACTAGGATGTCCGTGTTTTATTTTGAGCCTCTATAAAACACGGATTCCACGGTCACGATGAATAGCCAAACCCACACCCCTAGACCCCTAAGAGAGCGGCAAGCAACCCTTCCAATTCTAGAGTTAGAAGACCCGGACTCGACTCCTCGAGTTGGTCTCCCACTGGACTCTAGAACCCGGTTACTTGTGCTATTCTCCTTGGGTCTATCCTAGTGCGGAAAAAGTAAATAATATACAAATGGTGACATCGACCTCATCCCGGAAGTGCCACAATAAAAGAATATTACATACATTAAATTTTACATGAATGAAAATAAAAACCCTCATCTCACATAAAACCCCCGGCTATTCAAAACGCGACGATCCAATATAACATATCCAACAACACATAACATCACATGTCATCAACATAAGTAAATATGCGCATCCTAATTGTCGTTGACATATAGCAACGAAACCGGCGATATCACATATTACACTTACGGTCGCAGAAAAGAAAGTGTAAAACTACAACAGTTGGAATCCGCAACCTCCTTAGACATCGCATGCCTAACAATTATAAACCACGCATTTTAGTCTCTATATCGAAAAAACTTTTCAATATCTAGTCGGGCAATTCAACAAGATTCCCGATATGCAGATCGAATGCTCGTCGCAAACTTTAGTAGATGGCCGCACCTTCGGATGCCATCGACGAAGTGCACTAAGGCGGAACACCGCTGCCGCGAGCACCCGAACGGATGCTTTTGGCGACGGGGTTCTCCTACAGTCACTTGGTCGGGGCTATGGGGCATGGATGTCTATTAAGTTCCCGGCGAGTATCCGCGTACGCTACGTGATTGCGACGGACTTTTGATCGCATCAAAATTCCGTGGCAACCGATCAACTGAGACTAAACTGCTATGTTTATAACATCCAAATTAGTTATCTCATAACTACTTGTGGATCCCAAATATTGTATCACATTCCAGATAAATAGACAGTGTTAAACTTTCCGATCGACTGATCAAACACCCAAGTTTTCCCAAATAGTTCTCAACACTTGAGGGGAGTTTAAAAACATCCATCACATGCCACAGTACCAATGGTCTAGCCGTAGAAGGGTCAAGCCAATGCCTCACATGTGGCACGTCGTACTGCCCCAAACCCTAAGGTTCAAAAGGCAGTTCAAGACGGTCATATAATCGAGTTAAGGTTTGTTGTCTTCTAGAGGGTCCATTGCGTAACTTGCACGATTCAGACGTTCTTAAACAACGGAAAAATCCAACACTTGGAAATTTTCCGGGTCGGGAAAAAGTGAGTTATTGATATCCGTTCAAACTTTTTAACACGTTCTAAATATCCGGAAAACAAAACGAAATTAAATATTCCGATCGAATCAACGATTACAAAATAAACCCCAGAATACTCAACACTTGAGTCAGTTTTAAAAATACCCATAAAAATATACTCACAGAAATAGACATTACTATAGAAAATCAAAAGCCCATTGCTACAGTACGGCCGCGGATCCGCGGCCCAAGAGAGGTATGGCCGCGGTTCCGCGGTGGGTCTTACTGTTTAGGGGCTCGTTTTCTACAATAATGTTTATATTTACCTGCTGATTTTTTAGGTATTTTTAATTCAGAAAAAACACAGTTTTGAAAAAATGTACAGAGAGGGGTTTAAAGTGATGTATCAGGGTTCGTTCGGAGTTTTAACTTCGTAAACACATCGCCTAATGCTCTAGCTAGGCTCTGATACCACTGTAGGGTTACTAGGCACACTAAGGAGGTTCTACAAGGCATCAACCATGCCGGATTAAAATTTTAGCCGTGCCGAATAACTCTAAACAAGATCGTTGCAAGAAAATTAGGGTTACAAATGCAAGTTAAACTCTTTAAACACTAAGTGAATACGAAATACAACCTTTGTAGATCGGTCCTTCACTTCTAAAGCTCCTTGTAGTAGTCCCTTCGCTGCGATCATCGAACACCCAGACTCTCGGACGACTCCATGAGAAGAGGCAACGGTATTGCTTGAAGTCTTCGAGGCCGAAGATGATCTGCGTCGAGGGAATACGAACTCAAGCTTCTACTTCACTAACCAAAGATTTAGTGAAGCAAACACCCTAAACTAAAGTGCTAGTCTAGTAGAGGATGGTGAAATAGGAAATGGGTACACTTTAGAATTTGATTTCTCACTTTGGTTCTCTCTCTTTTTCAAACCCTAGAAAGAATTTCAAGGAGGAAGAAGATGAGCTCAAAATGAGAATGAAACTTGATCAAGAGAGAGCATGAGCTAACCATGGTGAGTGAGTATCATATACTAACTCATGTAGAGACATTACCATGGCTAATCATAGTGGTTAGGTTAGTTAATATCTTAAGTAAAACAAAACTAGTGGACTAAGTCAATGCAACATAAGCTTCATGAAGCTTCATGCATATGAACTCATTATCCACTAATTTTAGAATTACTTTAAATATAAAAACCTAATACTATAATAAGTATGGTATAAGTCTTATACACCCATGTAATGTGTATTAACAACCATGATACAATTCGTGCACTAATAAATATATATCACATATATATTAACTTGTGCACAAGTGAGAAAATCAAATGCTTAAGTGAACCAATGTTAGTTAATGTAAATTAGTATATCAAATATACAATTATACACTAAATTATTAAATCAACACTTGACTTAATAATCCGGTTATATCACATATAACCGACTAACATCCAATATATCGACTTATCGAATCAACACTTGATTCGATAACTTGGTTATATCGCATATAACCGATCGACACAAACATCGCGAGAATAGAATACGGTATCACATACTCGTATTATTCTCGGTCCCGCACATATCACATATGCGCTCCTATTTCGTTTTGCCTGAGCCAGTATAACCTCTATGTAGGACTCTAAAGACTCGTCAATACGCCGGCAGTAGGTGATGATCATATCAAACACCCACAAGCCGTCAGCGGTACTAGCTGGACGTAACGTCTACTCGGGTATTGAGCGATCAGAAGATCAGCAAGCAAGCCCGCTCCAACTCCTGGAAAAAGCCTGACAGTGACACTACCGTACAGTCCGGTCTCCTCGTCTGATATGTCGCATATCAAGTCTAGCGGTGGTAAAACGTCAGACCCCAATAACCGATAAGTCAGGCCGATATGAGGCTCATAACGGGTCGAGAAACTACTGGTAACACTTAACAGCATATCTCTAAACCAGCCCTGGCCAGGGACTTCCCTATTACGGCTAATCGAGCATAGCGCAACATCAACCCCCAATATCGGGAGAGAAGAAACCCCTCCTATCGCTCATTGCCTCCATGTGACTCGGGACTGTACCCAAAAACCACCGTTTTGCACGCCCTCTTGGACGTGGTAAGGTGGAAATCAAAGAACAGTGGGAATCATACAAGACTCTATGACGATCTCGGGTCTACAGACTAACCTGTACCAGTGTCACCAGAGAACTGCCATCTGACGTAAGGTATAATACCATCTGGGAGTTCTCAGCGAGTCCGTCCAGTGTACCCAGTCTCTACTGAGCACCCATATATCATCTCTGATGTCAAACACCAATGGATATGGGATCATCCATCGCCCATCTGTTTGGGTCGAGAAGGCATACGCTAGTCTATTCTGGTATATCGATGCCCCGTCTCAATACACCCATGACTAGGGACCTTGAAGGATGTATTTATGGACTACCATGTCCCCACTAGTATGATCCGCATCATAGTCCAGGTAGTCAAGTACACATCCTAAGGGCTTTACCAACATGTAACAGAGAGACAATCAGTATACACGTTAAGGTAAAGAGTAACCGGATAGCATATTATCATGTCAAGCAAGAAATTCTTTCCTATATATGTCCAAGCATCCACTACAATATACATCTCATGTATAGTAATGGCCTCTAGGGCATACATATAACTAACACATAAGACCCAAGTGAAGTTCTACCCGTCGTTATCCAGGTTAATTTGAACCCACTCGTACAAACCCTTGATGAAGGCCAAAATAGCTGTACGAATGTCACGACCCGGAATTTTGCACGTGACCGGCACTTAAATTACGCAACGTCTAAAGGCGTAACGTAATTCAAGGAAGCCGAAGCTCAAAAATCTAAACCTTTTTGCGGAAAATAGTGGAGGTGCAGTTTTGAAATAAGGCATAATGAAATCAAGTTTTTCTTTAAAATGCATAAATAGTGATATATGAAAATGCAAGTGAATTATATACTATAGTTGAAAACATTTTCGTCCTTTAAAATTTGGGCAGCACCTGCCTTGTATATTTTGATCTAAAACCACATACATGGAATATAAATGCTTCCCTAAGCGGGAGCTAGATCTTCGCCAATTGGCGGAATCACATCCACGCAATAACATATATACGACGCCCTACGGCGAAGATCAAACACAGAAAGAATAATAAATAAAGCAAGACATCAACAGCTCAAAAGAAGCGAACACACACACCGCTCACTCTAAGTCTCGCAAAAACACAAGTCTATCTAGGTCTCCCAATATCCAAAGTGTAGTTTCTGATTTGATGGAGTTTATCTAGATATAATAGAATATAAAAGGTACAAGAGTGGTCACGATCCAATGTGTGTCCCACCTACCAAAGCAAAACACCCTGAAGAAGGCTGTGTGCTAGCGATACCACAACCAATCCAAGTGGTCGAACTTGCAAGAAAACTGTGGCACAACAGGGGTGAATTGCCAACTAGTGAGTAGAAAACATCAGCTGGTAGAAATCGAATAAACAGCGATCCCTAGGTCATACTGTAACATGAAGGTAATACTATGGTATCTTCGGTGAACATGTATGCAAATGAATCAACAATAGAATCATGCCAATAACATGTAAAATCCAATCATCTGAATCATATCCTATATGAATGTGAATGTCAACTAACGTGTGTCCAACAACGACACATCAATATCATGGAAACCTGAGTGTCCAACATCGACACTCGAAACATCATGAAACCCATGTCCTGCATCGACACGTAAATCCTCATATTTTTAAGCGCCGCATCCTCAGATCGGCCCTCATATCCATCTCATGACTCCGGCTGGTATCCTCCGGATAAATGCCGGGACTAACTATTACCGGTAGGTAGCGCATCCCCTGCCAGGCTCATTGTCTACTCCACAATCTTCTTTCCCCAGGGTACCTTACCGGGCCCACCATGTACCCACAGACGGCTCAGCCAACTCCTCAAATCGGGTATCCTCATAACTCAGAACCGATAAAACTCATGGTGGACACGAAATATCATATCAAAAGAAACCGCATTTTTAAAACAATATATAATTTCCTTTGAAATACAACCGCTGTTCTCAAATCTAGAGATCTCATGAAAACATCATCTCAATGCATGTAACCATAAAGTACGATATATGCAAACATAGAACAGTAATGTGAGCATGTCAAGTATATCATGCAAGCATGTCATGTGATAGTACTGAACAATGAATGTACTTTACGGTTAAGGATAATATCATGATATCACAATCCTACCGTGTAAGTGGCATAGCAATTACCGATGATAAATGTGTGAGCCGGCAATCTATGTAAGTGTAGCATGCGCATCATCGGTAATAGTGCAGGTGTACTAGCAGCCGATATCATAAAGCGTAAATACCGGAAACACAGCACGTAAGTCACGAGGGATAAGCCAACATAAACATAAACGATAATAAGGTATGTAACTACACATGAACCATACGGTCAGTTTAAATGATACGAATCGTAGTTTTGAAAGTGGGGGCTACAGTGTTTTTGAGGAAAAGTCACCATTTGAAAATCTGTAGCGTCCCTTGAGGTTTACATTTAAAAGTGCATACGATTCGTCGGTTTTGGAAATAAGTATGATTCAGGTGAAATCTTTACGTCGGCGATCCAGCCTCATAGTATCCGATATGGCAATATCCTCGAACATCATCCTCGAATCAAGAGCGCGGATCAATCATCCGGTATTCCTTATCGCGTACAGTAATCCATCGTATGGTGTCATCAAACAGAATCAGGATCCTATCGTCCTATTCATCAACAAAGGTACGGATCTAAGGTCTCGTATTTCATATCACCTTTCATCTCATCCATATATATACATATATATCTCATTTCATATCATTATCAATCTCGTTTCATATCTAGGCATATGTATCTAAATATTCGTATCGCCTCACATCCTCATATCAAGCATATCCGCTCATATCATCTTATATCATCATATTGACATCTCAATTCACGTCATCTTGTATTAATCATATCATCTCATACTAACTCTTTGATCACATCCGTAATATCCTAGCATATCTTCTCCAAATTATAATTTATATATCAGTTCTTCCATTAGAAAGGTTGCGGGGGTGCTATACGCCATCCACCCGACTTCCCCCGTAGATTTAAATCTACTCACCTGCTAAACTTCTTGCTTGTCCGAAGTCGATGTTCTTCTTGATCTCCTTCGTCATCTTGAGAATCCACGCGAAGGTACCTACAATTCAACACATGTCGTAACGTTATTAAAACCAAGTCCAAAAAACCAATACGGCACGCGAAGTGCTCATAGGTTAGAACCTATAGCCTACACATGCAAAACAACCAAATAACCCTCATCGTTGACGTACAAATGTCCAACGACTAAATCCAAACTCAAATATCAAAACCAAGTTTTAGAAATCGCAAAACCCGAAATCAGCAACATAGAAAACCACTCCTAATTTCTACCCTAGGTCAAACTAGGACATTTTGCATATAGGATAAGTCTATACACCAGATAACCAATCCATACACCAAAAATCAACAAGATCCCCCACAGTGTGGCCGCAATTTGCGGCCACAAGGATTAAATCTGTGGCCAGATCTTGGGGTTTGGGTCTTGGGTTTCAGGGGTTGCTTCTTAAGTGCCTGCTCGTCTCACTGTGATGGGAACTTAATTTATGGGGCTCTCGGGTGATACCAGATTCCAATATATCATCACAATCTGTCAAAAATCCAATGCCGGGCAAATTCTAAGTTCTTGGTTTTGGGTTCTAGTCTTCTAGTTTGTCCAGAATATCATCACTAAGGGTTTGTAAACACTCACCACACCTCAATTACCACTTTACAAGTCCATTCATCCACTAAACAACAACCATGAAATTTCCAAGATCACAAATCTCACTAAATCGAACTGTAAACTAAACTAGAAGGTTAGGAAACTAATTACAAGATGAGAAGGGAAAGTTATACCTCTTGGAAGTAACTTAAGAAAAACCCTAGGTGCTCCAAAGTGCTCAAAATCCAAACTTGATTCAAACATGGGGTGTAGGATGAGGTTGTGGTCATTTTTGGTGTAGGGTTTTGAGATGGTTTTTGGGATGTTTCATGGAGATAGAGGAGGAGGAAGAAGGAGGAGGAGATGAAAAAGCAGTTGAAGAAAATGGTGAAGAAAATGAATGAGGAATGGTCAAGGGTGTAGGAGCCATCCTCTCTCTCTCTCTCTCTCTCTCTCTCTCTCTCTTGAGCCCATACTCATCATGTTGTCCCCCATGCCTCCATGTCATCATGTCTCTTTTTCTTTTCTTTTTCCTTTCTCTCTCTCATTTAAAACCAAATAACACAAATACAAATGCAATATGCAACAAACATGCAACAAATGCAACATGTCATGGTGTACTGGCCATGGTTATTTAAAAAGACGGATTTGGCTTAATCATGATTAGTAGTACACTAATCAAGTTTAATTTAAACTTGCATATAAATAATTGCATAATTATTTATAAAATGCCCAAATCCAATAAATATCTTTTTAATAAATAATACATATTAATCTCCAATTATTTTCTAAATATTGGTATATAATTATACCATTTTACTAAAACCCCAATTCGCAAATTGAATAATTTTCGTGAAATATATTATTTTATTATTTAAATTCCAAAAATAATATTTTATATTACTGAAATGTTACAACGACTGTCCCAAATCAACGCATCTATCTATGCTACAGATGAATACCCAGCAGCTACCAATCTCTATGCCTTGGCGAAGGTCAAAATACATACCTTGAATACTATTGAATACCCATCTAAAATGACGGAGGGCTACGAATGGTTTTGGCGAAACCATGAACATAATGAACTTGATATAGTCGAAGAAACCATAATAGCTTTTAAAAGGAGTGGTTTAGGCTCCGCATTTAAAAGTTGATTTTCAAGAAAACCGAGTGGTTTTGAAATTGTTCCAACGATTTAAACTTTGGTTTGTTTTCCTTGCATTAATCAATGTTAATGCAGTCCTATCATTTAACCCTATCATTGCAAAAAATAAACGAAAATACAACCTACGCTTATGCCATCCGCATTCACCACGGGGCCCTGTCATGCACCGTTAGGTTAATTAACTAACGGCAGAGAGGGGGCTGGACTAGCGCGGGTTCAAAAACATAAGCAACGTTTGTTTTATATATATATATATATATATATATATATATATATATATATATATATATATTCGTATCACGCATAGGCATTCCAGATCACAGATGAATATATTGGATATACTAGGAATTCCGTGTTTCGTTTTAGCCTTGAACGAAAGACGAATTCCATGGTCGTGATGAATAGCCAAACCCCACCCTAGACCCCTACGGGTGCGGCAAACTACCCTCCAAATTCCCGAAGTGAAGCAACCTCCCTCAATAAAATGAGTAGGCCACTCGGCATTTCAAGAACCCGATAGTTTGTGCACCCCACCTTGGGTCTATTCTAGGTGAAAGAAACAGTAAATGAAATAATACAGCGGTGGCTACAAGCTCAACCCGGATGTACCCCGCAAAATAATATTATATCACATTTACAAATCAAACCACTACCGGCCATATCAACATTGTTTCGGGATCCACGACCTATGAATGAAAGAAAAGAAAACACTCTTCTCAAATCCCCTGGCAATTCATCCACGACGATCCAATACTCTATATCCACAAACCATCACAAAAATACTGATATATGCAACCCCCACTAATCGACGTATAGCAATTAGCGGACGATTAGCAACACATATCCAAACTGAAACTTGTAAACGATATTAAAACCGCGACTTCGAAATACTCCGTATTTCCCCAACACAAAGATGACAGTATATGCAATCTGGGCAAAAACAAACATCACCTGAAACACTAAATCCAAGATTCTAGAACACCGTAAAAACACAAGTCCCAAGTCATTTATTGGACCGGCTAGGCCGGGATTTTCTTCATTTTGGCAAGCCAAAAATTTGATTTTGGGCCTCGGTTTTTAGTAGTGTTCAAGATATAACAAGAAAAGCACTCTGCAACTATTTAAATAATTTTTAGAGCCTCTTTTAAAAACGACAGAAACTTGGATTCTAGTTTCGATATTTCGGAGTTATTTCGGTTTCGTAACTTTATACATCGTCTAAACTGCTAGTTAAGATTTAGTAGTCTCTAATACCACTGTAAGTCGATGTCGCGCACCATGCGGGTTCGCGGGGAGATGGAATTTACAAAAAACGATTTGTACAAGCTTTGCAACACCGACTAAACTCCAGGATCTTAACAGAAACCTTAACTAGTTAACTACTAGGAGGTTCTAACTACTCGGTTAAGATTTATACCTCCTTGTTTCAAGTCCTTCGGGTCTTCTTCTCCTCCTCCTCTTCTTGAGCTCCTCAAGTGTACGGATCGTGCTTGATCGTCGGCCTTCTCGCGTCAAATACGATCCACCCGAAAGTATGTACTTCAAGCTCCAACCTCTAAATTGAGGTAACTAGGATACCTAGTTTGCTAAGCTAAGTAACATATATGATGTAGAGAATGATTATGGATTAATTTGTCTCAATTACCCTAGGTTTCTCAACACATGAGAGCTATTAGGGTTTGAGGAAGAAGAAGAGAGCCTTGGAAGAGAGAGAGTGTTGAAGATATGATGATATGAAGAATGGCTAAGGGTTGATGATAATGAAACATATATTAAATCAATAATGAATCAACCACGCTTCAATGGTCATCAAAACAATGAGTCATCCAAGTAGTCATGCTTCAATCATGTCCTTAATAACACATCATACCTCTACCTCATTATCCATTTAAATAAATGGATTAAAGCACAAATGAGGTGTCTTCTTCTAGAAGCACTCTTGTGAAATTACAAGAATACTCGTCACCGTATATACATACCCATATTCGTATTCCAAAGAATACGAATACAAAGAGACGAAAATAATCCAATAATATAATACTAGGATCTGGCATAAACCAAAGCCCACTAATATTATTTGCCCGAACATCATCTGTGTAGCCTGTACATGTATGTGATCGGAACCCTGCCGTAAAACCATACGGCCTCTACATTGTTTCGCCCGAAGCAGGGAAACCCTCTGAGTGGGACTCTAAAGAATCGACAATACGCTGACAGTATGTTTAACCACAAGTCCGTCAGCGGTACTAGCTGCATGTAACGGCTACCCAGGTATCCGTCGATAAGAAGGCCGATGAGAAAACTCATCCGAACTCCAACTGAGCCTATCTGTGACAATCTCCGTACAGTCCGGTCTGTTCGTCTAAGATTATTGCATATCGGGTCTAGGGGGTGGTAACTGTCAAACCCCTAATAGCGCAATAAGTCGTGTCGGAGTAGAGCCCAAAACACCCTGAGAAACTACTGGAGTACCTACCAGTAAATCTCGCTTGTCCTGGCCAGGGACTTTGTGTAATGACTTTCCGAACACAGCGCGATATCAACCCCCAATACAGGGAGAGACGAATCCTATCTAACCACTACTGCCTCCCAGTGCTTCGGGACTGCACCCAACAACTACCTGTTTGCACGACTCGTTTGAGCCATGGTAGGGTAGTGATCTAAGTACAGTGGGAACACACTCGAGACGAATAGTGATGTCAAGTCAATGGACTAAGTTGTATTCATGTCACCTGGGAACTGCTAACTTACGATAGGTATAATACCAACCAACAGTTCCCATCAAGTCCATCCAGTGTAACTCATAACCCAATGAGCACCTGTATACTATCTTTGGTATTGGATACCAATAGCTGCGGGACATGCCACCTCCCCGCACTGGGGATGAGAAGCGTATACACTAGTCTACTCTGGAGTATCGATGCCCTGTCTCGATAATCCTACAACTAGGGACAATATTAAGGATGTTCTTATAGACTACCCAACCCCCACTAGTGTGACTGCCATCACAACGCTGGTAGTCAAGCAAAGATCCTAAGGGCTCTATCAATATGTATTAGCGATACGTTAAAAGAAACATATACACATATTAAGATAAAATCAAACCAAGTAGCATACTACCATATTGAGCAAGACTGTTATTATATCCGTCTATATCCCAAGCTTCTAAAATGTAATATACAAACCAGTACTATACAATAATGGCATCTAGGGCATATATCACTAACAACCGGGAGTCTTGCGCAAAGACTCAAAACCGCGAGCTCGGGCAATCTTGACGCTCTACGGAAGGAAACGAGTAAGAAAAACCGTCGTGAACTCATCATAGGTCATAGGAGGAAGAATTGCGGCTCGGCCTCTCTTAATAGACTCGCACCAAGTCTGGACAAGACCCTCCAGATGGAAACCAGCATGCTCAACCGATCTCGTATTAGAACACCTCAGGGAACGACAAATCCTGGCCATCCTGTCGAGGAACGACTATGGATCCTCTGCTACGTCTGTGCCAGTGAAAACCGGAGGCTTTAGTCTTATAAACTCCGATAGTGATACTGCGATTGTCTCGGTAGCGGCAAGTACAACCGTTTGAGCAGTAGGTACTATCACGGTCCTCGTAATAGGTGAAACATCATCTGATCTCTGTGCTCGGCTGGCCTCAACCAAAGATCCAACCATCTAGTGCAAATCCTGAATACTCGCTTCCAGCCTAGCAATCCGGCCTGGAGAAGGTGGATCAATCTGCTCCTGAGGGGTATGCATACCGCCCTGGTCGGCCCTCGTCTCGGACGAGCCTTTTCTGACCTCATCTCTAGCGGCAGCCCTCTGGGCCCTCGTAGTCTTTGGCGGCATGGTGGCTGGAACAAGAAACAGGATTTGGTAAGAACACAACAACCAGAACAAAAGGATGGGTGGAATCAAGGAAAGAATCATAAGACATATGTCCTAAGGTCACTTAGGCGAAGTATCGTGTCGTGAGTATACCGCGGAACATACACACACTACGCTACTCTGCTTAAGTTACTTACTCCATCATACCCAGGGTCATCCTACACACCGACAGGTAAAACCTAACGCTCTGATACCAACTTTGTCATGACCCAAATCAGGAACGTGACCGACACTTAAATCACGCAACGTCTAAAGGCGTAACGTAATTCAAGTAAGCCGAAACCCAGAACCGTGAAATAAAGTAGAGTAGTAAAACATTGTTTCAAAATATCAATTTTAAAAGTAGAAGAGTTATATCAAACCTTTTTAAATCTCAAGCTGTTGCTAAAAATTTCAGCAGCATTTCCCTTGTAAAAACTGATCCAAACCGATACATAAACAATATATATAAAAACACCCCCACTTGGGAGCAATCTTACGCCTCTAAGCGGAACACAAATATATAGCAGATATACGACGCCATAGGCGAAGAAATAAGCAAATAAGAAAGGAAACAACATTCACAATATAGCACAAAAGTCGACTCACACGAGCACGACACCCAGAGTCAAATATAATACAATCTCTCAGTCTCATCTCTAAGTCAATACATACATGTGGTAGATGGAGTATACTAGATACAATGATAAGAGTACAAGTAGAAGGCACATGAATACTCGCAACCCGCCTACAAAATATATCACGCCCAAAACTAATGGTAGCAGTAGTAGCAAAAGTAGTGTGCCCCGCCGCGACTACGCTGAGGATCGGCCCTGCAAGACACTGTGGCATAACAGGGGTGAGTTGCCAGCTCGTGAGTAGTAAATAACATCATTCATGGTAATCACAAGCATGAACGTGGCAGCGACAAATCCTAAGTATGAGATTATGATGGCATATATAACAGTATGGATGCAGCATAAATAATGAGCAAAGTATACCATCAGGGTGTAACAACTATATGAACAAAGCGTGTCATAATAAGTTCTGAATATGGATTAAGACAGAGGTACCATCGGTAAATCATCATAAAACAGGTGTCAAGCATCGATGCTCAAAATCCCAATATCTCAGGCGCCGTCTCTCTGATCAGCCCTCATATCCATCTGATCATATAACCCCGGTCAGTATTCTCCGGATATCCACCGAGTTTCCATACAATCACCGGTAGGTAGTGTTCCCCTGCCGGGCTCAACGCCATTCTATATGATCTTCTTGCCCCGGGGTAGCATACCGGGTCCACCATGTACCCGCGGATGGTTCCTCCTCACTCCTCAAATCGGGTATACTCATCACTCATAATCGAGAAAACTTATGGTGGACATCAAATATCATATCAAGGTAAAACCGCGTTTTTAAATAATCCAAGTTTTGAAAATGTACTTTGCGGTTTCCCAAATCCATGAAAAAAGAAATCTCACGAAACATCATATGAGAATATGGTAATAATGGCAAGGTGCATGATATAGACACGATGCATGCTGGTGCAATTGAACGAAAAACTAACTACCAATAAAGATGTAGTGCAAATGTAGGATATCGCGGAAAGTTCTACAGTGTACGTGGCATGGAAATTACCAATGGTGTATGTATACATATGAGTTGGTGCACGTGCGACATAAACCATTGGTAATTGTGCAAGTGTCCTAACAAGAATATGTCAACACATAGGAAGCAATAGGATGCACATTATAATGCATATGCACAAATTATGAATGTATATGCATATGATATAAGGTTTATAACTAAAATCTAGCCATCGACGCTTAACACTATTGGGTTATGCCAGCGCCCTGGCAATCAAACCGTGGCCAATCGTGGAACAAAATTTTTACAAACCGGCGCTAACACAACTCGCGAATACGGATCGACCATTAACCCTAAACCTAGCAAGCAATATAAAGAGTTAGGAATGTTATACCGAATGATCAGTGTCCTTCGGTCTTTAACTACCTTTCCAAACTCATAGTGGCCACCATGATCAAGTTTGGTCGACGGTCTCCCTCCATCGAAGATAATCCACCCGAGAGTCTATGAATCGAACTCCAACCTCATAACCGAGGTAACTAGGGTATCTAGTTTTCTAAACTAGTTAGCCTAGAAGATGTAGAGTTTAATGAAGGATTAATTTGTCTCTAAACACCCTAGGTTTCTCAACACATGAGACTATTAGGATGGAGAAAGAAGAAGAAGCCATGAGAGATGAGAGTGTGAAGCTAGAGATTAACTCATAAAAAATGCTAAGTGTTGTGAGCATGATAAAAGCATGAAACAACTCAAGAAATAATATCTCAAGTCCTCACAAAATATCTCACAATTACAACAAATATCAAGCATGCCTCAATAGTGTTTCATGAGTCACACCCATGAGTCACTACATAAGTCATGCTTAAATAAATGCAAAGCACACTCATCCCTCCACCTTATTAAATCTTTTAAGAAAAAGATTAAAGCAAAAATGATGTGGCAACTTCTAGAATCATTCTTGTAATAAATTACAAGAATACCCCTCATCCGTATATACATACCTGTATCCATATTCCGAAAAATACGAATACAAAAGAGACGAAAATAATCCAACAATATAATACTAGTATCCGGCTTACACCAAAGCCACTGGTAAAAACCGTTCGAATCATAATACGTGCACAAGTGCACGTATATGATCGAACCCTGCCATAAAACCATACGGCCTCAACATCGTTTCGCCCAAAATAGGAAAACCCTCTGTGTGAGACTCTAAAGACTCGTCAATACGTTGGTAGTGGTTTTAACCACAAGCACGTCAGCGGCACTAGCTGTACGTAACGGCTACCCAGGTATTGAGCGAAAGAAAGGCCAACGAGCAAACTCATCATGATCCCTACTGAGCCTGTCCGTGACAATATCCATACAGTACGGTCTCTTCGTCTAAGAGTATCGCATATCGAGTCTAGGGGGGATAAAGTCAGACCCCCAATAACGCGACATTTAGTGTCGGTGAGAAGCCCATCACAACCTGAGAAACTACTGATCCAAATCAGTAATTCTTGAATACCTTGATCAAGGATTTCTGGTGATGGCCACCCGTGCACAATGCGGCATCAACCCCCAATACCGGGAGAGATGAATCCCCGACGATCCGCTCACTGCCTCCATGTGGGCTCGGGAATTTACCCAACTAAAACCCGTTTGCACGACTCCTTTGAGCCTTGGTAGGGTAGTAATCAAAGCACAGTGGGAACTCACACAAGAAAAATGACGATCTCAGGTCAATAGACTAATCTGTACACATGTCACCTGGTAACTGCTATCTAACAATAGGTATAATACCAACTAGCAGGTTCCCGGCGAGTCCGTCCAGTGTACTCATAACCCAATGAGCACTTGCATACTATCTTAGGTGAACAAACTAACCCCAATGGCTTGTGAGACTGGCCACCGCCCCTCGTTGGGGTCTTGATCAGTATACACTATCTACTCTGGAGTATCGATGCCCAGTCTCGATACTCCCACGACTAGGGACATTTAAGGATGTGCTTATAGACCACCAGCTCCCACGCATATGATCGACATCATAATGCTGGTAGTTAAGCAAGAATCGTATCGGCTCTATCAACATGTAATAGTGATCTGTAGTACCACCTAAAGCATGTACATAATGATAAAGACAAACCAGATAGCATATTATCATCTTGAGTAAAACTGTTCTACCCGTATAAGTCCTCTCTCAATCATCGTAATCGCGTGCCTGCGATTCAATAATTGACTTGAGGGCACTATAGCCAACAAACGCCATCCAGGCGATTCCCCCGTAGAAGTTAAATCTACTCACCGGAACGGCCTCGAGCTACTCAAATCCAATCATCTCCTTCCCCTTCCTAGCCGCGTCCGAAGTCTCTGCAACCGATCCTAGCATCGCACAAAACCATAACACATGAGGCTAATAAATTTTCGATATGACACGTACACATACACTACACGAACGAACCAACTCCCACAAATTATCACGTGTGAACTTAGCGTGTTAAACGTGTGCAACAATATCTAAGACTATCCCTAAGGGCTGCTAACCACACAAAACACATAAACAAGAATCGAAAAATCTGTATCGCACACTTACATATCGTCTAAAATAAGGTAAAACGTTCCCAGATTTTCGTGTATTCAAAATTAGAAAAAGTTGCATACACCAGAAGTCTAATTAGAGTCCTAGGAACCCCTCGACAAAAACCCACAACCAAACCCCCAGGATGGGCCATAAATTGCGGCCAAAATCAATAAATTGGTGGCCAGTTTTGGGTGATAGGGTCTAAGGTTTTGAGGATGCATTCTTGGTCCTATGACTAGTTCCCAATAATTGCAACTTTTCTCTGTGATCACAGATTTGATAGCAGATTACGTTTGAAACCCTAATCTCTAACTAAAACTAATTTTGACACTAAATTGAATATTAATGTAGTTTAGTGAAAACTTAGTGTTTAAACAAGGATGTTTAGCTACCAAAACTGTCACGACTTGAATATTTCGACTCGTGACCGGCACTTAACCACGCAACATCTACAGGCGTAACGCGACTAAGTAAGCGGAACCCAGAAATCAAAACCATTTAAAAGTAGTGAGTGTTGAAAACATTCAATTAAAACATTTAGAAAACCTTAAATAGTTCAATAAAGTTCTTTTTAAAGTTAAATTATCCTTATAATAATTTTGGCAGCATTTCCTTTGTACAGGTAACCCCGAAAATCGGGTATAAAACAGGATATAAGTGAAAATGATACATAATGAAATAAAGCATCCCCAAACGGGAGCAATCATGCCCAACGGCGGAAACCATCACCACAAGAGTAATATACGACGCCGTAGCGAAGAATGAGCAATAAGTAAACATCACAGAATAATAAACTGCATATATACAGTCGGCTCCCACGAGCTCGACACCAGAATAAAAATAATTTACATCCTCGTCCTCACACCGTCTCTAAGTCAAGTACATAAATGGTAGATGGAGAATACTAGATACAAAAGTGTGTACAATAAAAGTAACCAGATACCACAACCCACCTAATAGCAAAATAGCTCTCGCACCAGCTGTAGTGGTATCTGTAGCCAAAAGATGCAAAAGGAAGCCTGCCGCGACTACTCTGAGGGGCGACCTGCAAATACTGTGGCACAACGGGGGTGAGTTTCCAACTCGTGAATAGAGATAGCATATAATGGTAATCGCGAGCATGCACGTACTGTGCTACTCTATCATATGCCAGCAGGTAAATCTATATACGACAAGCAGTAGGTGCAATAATCATGCAAATGCTCTGTCAGGTAAAATAACTACAGGATGAGATACATGATAATCAATGCTGAGCATGGGATAAACAACATCTACACGGAATATCAATCGTGGAAAATAATCGGTGCCCAAAACTGCACCCAAATCCCAAATAAACTCAGGCGCCAGCACTCTCCTCGGCCCTCAAATCCTGTAAATCTCTGAGAATCACGAGTGCCCAACATCGGTACTCAAAATATCATAAAATACTCGTGTCCAGCATCGACACGCAAATCCTCATATATTGGGCTCCGTAAGTCCGGATCAGCCCACGGGCTCCGCCTGCGGTATCGGCCCTCGGCCCCGGCAGTACGGATCATCCCGCATCCATCTCTCGACTCTGGTCAGTATATTCCGGATAACCGCCAGGTCCAACCAATCACCGGTAGGTACTCGCCCACCTCCAGGATCAACCGGCAAAGTCCATCGATCATCTTGCCGAGGGGAACCATACCGGGTCCACCACGAACCCGCAAACGGATCATCCAACTCCTCGAATCGGGTTTCAAGCACACGTCTCAGCACCGAGAAAACACGTGGTGGACGCACCAAAATATCATATCATGAGGAACCGGGTTTTCAAATAGTGCATCTTTTCTTAAATAATCCCACGGTCCTCAAAACAAGAAATCACATGAAAATCCAACACCAATGAGTAAATCAAATGCGATGTGCTATGTACATCAAGCCATAATATAGGTACAAGGGAGAAACCGTTTTTCTTAAAATAGTTTCAGTTTTCAAAGACAGCATGCGGCTCCCAATTTCTATGAAAATCATATCGAATCATAGGTGAAATGAACTACAGTATAATGATCATGGCAGTTCTACAGTGAGTGTGTCATGGCAATTACTAACGGTGTGTGTGTAACATGCAGATTAGTGCTCGTGCAACATGAACCGTTAGTAATAGTGCGGTGTTCTATCAATTCAAAGTTTACAATTATATAGCAGGGAATACAGTATGCAACAACAGTATCCATGAACAGTCAATGTATGTAAATGCATTATATAGCTATAAGGTCCTATCAGCCCTGACGCATAACGCCATGCGGGCGATATCCCCGTAGATGTTAAATCTACTCACAGAAGCATCGTGCTAGGTGTAGCCGACGACTTGCTTCCCCTTCTTCGCAGCGTCCGTCTCACTCGCCTGCGAACCTAGAATTACACAATATATCACACATAAGCTCAAATCCACAAAAACACGATATTAAGGTCAAACTAGAAACCCGCGTCGCAAACCAAGCACGCGTGTGCGCGATACGCTAAAACGTGTGATTAAGCGTCTGAAACTACCTCGACGCGTCGCGATACGCAGAACACCCCAAACCCACACACGAATTACGTGTGTCGCGAAGATTTAAAATACGAGAAACACGTAATTAGCTCCAGATTTTTATACAGAAAGAATTTTACAAAACTATATATGCCACAAGACTCCACATAGCAGCAGACACCCACCACAAAAACCCCAACTCCCAGATCACCTATCTGGCCGCAATTTGTGGCCAGAAAGCATTTTTCGGCGGCCCAGGTTGGGAGTCTAGCTCCCGTGCTTCGTGTGTGTTTTTTACTCCTAGTGTACATGGCCCAGTAATTACAATTTTATTCTGAAATAATCAGAGTGCAAGCAGATTTCAACAGAGTCCCAAAACCAGTTAAAAAGCAACATTTAGCACTAAATTGATACTTTAGGGTGTTTTTGTGTAATCTGAAATGAAAACTTGGTTTAAACAGCTCTAATAGCACTTAAATAAGTTAACCAAGCCATAAGATTCCCAACTTATCATATACTTCACAAAATTGCTTTCAATATCACAAAATGCACATAAAAACATGATTTTTAGCTAAAATACTACAAATTATGAAAAAGGGTGTTAAGTGTGAGTTTAATACCTCCCAAAAGCCTTAGGAAAACTAAAATTTCCAGCTCTATCCTCAAGAGTACAGACCTGCCTCCAAACTCCCCCAAAAAGCCATTTTTCCAAGGTTTTGAGTGAAAGAATGAGAGGTTTTGTGTAGGATTTTATATGGATTTCAAAGAGGAATGAAAGGAAAAGAAAAAGAGGGTGAAAATGTGATGTTGCTGCTGCTGGAGCTGCTGTTTCTGCTGCTGAAAGTTTCAGCAAGAGAGAAAAGAGAAAGAAAAGAGAGGGAAGAGAAAAGAAAAAGAGAGAGAAAGCTACATTAAATGCACACCATACCTCATTAATGGCACACCATGCCTCTCTCTTTTCTCTAATTTCTATTTCCTTTTTAATTTTGAAAAGAAAAGAAAAGAGAATGCTAAATTGAAAATAAAAGATGAGAAGAGAAAATGTGATACCAAAATATGCTAAGTGTAAACAAGCTTCACTAAAACTCATTAGGAAAAGTAATTAAGGAAAATAGATTCTAATTAAAAGAACCCTTGTTAATTTAAAATTAATAACCCCCATTTATATATATATATATAACACTTCTCCTCTCAATTTGACTAGATTGAGACGGAAATAAGATTTACGGATTTTATGGAAACACGCATCAATGCTAACTATCGTGAAATAAGACTAAACGAATTTTTCAAAGTTTTACAATCTACCCCCCTTAAAGAAATTCGGTCCCCGAATTTAAAAATCTAACTATACGTACCTTCAAAGAGATGGGGATATCTCTTCCTCATCTCGCTCTCGGTCTCCCAAGTGACCTCCTCGCTGCTCGGGCCACGCCAAAGTACCTTGACTGACGGTATGTCCTTCGATCTCAATTTCTTCACTTGTCGATCCAAAATGATCACCGGCTGCTCTGCATAGGAAAGGTCACGCTCAAGCTGGATCGTCGGGTGCTGAATCGTATGCGAAGGATCATGAAGATATCTGCAGAGCATCGAAATGTGAAATACGGGATGCACATCTGGGAAACTAGGCAGAAGGGCCAACCGATACGCAACTGCACCAACGCGCTCGAGGATCTCGAAGGGGCCCACATATCTGGGACTAAGCTTCCCCTTCTTCCCAAATCTCATCACACCTTTCATTAGGGAGACCCTCAAGAAAACATGATCACCTACAGAAAACTCAAGTCTGCGCCGACGACAGTCCGCATAAGATCTCTGCCTACTTTGGGATGCCCTCATCCTATCGCGAATCAACTGGATCTTCGCGGTCGTCTCCTCAACAATCTACGGCCCTAAGATACCGCTCTCACTGAGCTCTGTCCAACAGGCTGGCGATCTGCACCTCCTCCCATAAAGAGCCTCAAATGGTGCCATCTGAATGGTCTCCTGATAGCTGTTGTTGTAGGAGAACTCTACCAAGGGTAAATGATGATCCCAGCTACCTCTGAAGTCTAATACGCATGCTCTGAGCATATCCTCGAGAGTCTGAATAGTCCGCTCTGACTCTCCGTCGGTCTGCGGATGAAATGCTGTGCTGAAACTCAAGCGAGTGCCCAAAGCCTCCTGAAGCCTCTGCCATAGTCGGCTGGTAAACTGGGTGCCTCTGTCGGACACGATACATGTCGGAACTCCGTGCAGTCGTACAATCTCATCAATGTAAATCTTGTTAGTTATATGTATGCCCTAGAGGCCATTACTGTACATACGATGTATATTGTAGTGGATGCTAGGACATATATAGGGAGGACTTTCTTGCTCGACATGATAGTATGCTATCTGGTTGTACTTTATCTTAACATGTACTCTGATTGTCTCTATGTTACATGTTGATAAAGCCCTTAGGATATGTACTTGGCTACTGGGACTATGATGAGATCATACTAGTGGGGCCACGGTAGTCGACGAGTATATCCTATAACTGTTCCTAGTCGAGGGTGTATCGAGACAGGGCATCGATACACCAGAGTAGACTAGCGTATACGCATCTTGACCCATATGATGGGCGATGGATGATCCCATATCCATCGGTGTTTGACATCAAGGATGGTGTACGGGTGCTCAGTGGAGACTGGGTACACTGGACGGACTCGCCGAGAACTCCCAGATGGTATTATACCTCACGTCAGATGGCAGTTCTCCGGTGACAATGGTACAGTGTAGTCTGTTGACCCGAGATCGTCATAGAGTCTTATGTGATTCCCACTGTGCTTTGATTTCCATCATACCACGTCCAAGAGGGCGTGCAAAAAGCTGGCTTTTGGGTACAGTCCCGAATCACATGGAGGCAATGAGCGATAGGAGGGGATTCGTCTCTCCCGGTATAGGGAGTTGATGTTGTGCTGTGTTCGATTGGCTATAACCGGAAATCCCTGGCCAGGGTTGCTGAGATTTACTGGTAAGTGTTATCAGTAGTTTCTCGAACTGTTATAGACCTCATATCGACACGAGTTATCGAGCTACTGGGGTCTGACGTTTACCACCCCTAGGCAAGATATGCGACATATCAGACGACGAGACCGGACTGTACGGGAGTGTTACTGTTTGGATTCACAGGAGAAGTTACAGGTTTGCTTGTTGATCTTCTGAGCGCTCAATACCTGGGTAGCTGTTACGTTTAGCTGACCGCTTGTAGCTTGTGGGTGTTTGATATGATCATCACCTACTGCCCGCGTATTGACGATTCTTTAGAGTCCTACACAGAGGTTTCTTGGCTCAGGCAAAACGGAGTAGGAGTACATATGTGATATGTGCGGGACCGAGGATAATGCGGTATGTGATACCGTATTGTATTCTCGCGATATTTGATATCAGCCGGGTCATCGGATCAAATGTTGATTCGATGAATCGGTACAGATATATATTAGTCGGTTATATGCGATATAGCCGGATTGTCGGATCAAGTGTTGATTCGATAATTTAATGTAGAATAATATATATGATATATTAAATTACATTAACTAATATTAGCTCACTAAAAGATTCTTTTTCTCACTCGGGTAATACATTGATATATATGCGATATATGTTAAATGTATTATTTTTTTTGTTACAATAAATATTGTATATGTGATATATAATATTGTAACATGTTATAATTATTAATGCAACATGTTTAGTGGAGTTTAAACATGATTAGGGTTAGGACTTCTAGTTGATTCTAGAAGCTTTTCTTTTGTCATAATAAAGATATTATGATAGATATTTCTTTGTGACTCACCCTTTAACCCAACCCAAACCCTAACCCTAGTAAACTCTCTACAATGGTTACTACAACCATGGTTGCATAAATGATTATGATAACTTTTTATTATTCATCACAAATGATAATTCATTCTTCTTCTTCATCTTCTTCCTTCATCTTTCTTCATGGAAAAAGCTTACTAGCTTTTTCCAAGTGATGAATAAATATGAGAAAAAGATAAATAAAGAGAGCAAAAATCCTACTTCATCATCCTCATCTTCCCTTGCCCTTTAGATGAGAGTGTTCACTCAATTTTAGTGAGTGTTAGCTTGTGTTAATGAAACTTCAAGGTAGATCATCTTTGTATCGAAGATCGGAAGCAAGACTGTATCTTTATCTTCGTGGAACCTCTCGAGAGTCCGGAACCCGATGATCGCAGCGAAGGGACCACAACATGGAGCTTATGAAGTGAAGGACCGAATCTACAAAGGTTGTAATCCCTCTCACTTAGTGTTAAAGTGTTTAGCATGTTAGTTTTCGCCTAAACTCTAGTTTAAAGATCTTGTATCGGGTTGTTCGGCACGGCTAATTTTTTAATCGGGCATGGTTGATGCCTCGTAGACCCTTGTGCGTATGCCCAGCAACCCTACAGTGGTATCAGAGCGAGGTTAGAGCTTTAGGCGAAGTCTAGACGAAGTTTAAAGTCCGATCGAACCCGGAAAACCCGATATACCCTAGTTTCTGGAAATTTTTCAAAACTGTGATTTTTTTCATATTAAAAATACCCAAAAAATTCAGCAGGGTATCTTAGGAATTACTGTGAAACCCGACCCCCTAAATCGTCCAAAGCGCCGCGGAACCGCGGCCAAACCCTGGTATTGGCGGTGGTTCCACGGCAATAAGGAAGGATTGAGGGATAGGGTTTGCACAGTAACCTCCGTAGCTAATTCCTGATTCTTCTGGGCATTTTTAATTATACTCAAGTGTTGAGTTTTCAAGGGTTGTATTGGGGAATCGTTGATTCGATCGGATATTTTAACTTTGTTTAGTTTTGTCCGGATAATTTTAGAAACTGTTAAAAAGTTCGGGCGGATATCAATAACTCACTTTTTCCCCTGACGGAAAATTTTTCAAAAGTTGGATTTTTCCTCGTGTTTAAGAACGTTCTAATTCGTTCAAGTAACGCGATGGACCCTGTAGAAGACAACAAACCTTAACTCGATTATGTGACCGTCTTGAACTGCCTCTGAACCTTAGGGTTTGTGGCAGTACGGCGTGCCACATGTGAGGAGTTGGCTTGACCCTTCTACGGCTGGACCATTGGTACTGTGGCATGTGATGGATGTTTTTAAACTGATTTCAAGTGTTGAGATATATTGGGGAAATCTTGGGTGTTTGATTATTCGATCGGAAAGTTTAACATTGTCTATTTATCTGGACTGTGATACAATATTTGGAATCCACAGGTAGTTATGAGATAACTAATTTGAATATTATAAACATAGCAGTTTAGTCTCAGATGATCGGTTGCCACGGAATTTTGATGTGATCAAAAGTCCGTCGCAATCACGTAGCGTACGCGGATACTCGCCGGGTAAACTTAATAGACAGCTACACCTCTTAGCCCCGACCAAGTGACTGTAGGAGAACCCCGTCGCCGAAAGCATCCGTTCGGATGCTCGCGGCAGCGGTGTTCCACCTTAGTGCACTTCGTCGACGGCATCTGGGGGTGCGGCCGTCTACTAAAGTTTGCGACGAGCATTCGATCAAGATGTCGGGAATCTTGTTGAATTGCCCGACTTGATATTGAAAAGAGTTTTCGATAATGAGACTGAAATGTGAGGTTTTATAATTTTTAGGCATGAGATGTCTAAGGAATTTATTTGGTTAGGCATGCGATGTCTAAGGAGGTTGCAGATTCCAAGTGTTGTAGTTTTACACTTTCTTTTCTGTGACCGTAAGCGTAGTATGTGGTGTATCGCCGGCTTCGTTGCTATATATCAACGACAATCGGGATACGCATACTTGCTTACGTTGATGATATGAGATATTATGTGTTGCTGTGATATGTTATATTGGATCGTCGTGTTTTGAATAACCGGGGGTTTTTATGTGAGATGAAAGTTTTTCTTTTTCATTCATGTAAAATTCATTTGTATGTAATATTCTTTTATTGGGGCACTTCCAGGTTGCGGAAGATGTCACCGTTGTATATTATTTACTTTTCCGCATTAGGTAGACCCAAGGCGGGGAGCACAAGTAACCGGGTTCTAGGGTCCAGTGGGAGACCATCTCGAGGAGTCGGGACCGGGTCTCCTAACCCTAGAATTGGCAGCGTTACTTGCCGCTCTCGTAGGGGTCTAGGGATGTGGGTTTGGTTATTCATCGCGACCGTGGAATCCGTGTTTTATACAGGCTCGTATTGAAAACACGGACGTCGTAGTATATCCAATATTTCATATATGTTCTTCTGCTGCAATGTTCTGTGATGAGATCATATTACTGCCTGTGACGAATGTTTATATTATATATATGAGATATATGTTATATTGCAGATTTCGTTTCAATAGTGATGCTTGTGAAGCATAATAAAATGGGACTTCATTAATGATATTAATGAAATAAAAGAAACCTAAGATGTTGTGGAATCTAAATTCTTAAAAACAGTGTAGGGTTCCTAGGCACACTATAGAGGTCTCACAAGGCATCAACCATGCCGATTTCAAATTTTATGGGTGCCGAGAAACCCTAATACGGATCGTCGACTAGAAATTTAGGCGAAAAACGAATCTAGTTAACAACTTAACTAAAGATAAGAAGCTACAACCTTTGTAGATCCGGATATCCACTTCCTTAGCTCCACGTAGACGTCCTCTCGCTGTCCGTCTCGAATCCCGAACTCAATCGTCGGCTTCATCGGAGAAAAGGGCGGACTAGGTCGTCGGCTTCGTGCCGAAGATGATCTACGTCGAGGCATCACAAGTTCAAGCTCCAACTTCACCAAGTTGTGAAACTTGTGAAGAAAACACCCAAAACAACTTGGCAAGAAGTAGAGGATGAATAAATAGGAGGTGGGTTCACTTTAGAATTGGATTTCTCACACTTTTGCTCAAGTTGCCATTGATGGCATCAAGCTTTTTCTTTTGAAGATGAAGAAGAAGATGAAGCTAGAATATGATAAGTGTTTTTTCAAATTGAAAAATAAATGAATACTTATCATATACTAACTAAGGTAGAGTGTAGAGAATAGACCATAGTTACTTGGATGGGTTAGGGTTAAGCATGAAGACAAGAATGGTTAAGAAGTCAAAGCTTCATGAAGCTTCAACTAGAAACAAAGAAAGCCACCATCCTTATCATAATCTTTTCAAAATAAATAAACAAATAAATAAATGAAAAAGCAAAACCTTAATCATCTCTTAACCATGGTTTAATTCTTTACACTTTACCAAATGATCAAGTATCATCAAACATGATACAAACATGTGCATAAAAGTATATCACATATACAACTTGCACATCAAGTGAGAAAATCCATTTAAAGTGAACCAATACTAGTTAATGGAAAGCAATATATCAAATATATAATTATACATTAAATCATTAAATCAACACTTGATTTAAATATCCGGTCATATCGCATATAACCGACTAGTATCAAATGTATCGGCTTATCGAATCAATCCTTGATTCGATATCTAGGTTATATCGAATATAACCAATCGATACATTGATCGCGAGAATGGAATACGGTATAACATACACGCATTATTCTCGGTCCTGCACATATCTCATATGCGCTCCTATTTCGTTTCGCTTGAGCCAGGAAACCTCTGTGTAGGACTCTAAAGACTCGTCAATACTCCGGTAGCAGATGATGATCATATCAAGCACCCACAAGCCGCAAGCGGTCTGCTAAACGTAACGGCCATCCGGGTATTAAGCAATCAGAAGATCGACAAGCTAGCCCGCTCACACTCCTGTGAATCCAACCAGTAACACTTACCGTACAGTCCGGTCTGTTCGTCTGATATGTCGCATATCAAGTCTAGGGGTGGTAAACGTCAGACCCCAATAACCGATAAGTCGTGCCGATGTGAGGCTCATAACGGGTTGAGAAACTACTGGTAACACTTGCCAGCAAATCTCTGATCAGCCCTGGCCAGGGACTTCCCTGTTACGGCCAATCGAGCACAGCGCAACATCAACCCCCAATACCGGGAGAGACGAAACCCCTCCTATCGCTCATTGTCTCCATGTGACTCGGGACTGTACCCAAAGACCACCGTTTTACACGCCCTCATGGACGTGGTAAGGTGGAGATCAAAGCACAGTGGGAATCACACAAGACTCTATGACGATCTCGGGTCTACAGACTAACCTGCACAAGTGTCACCTGAGAACTGCCATCTGACGTGTGGTATAATACCATCTGGGAGTTCTCGGCGAGTCCGTCCAGTGTACCCAGTCTCCACTGAGCACCCGTATACCATCTCTGATGTCAAACACCAATGGATACGGGATCATCCATCGCCCATCTCATAGGTCGAGAAGCGTATACGCTAGTCTACACTGGTATATCGATGCCCCGTCTCGATACACCCACGACTAGGGACCTTGAAGGATTTATCTATAGACTACCATGTCCCCACTAGTATGATCTGCATCATAGTCCAGGTAGTCAAGTACACATCCTAAGGGCTTTACCAACATGTAACTATAAGACAGTGCAAAGAGACAAGTGTACATGTTAAGATAAAGAGTAACCAGATAGCATGCTATCATATCGAGCAAGAAAGTCATCTCTATATATGTCCAAGCATCCAATATAATATACATCATCTGTACAATACTGGCCTCTAGGGCATACATACAACTAACAAACAGGTAGCTACAGTTCTTGCTTTGCATCGCGGTGTTTCTTGTAGAACATCCTGCACCTTATTCGATAAGGAAAGGACCGAGATCCCTTCACCGGGAGTGACTCCTTTAGCAATAACTGGCAGATGCTACAACTCTCGGTTTGTCTTTTGATTGCTTCTATAGTTTCTGCTTTGTACAGTGATATATATGATATATCCCGCACCTCATTCGACGAGGAAAGGGCCGACGATCCCTTCACCGGGAGTGACCCCTTTAGCAAAACTAGAAAAGCCTCAAGAACACTCCATTTAAAATCACTCGATTTTACAACGATATCAAGTTCATTACGCAAAGGGTTTTCTTAAAAACCTGTCGTAGCCCTCCGTCATTTCAGATAAGTACTACTTAGTATTCGTGCTGCGGTAGTTTGGCATTCGTCAAGGCGTAGTGTACGGTAGCTAACTAGTATTTATCTGCTTATGCATACGATGCGATTGGATTAGGGTATTCGTACGGCGTAGTTTGGCCTTCGTCAAGGGTCGTGCGGGTGGGTTTAATTCAATCAAGAAATGAACGGGTTGAACTTGACTAGCGGACTATGGGTAGTTTGGCCTTCGTCAAGGTCATAGGACGCTAGGGGTAAAATATTATTGGGAATTTCAAGTGTTGAAATTTGCAATAAGATTGCATACCTTCTATGAGATAGTTGGATCCCGATACCAACTGCGAGTAAGAGTTACTCCTGGGAGAGTTTTACACATTACAATTAGCCGATCAAGTAGGTGTCTAGAAAGGTGTTAACGGGGTTACGCCTCTGGGAAAACGAGGTTTACTTTAATTAGGTTCGTGCGAAAGCACGGAGGACCTCCCTCAAAGTACCGACACTGGCCTGGCTGAAAGATTGGCGAACTTGTAACGTGTAATTAATCCCGGCTAGTCTTTCCTTTTAGGGTTTGAAGGAAGATTTGATTAAAACAGTGGGAGACATCCTGATTAGATAAATTGATAACCAATCTAATCTTGCAAGAGCATACGCTGAGTGTTTTCTTCTCTCTCTCTCCAGGTAGCGACCATATCACGCCTTAATCAAGATAATAAAACGGATATATTGACCGAACCCGCTTGTTATACTGAGCTGGGGAACGTTGGTCCCGCTCCAACTTATAATTGTTATAAGATAGAGCAGGAAATTGGGGAATACCAGATTTCCCGTGCCGCCCAAACGAAGAAAGTGCATGCTGATGCATCTTCTTCGGGTGTGTTCATTACAGAGAACTGTTTCTCAGTATCCTTTACGTCCTGGGTATGAGATACCGGATCAGGATCCCGCATATGTAATCTGTTACATGGGCTACAGATAGGTAGAGAACTGAGAACGGGTGATAAGTTTCAAGAGATAGAAAACGGTGCAAGTATTGCAGCCAAGTCTGTTGGTCACTATCACCCTGAATTACCAGAATACATTGATTCTGAACGAATGTTATTAGATACCGAACCTGATATACAACATCATATCAGTTTCTTTATTAGTAAAGAAGTGATATAATTTTGTATTGTTGGATAATGTTTTGAACATTTCCTATATCAAGAGTTGATCGGTTCAGGCACGTTATCTAAAAGCATTGACGTTCTAAATCAAACTACGGTTCTTAGTATAAAGAACACACACGAGAGGAAGAGTTCAGAAATGAACGAATCCTTCTTGAGGCATTGTAGACTATGTCATATCAATGCGACCCGACTAGCAAAGTTACATATAGATGCATATTTAAATTTGTTTGAATTTAAATCTTGTGAAACTTACCAGTCATGTCACAAAGATAAAATGACCACAGCTCTGTTTATTGGAAACAGAGAAAGAGTTAGTGAACTCTTGGGATTGATACATGCTGATGTATGAAAGTCCCCTGTCTACACATGCCAAGACCGGTTCTTTGTACTTCATTACATTCTCTGATGATCTCTCAAGATTCAGACATATGTTCCTGTTGAAACACAAGGCCGAACCTTTTGAGATATTCACAGAATATGAGTTAGAAGTAGAGAACCGAAAATACGGATAAAAGTATTATGTCCTTTGATGTGATCAAGGAGGAGAATACTTGAGCACGGAATTCCTGGACTATTCTAAAGGAGAATGAGATTCTCTCTCAGCATTACTCCTCCGTATACACTACAGCACGTCGGTGTATCGGGGCGGAGCAATAGCACCCTATGTGATATGGTGTGCTCTATGATGAGTACTACTGAGTTGCCTATTCCCTTTTTGGGAGTTATGCACTTGAGAAGCTGCATACCTATTGAATGTGGATTCAATAGTTTCCAACAAACCTCAGCCTCTCCGCCGATCTAGTAGGGTTCCTCACCCACCTGAGAGATACTTCGGTTTCTCTATGACAGTGGGAGCGAGGATTGCATCATGAGATGATGACCCAACTAGTTTCGAGCTGGCCATCAGGAGTGGGACTCTTTAAGAATGGCTGAATGCTTAGCGATCTGAGATGGAATCCTTATACACCAACAAAGTATGGACTTTGGTTGCTTTATCTGAAGGGTTAAATCCCCATCAGGAGCAAGTATATCTTGAGAAGATTACTTGGTGTACATGGAAAAGTTGAGACTTTCAAAGCTAGACTTGTTAAAGGTTTGCTTCATTGACCAGGTATGGATTATGTTGAAACCTTTTCTAAGGATCTATGCTTAAGTCCATCTAGATCCTACTTGCCACGGCTACATACCATGACTACGACATCTGGTGGTTGGGTGTCATGACTGCTTTTCTAAATGATGTTTCAGAAGAGAGCGTCTATAAGTACACAGCCAGAGGGCTTCGTAGACAGAGGGAGCAGCGGAAACGTGTGCAAGATGCTTTATAGGATAAAGCAGGCATCGCGGATTTGGAACATCTGTTTTGATGTGGTAGTCAAAGAGTTGGACTTCATCAAAATGGTAGATGAACCTTGTATATACAAAATGGTAGTAGGGAGTATGGTGGTGATCCTCGTAGAGTACGTGGATGACATACTCTTGATAGGGAAGGAGTTTCCTATGCTACGATCGGTCAATCTCCGCTTATCACAAGGATTCTCCATATAGGATCAAAGTGATACCTCCTAAATCCTGTGTTTTGGATCTATGAGATATATCTAATTGGATGTTAGGATTCTCACTAGTTGTAGTGAGATGGTATCAATCGATCCTGGGGAGAATCAGTGGAAAGGTTCCAGGGTGATAAGAACGACTGAATGTCAGTCGCAGGCATTGTCTATACCCTCAGTGGAGGGACGGTATGTTGGAAGAGTTCCAAGCTAGATACCGTGACTTATTAGACGATTAAAGGCAAGATACATCGTTACCAAGAATGCTACCAAAGAGGCAGTCTGGATAAATATAAGTTCATGAGATGAACTTCGTTCCTACCATTGTGTGACAATGGAGTTGTGGCTTTGGCCAAGGAACTACCGTCCCATCAGAAATCCAGATATAATTCTTAGGCAGTATCACCTGATCATGGAGATGGTTGATCTCCAGGGAGATCGAGGTTAGGAGAGTAGATACAGAGGACAACAGCGCGGATCCACTCACAAAGGCCTTTTTCCCAGTAGAGACTTTTATGGGATGGTTGAGTATGAGATACTTCAACCGCAGCTAATTGTTTGGTATGTGATACCATAACAGATGGCCCTAGTGCAAGTGGGAGATTGTTAGTTATATGTATGCCCTAGAGGCCATTACTGTACATACGATGTATATTGTAGTGGATGCTAGGACATATATAGGGAGGACTTTCTTGCTCGACATGATAGTATGCTATCTTGTTGTACTTTATCTTAACATGTACTCTGATTGTCTCTATGTTACATGTTGATAAAGCCCTTAGGATATGTACTCGGCTACTGGGACTATGATGAGATCATACTAGTGGGGCCACGGTAGTCGACGAGTACATCCTATAACTGTTCCTAGTCGAGGGTGTATCGAGACAGGGCATCAATACACCAGAGTAGACTAGCGTATACGCATCTTGACCCATATGATGGGCGATGGATGATCCCATATCCATCGGTGTTTGACATCAAGGATGGTGTACGGGTGCTCAGTGGAGACTGGGTACACTGGACGGACTCGCCGAGAACTCCCAGATGGTATTATACCTCACGTCAGATGGCAGTTCTCCGGTGACAATGGTACAGAGTAGTCTGTTGACCCGAGATCGTCATAGAGTCTTATGTGATTCCCACTGTGCTTTGATTTCCATCATACCACGTCCAAGAGGGCGTGCAAAAAGGTGGATTTTGGGTACAGTCCCGAATCACATGGAGGCAATGAGCGATAGGAGGGGATTCGTCTCTCCCGGTATAGGGAGTTGATGTTGTGCTGTGTTCGATTGGCTATAACCGGAAATCCCTGGCCAGGGTTGCTGAGATTTACTGGTAAGTGTTATCAGTAGTTTCTCGAACTGTTATAGACCTCATATCGACACGAGTTATCGAGCTACTGGGGTCTGACGTTTACCACCCCTAGGCGAGATATGCGACATATCAGACGACGAGACCGGACTGTACGGGAGTGTTACTGTTTGGATTCACAGGAGAAGTTACAGGCTTGCTTGTTAATCTTCTGAGCGCTCAATACCTGGGTAGCTGTTACGTTTAGCTGACCGCTTGCAGCTTGTGGGTGTTTGATATGATCATCACCTACTGCCGGCGTATTGACGATTCTTTAGAGTCCTACACAGAGGTTTCTTGGCTCAGGCAAAATGGAGTAGGAGTACATATGTGATATGTGCGGGACCGAGGATAATGCGGTATGTGATACCGTATTGTATTCTCGCGATATTTGATATCAGCCGGGTCATCGGATCAAATGTTGATTCGATGAATCGGTACGGATATATATTAGTCGGTTATATGCGATATAGCCGGATTGTCGGATCAAGTGTTGATTCGATAATTTAATGTATAATAATATATATGATATATTAAATTACATTAACTAATATTAGCTCACTAAAAGATTCTTTTTCTCACTCGGGTAATACATTGATATATATGCGATATATGTTAAATGTATTATTTTTTTTGTTACAATAAATATTGTATATGTGATATATAATATTGTAACATGTTATAATTATTAATGCAACATGTTTAGTGGAGTTTAAACATGATTAGGGTTTGGATTAGGGTTAAGACTTCTAGTTGATTCTAGAAGCTTTTCTTTTGTCATGATAAAGATATTATGATAGATATTTCTTTGTGACTCACCCTTTAACCCAACCCAAACCCTAACCCTAGTAAACTCTCTACAATGGTTACTACAACCATGGTTGCATAAATGATTATGATAACTTTTTATTATTCATCACAAATGATAATTCATTCTTCTTCTTCATCTTCTTCCTTCATCTTTCTTCATGGAAAAAGCTTACTAGCTTTTTCCAAGTGATGAATAAATATGAGAAAAAGATAAATAAAGAGAGAAAAAATCCTACTTCATCATCCTCATCTTCCCTTGCCCTTTAGATGAGAGTGTTCACTCAATTTTAGTGAGTGTTAGCTTGTGTTAATGAAACTTCAAGGTAGATCATCTTTGTATCGAAGATCGGAAGCAAGACTGCATCTTTATCTTCGTGGAACCTCTCGAGAGTCCGGAACCCGATGATCGCAGCGAAGGGACCACAACATGGAGCTTATGAAGTGAAGGACCGGATCTACAAAGGTTGTAATCCCTCTCACTTAGTGTTAAAGTGTTTAGCATGTTAGTTTTCGCCTAAACTCTAGTTTAAAGATCTTGTATCGGGTTGTTCGGCACGGCTAATTTTTTAATCGGGCATGGTTGATGCCTCGTAGAACCTTGTGCGCGTGCCCAGCAACCCTACAAATCTGGGCATACTGAGCAAATCCGAAAGTCGTCTTCACCGGTAGGAAGTGAGCCGCTTTCGTCAAACGATCCACGATCACCCAGATGGAGTCATACCCTCGACTAGTCCTGGGTAGACCCACAATGAAGTCTATAGAAATCTGTTCCCATTTCCACTCCGGAATGGGCAATGGCTGTAGCTCTCCCGCGGGACTCTGATGCTCAGCCTTGACTTGCTGACAAGTCAGGCATCTTGACACGAAATCTGCGATGTCCCTCTTCATCTCGTCCCACCAGTAAACATCTCTCATATCGTGGTACATCTTGGTGGAACCTGGATGAACACTGTACACCGATCGATGTGCCTCCTCGAAAATCTCACGCCGCAGTCCCTCAGCATCTGGTACGTACAGTCTAGTCCCAAATCGTAGTATCCCCTGATCATCGATCACGAACTCAGAAAATCTTCCCTGCCCTAACTGTGTCATGATCTATGAACACCGGTCATCACTGTGCTGTGCTTCATGTATACGGTCGAGCAACTATGGGCGTGCACGAACATGCGCAATCTATCCTCCTATCTTCGTAAACTCGAACTGTACCCGGCTGTCGCATAGAATATGCCGACGACTTCCGCTGCACTACACTCAAACAAGATAGACTACCCCCGGGCCTTCTGCTCAAAGCGTCCGCCACTACATTGGCCCTGCCCGGGTGGTACAAGATCTCGCAATCGTAGTCCATCACTAACTCCATCCATCGGCGCTGTCTAAGGTTCAGGTCTCGCTGCTGAAATATATACTTTAAGCTCTTGTGATCAGTGAATATCTGGCACGACTCGCTATATAGGTAATGTCGCCAGATCTTAAGTGCAAAGACCACTGCAGCCATCTCCAAATCGTGAGTGGGGTAGTTCTGTTCATGTTTCTTCAATTGCCGCGAAGCATACGCGATCACCCTGTCATGCTGCATCAATACGCACCCTAGCCCCACTAGAGAAGCATCACAATATACCACAAATCCGCCTGACCCTGAAGGCAATGATAAAACTAGCGCCGTAGTCAGTAGAGTCCGTAACTGCTGAAAACTGTGCTCACACTCCTCCGTCCAAATGAAAGGAACTCCCTTCCGGGTCAACCCGGTCAAAGGTGTAGCAATACGGGAGAAGTCCTGCACAAATCGCCTGTAGTAACCGGCCAACCCCAAAAAGCTGCGAATCTCCGTAACTGATGTGGGTCTGGGCCAACGCTGAACGGCCTCGATCTTCCTCGGGTCTACACATATACCGTCTCATGAAATCACATGCCCCAAGAAGTCTACGCTGTCCAGCCAGAAAGCACACTTGGAGAATTTGGCGAAAAGCTGATGCTCCCTCAAGGTCTGCAGTGTAATCCGCAGGTGCTTCTCGTGCTCGTCTCTGCTCCGAGAATACACCAAGATATCATCAATGAATACTATGATGAACAGATCAAGATACGGACGGAAAATACGGTTCATCAAGTCCATAAATGCTGCTGGCGCATTGGTGAGTCCGAACGACATCACTAGAAACTCGTAATGGTCGTAGCGCGTGCGGAAAGCTGTCCTAGGAATGTCATCCTGTCAAACCCGCAGCTGATGGTAGCTTGATCGCAAATCGATCCTCGAAAAGTATCCTACCCCCTGAAGCTGGTCGAACAAATCGTCGATACGTGGCAAAGGATATCTGTTCCGCACTGTAACCCTGTTCAGCTGGCGGTAGTCGATACACAAACGCATACTGCCGTCCTTCTTCTTGAAAAACAGGACCGGAGCACCCCAAGGAGAAACACTGGGTCGAATAAGTCCCTTATCCAGCAAATCTTGCAACTGGCCCTTCAATTCTCTAAGTTCCGCCGGGGCCATCCGATAAGGCGGGAACCAAATCAATACAGAAAGAAATGTCGCGCTCGGGCGGTAGCCCAGGAAGCTCATCAGGGAACACATCAGGAAACTCGCTAACAACCGGAACCCGATCCAACGGAACCTCTGTAGCGCTAGTATCGCAAACATAGGCGAGAAATCCCTGGCATCCCTTCCTCAAAAGCTGTCCAGCGCGAAAAGAAGAAATCACACTGTGAGGGGCGGCACCACGGTCCCCAACATAACAAAAACCGACTCGCCGGGAAAACAAAATCTAACTGTCTTCTCACGGCAGTCCACAGAAGCATAGCACGTGGCTAACCAATCCATGCCCAAAAGAACGTTGAAGTCCAACATCTCAAGAAGGATCAAGTCGACAGGCAACTCTCTCTCGCCAATACAGACGGTACAGGATCGGAACACGTGCCTAGCAACAAACGACTCTCCCACAGGCGTGGTCACAACAAGCGGCTGATCAAGCAAACCGGACTCTCTACTCAAACTCGGCACAAAGTGTGTGGATACGTACGACTGCGTGAATCCGGGATCGAACAACACGTGTGCATCAACAGAACATACTGGAAGGATACCTGAGACCAACGCATTGGACGCCTGCGTGTCCTGATGCGTCAAAGCAAAAACTCGCGCCTGTCCTCCACCTGTGACTGACTGTCCTCTGCCTCGGTCGCCCCGTCCTCTCTGAGCAAATCCTCCACGCCCACGACCTCTCTGTTTATGAGTCTGACGCGGAGTAACAGTAGGAACAACAGGCAATGCCCTCTGGGGTGGTGAAGGTGGTAAGGTGACGTGCGGTGCTGTTGTCTCCCTCCAGTGTATCTCAGGACAATCTATGACGAGGTGAAGTAGACTGCCGCATCTATAGCAACCCCGCAACAACTGCTGACTCTCTCGTGGATATGAACTAAACATCTGACCTCGTCCCGAATCTCTGTCACTCCCCGTACCGGAACGATACCTGTCGCGGCGTCTGAATGTCTGTCTCCGTGCTGATATACCAGTACGAACTTTCTTCGGGTCTGGAACTACCGAAGTCTCAGCAAGGCTCTCCTCGACTAATAGGGCTGCGTCTACCGCTGCTGCATATGTCTCATAATGCTGCGCGCTGATCGCAAGGAACAGTGGTGTAAGCAAGCCTCGGACAAATCTCTTGACTCGCAACTCCTCAGTAGCCACTAAATACGGGGCATAGATAGATAGCTCTGTGAACAGCACATCATACTCTGCCACTGATATCTCCGGAATCTGGCGTAAGGAGTCGAACCTGCGTGCTCTAGCATCTCTGACGCTCAGTGGAAGAAAGCGGGCAAGGAACAGCGCCACGAACTCTGTCCAGGTCATAGGAAGAAGACCTGCTGCTCTGCCCTTCTCAACTGATTCGTACCATTTCTGCGCAAGACCTTCCAGGCGAAAGCTCGCGAACTCAACCCATCTCGCATCTGCGCAACTGAGGGAATGACATATCCGAGCCATCCTATCAATGAAAGACTGTGGGTCCTCGGTAGCATCGGTGCCTGTGAAGACCGGAGGCTTCAGCCTCATAAACTCTGATAGCGATACGGAGATGACCTCTGTAGCTGTAGGGAAAACTGCCTGTGCTGTGGGTATCACCGCGGTCTCTGCAACGGGTGGAACTACCTCTGATCGCTGCGCTCGAAGTGTCTCAACTAGAGATCCCATCATCTGGCACATCTCCTTCATATTGGATCCCACCGTCTGGCGCATCTCCTGCATACTGGATCCCACCGTCTGGCGCATCTCCTGCATACCAGCCCCTAACATGGCGATCTGATCTGTCACTGGAGGAATAGCCTGCTCGGGCACAACCGGTGTACTACCCGGATCAGTCCTCGACTCGGACGAGTCAACTCGAATCTCGGCCCTCGCGGCCGCTCTCTGCGCCCTCGTAGTCTTTGGAGGCATAATGGCTGAAAGGAAAATAGGATTCGATAAGGATGTAGAAATCGAATCGCAAAAATGCATATACTCAAGAAGGAATTTAAATCAATAAGTCCTAAGGTCGCTTTGGCGGAGTACCGTGTCGTGAGTATGCCGCGGAACATACGCACGCTATGCCACTCTGCTTCAGTTACCTACTCCATCATACCAGGGTCATCCTACACTCCGAAAGGTAAAACCTACGCTCTGATACCAACTTTGTCACGACCCGAATATTTTGACTCGTGACCGGCACTTAACTACGCAATGTCTACAGGTGTAACGCGACTAAGTAAGCCGAACCCAGAAATCAAAACCATTTAAAAGTAGTGGGTGTTGAAAACATTCAATTAAAACATTTAGAAAACCTTATATAGTTCAATAAAGTTCTTTTAAAAGTTAAATTATCCTTATAATAATTTTGGCAGCATTTCCTTTGTACAGGTAACCCCGAAAATCGGGTATAAAACAGGATATAAGTGAAAATGATACATAATGAAATAAAGCATCCCTAAACGGGAGCAATCACGCCCAACGGCGGAAACCATCACCACAAGAGTAATATACGATGCCGTAGCGAAGAATGAGCAATAGGTAAACATCACAGAATAATAAACTGCATATATACAGTCGGCTCCCACGAGCTCGACACCAGAATACAAATAATGTACATCCTCGTCCTCACGCCATCTCTAAGTCAAGTACATAAATGGTAAATGGAGAATACTAGATACAAAAGTGTGTACAATAAAAGTAACCAGATACCACAACCCACCTAATAGCAAAATAGCTCTCGCACCAGCTGTAGTGGTATCTGTAGCCAAAAGATGCAAAAGGCAGCCTGCCGCGACTACTCTGAGGGGCGACCTGCAAATACTGTGGCACAACGGGGGTGAGTTTCCAACTCGTGAATAGAGATAGCATATAATGGTAATCGCGAGCATGCACGTACTGCGCTACTCTATCATATGCCAGCAGGTAAATCTATATACGACAAGCAGTAGGTGCAATAATCATGCAAATGCTCTGTCAGGTAAAATAACTACAGGATGAGATACATGATAATCAATGCTGAGCATGGGATAAACAACATCTACACGGAATATCAATCGTGGAAAATAATCGGTGCCCAAAACTGCACCCAAATCCCAAATAAACTCAGGCGCCAGCACTCTCCTCGGCCCTCAAATCCTGTAAATCTCTGAGAATCACGAGTGCCCAACATCGGCACTCAAAATATCATGAAATACTCGTGTCCAGCATCGACAAGCAAATCCTCATATATCGGGCTCCGTAAGTCCGGATCAGCCCACGGGCTCCGTCTGCGGTATCGGCCCTCGGCCCCGGCAGTACGGATCATCCCGCATCGAACTCTCGACTCTGTTCAGTATCCTCCGGATAACCGCCAAGTCCAACCAATCACCGGTAGGTACTCGCCCACTTCCAGGCTCAATCGGCAAATTCCATCGATCATCTTGCCGAGGGGAACCATACCGGGTCCACCACGAACCCGCAAACGGATCATCCAACTCCTCGAATCGGGTTTCAAGCACACGTCTCAGCACCGAGAAAACGCGTGGTGGACGCACCAAAATATCATATCACGAGGAACCGGGTTTTCAAATAGTGCATCTTTTCTTAAATAATCCCACGGTCCTCAAAACCAGAAATCACATGAAAATCCAACACCAATGAGTAAATCAAATGCGATGTGCTATGTACATCAAGCCATAATATAGGTACAAGGGAGAAACTGCTTTTCTTAAAATAGTTTCAGTTTTCAAAGACAGCATGCGGCTCCCAATTTCTATGAAAATCATATCGAATCATAGGTGAAATGAACTACAGAATAATGATCATGGCAGTTCTACAGTGAGTGTGTCATGGCAATTACTAACGGTGTGTGTGTAACATGCAGATTAGTGCTCGTGCAACATGAACCGTTAGCAATAGTGCGGTGTTCAATCAATTCTAAGTTTACAATTATATAGCAGAGAATACAGTATGCAACTGTCACGACCCGAAATTGGCCCGTGACGGCCCTAATACTACGCAACGCCTAAAGACATAACGCAGTAAAAGAAGGCCAAAACCCAGAAATCTAAACCAAGAAAAATACGGAAAAGATAATATAAGTTTGTTGAAACATTTGAAATCGCAACCCAAATTCTTTAAAAGTCCTACTTTCTTTCTTTAAAATTTTGGCAACACCCCCTTTTTGTGAAAACTAGCCAAGATGAATACCACACAAATATACGACGCCGTAGCGAAGAAATAAAGACAATAGAGAGAAAACTGTATATAAAAGACAACAACCCACAAATAATATACAATATCATCCTCACCAAGTCTCTAAGTCAACAATATAATAGTAGATGGAGAGTACAAGATACAACGAATGTACAGTATGAAATACAGATAATCATCTAACCCACCTAAGCAAAATAGTATACTGTGAGCCGATGCGGTATCTGTAGCAAAAGATGATAGCTGAATAACTGAATAGCCTGCCTCGACTACTCTGGGGAACAACCTGAAACACCTGCGGCACAACGGGGGTGAGTTGCCAACTCGTGAATAGTAGATAACATATGCAGGTAATCGCAGGAATGCACGTACAGCATGAATCTAAGATATGCGATTACAGTAATAACATGTCATGTGAATGCCGTAAATTGGAAAGTACATTAGCAGGTACAATAAATATGTAAAGCATTAATAACATGACAATAGTATGCAATAACTATGCAATAGGGATATGAGAATGCAAATATGCAGCTATCATGAAGGGTACACTAACAAGTACTCCTAATACATGGAACGGTGCATAAGTGAAAAGGTATGAGGTATGGAGTGAAATATGTCATCCCACGGAATCCTGTCATCGTGGTAGGATCAAAATCCATCAAGACACTCAAATCCCTGTAAGTCCATGCTACCTCTCCCGGTACTTTCGGGCATGCGGAATTTGATGAAAAACGATTTTCTTAGAGGTGGTAACATGGACCTAAAACCCGGATCTTTGTTAAACATCTAACTAACAACCTAACTACGAGTTGCTAACTACTCGGTTAGGGGGTTATACCTTTCTTTTTCTCGAACTCCTTCGTCTTCAAGCTTAGATGGTCGTCCGAACCGGCTTCTCCCCGTCGTCTCCTTGCGCCGAAGATAGATCCACCTGAAAGCTTCAACCTTTGGCTCCTTCTTCGAACTTTGAAGAAACTAGTTCACTCGGTTTGCTAAACCTTGTGAACTAGTGTGAGTAGAGAAGAGTTTGTATGGGATTTTATGTATGGTTCTTGCTTCTCAACTCATGAGACAAGTGAACCATAGAATCAAGAGAGGGAGAGCAAGAGGAGGAAGATGAGAGCTCAAGAACAAGAGAGAGAATGAGCATGAAAGAATGAGAGAAGACTTTTCTCATTTGGCTCTCATAATCCAAAACCATCATCACAAAAATAATAATCAAGTATTGTGTAAAATGGTTCAAGTCAAAATGGCTAAATCATTTCATGCACTCATTTCTCACAAAAGAAATAAGCAAGTAAAAAGTCTTTGCCATGAAATGATAGCCATAGTCATCATGATGGTCAACTAGTCCAACCTAGTCAACCGGTCAACGAAGTCGACAAGTCAACAAAGTCAACCCCTCAACAACCATGTCACCACAATACTTAATTAATATAATTGTTAATCACATATCATATTCTCATTAGGGTTGAGCAAAAAGTCAATGGTCAACTGTCAACGGTCAACAACCCTAATGAGAATCCTCTGCCTCTGTCTCTCCGTCAACTGTGCATACACACCCGCATCCGCGTTCCGAGGAACACGAATACACACTGGATAAATCCAATCCCAAAAGGTACACTAGGATCTGGCTTAAACCAAAGCCCGCTAGTGTAAACTATCCGGACACTGTACGTGCACAAGTGCACGGATGTGACCGAACCCTGTCGCAAAACCATGCGACCTGTCGCAAAACCATGCGACCTCTACTCTTTTGCCTAAAGGCGGATAGCTTTCTGTGTAGGACTCTAAAGACTCGACACTACGCTGGCAGTGGGTTTAACCACAGACCGCAAGCGGCACTAGCTGTGCGTAACGGTCCCCAGGTAGATGCCGACAAGAAGACTGACGAGGCGAAACCCATCTGAACTCCTACTGAGCCTGAATGTGACATTCTCCGTACAGTCCGGTCTGTTCGTCTGATACATCGCATGGCGGGCCTAGGGGGCGGTAAACATCAGTCCCCCAATAGCGGTACAAGTCGTGTCGGAGTGAAGCCCAAAACACCCTGAGATAACACTGGAAGCCTACCAGTATATCTCGTTTGCCCTGGCCAGGGACTACTCGTGTAATGGCTCTCCTAGACACAGCGCGATGTCAACCCCCAATACCGGGAGAGACGAATCCTGTCTAACCGTCAGTGCCTCCAAGTGCTTCGGGACTGCACCCAACTACCACCTGTTTGCACGACTCCTTTGAGCCGTGGTAGGGTAGTAATCAAAGTACAGTAGGAACACACTCGAGGCGAAGTGACAGTGTCAAGTCAGCGGACTAAGCTGTACTCAAGTCACCTGGGAACTGATAACTGACGATAGGCATAATACCAACTAGTCAGTTCCCGACGAGTCCTGTCCAGTGTACTCGTAACCCAACGAGCACCCGCATACTCTCTCAAGTACGACGTACCGACGGCTGTGGGACAGACCGTCTCCCACACTAGGATGAGAAGCGTATGCGCTAGTCTACTCCGGAGTATCGATGCCCTGTCTCGATAGTCCTGCGACCAGGGACCTGCATAAGGATGTGCTTATAGATTACCCAGCCCCACTAGTATGAACTGCCATCACAACGCTGGTAATCAAGCAAAGATCCTAAGGGCTCCACTAATGTGTATAGGCAATATACTAAAATAAACACATGTACACATTGAAGTAGAAACAAACCAAGTAGCATACTACTATTTTGAGCAAGATTGTATATACAAGGTGACATCCCAAGCTTCCATTAAGTAATATACAAACTAGTATGATACAGTAATGGCCTCTAGGGCATATAGACTAACAATCTCCCACTTGCACTAAGGCCATGTACTGGCATATCGAAGACCTATCATCTCGATCAGCCGCTCGAACTGGGTCTGGGGTAAGGCCTTGGTGAATGGATCTGCAGTGTTATCTTCTGAAGCGACTCTCCGAACCTCGATCTCCTGGCGATCCACGATCTCCCTGATCAGGTGATACCGCCTCAAGATGTGTCTGGATCTCTGATGGGACCTGGGTTCCTTCGCTAAAGCTATAGCCCCGTTGTTGTCGCACTACTTATCAGGAGATTCGTCACTTAACGATCAATGCTATAAACCAAGTAGGTGCCTAGAAAGGTGTCAGCGGGGTTACGCCCCCAGAGAAAAGAGGTTATTTAATTAAGGAACTTCGCGAAAGCGTTGGAAAACCTCCCTCGAAGTATCGACACTGGCCTGGCTGAACGGTTAAGCAAGTATTGTACGGTGAGAATTGTCCTGGCTAATTCTTCTTTTATGGTTTGAGGAGGGATTCGAGAAACAGTGGGAGCCATCCTGTTTAGATAAATTAAACCACTCTAAACTTGCAAGAGCATCATGCTAATAGTATCTTCTTTTCTCTCTTAAATTGCAGCGACCCTGTGACCACACATAGGTTACATCTAGATAATAATTTGACTGAATCTGACTTATATGACTGGCAAAAAGTCTGTCCAGATGTCCATTGCCTATGACAAGCTGGACCACCCTATTGAGGGACATTCCTATTGCTATGGGATTGGGCATTGGCAGAGTGATTGCAGGGCTTTAGAAGCCAGTAGCCAGGATACGAAGCATGTTGTGGCTTCGACTTCGGGTGTGTTTATGATAGAGAACTGTATGTCAATTAACCCTACTTCCTGGGTATTGGATACCGGATCAGGAACTCACATTTGTAATTCATTACAGGCTCTGAGAAATCGTAGGGTTATCGGGATAGGAGATATGACCCTCACAGTTGCTAACGGAATGAGCATGAACGCTGAATCCGTAGGGGAATATCATCTTAGAATGACAACTGGGCAGATATTGATTCTGCGTAACTGTTTTTATGTACCAGGTACGACTTGTAATATCATATCCGTACCCTTACTTTCTAAGGAAGGATATGATTTTACTTTTACAAGAGATGTGGTTCACATCCACCTAAATCAAGATTTGATTGGGTCAGGTACATTAGAAAACGGAATATACGTATTAAATCAAGCTCAGATTTTCAGTGTCCAGAACACACTTAAAAGAAAGTCTCCGGAAACAAACCAGGCTTTCTTATGGCATTGTAGACTAGGTCACTTCAATGAGAGAAGATTAAAAAGTTACATAGAGAGGGATACTTGGATCCGTTCGAGTATCAGTCTTATGCCACTTGTGAATCTTGTCTCATGGGAAAGATGACAAAGACTCCGTTCACTGGACACGGAGAAAGAGCAAGCGAGCTCTTAGGACTCATACACAGTGATGTGTGTGGTCCAATGTCTACACATGCGAGAGGTGGTTATTCCTACTTCATTACTTTTACAGATGATTTCTCTAGGTATGGACATATCTTCTTGATGAAGCATAAATCCGAGGCCTTTGAGAAATTCCAGGAATACAAGAATGAAGTGGAAAAACAAACAGGCAAAAGTATAAAGACACTGAGATCTGATCGAGGTGGTGAATACTTAAGTGCCGAGTTCCTGGGTTACTTAAAAGAGAATGGAATTCTCTCTCAGCTTACTCCTCCATACACACCACAACATAACGGTGTATCAGAAAGGAGGAATCGCACCCTATTGGATATGGTTCGTTCCATGATGAGTAACGCTGAGTTACCGCGATCATTCTGGGGATATGCACTAGAATCAGCTGCAAATCTTTTGAACCAGGTTCCTACCAAAACTGTACCTACCACACCATATCAGATGTGGAGTGGGAAGAAACCCTGTCTAAAACATTTTATGACATGGGGATGTCCTACTTTTGTAAAAAGGCAGCATGCGGACAAGCTCGAGGCACGCTCAGTAAAGTGTAAGTTTGTAGGATATCCAAAGAACTCCAAGGGATATTATTCTATTACGCAGAGGAACAAAAGGTTTTTGTTTCTCGTCATGCCTGCTTCTTAGAAACTGAATTTTTAGAAAATCAGAAGAGTGGGAGCGCAATAGAACTGGAAGAAATTCCAGATCCACAAGCTATTACTGAAACCTTGGTAGAACAAGAAGGTCCAGGTGAACAGGACATCCCGACGCCACTCCGCAGGAGTAGTAGGCAATCTCATCCGCCCGAGAGATACTACGGTTTTCTCATAGACGGGGATAGAGAGGATTGCACTGTTGAAAATGATGAGCCTACTAGCTTCCAGCAAGCCATTCAGAGCGGTGACTCAGTAAAATGGCTGGATGCAATGCGGACTGAAATGGAGTCCATGTACACCAACAAAGTATGGTCTTTGGACATTGCTCCAGATGGGGTAAAACCCGTAGGATGCAAATGGATCTTCAAAAAGAAGATTGGTGTAGATAGACAAGTTGAAACCTATAAGGCTAGACTTGTTGCAAAGGGTTTCCGTCAAAGACCTGGTTTGGACTATGACGAAACCTTTTCTCCAGTGGCTATGCTTAAATCTATTCGGGTCCTTCTTGCTATTGCTGCCTTCCACGATTATGAAATCTGGCAGATGGACGTAAAGACGGCCTTTCTAAATGGTAATTTGGAAGAAAGCGTCTATATGGATCAGCCAGAAGGATTCATTCAGAGTGGGAGCAGCGGTAAAGTATGCAAGCTGCTTAAATCCATTTATGGACTGAAGCAGGCATCGCGGAGTTGGAACATCTGTTTTGATGATGCTGTCAAAGAATTTGACTTTATCAAAAATCCAGATGAACCATGCATATACAGTAAGATTGTAGGGAGAGCTGTAGTATTCCTCGTCTTGTACGTGGATGACATTCTCCTAATAGGAAATGATATTCCTATGTTACAGTCAGTCAAAAGATTCTTGTCACATAAATTCTCCATGAAAGACCTGGGTGATGCCACCTACATTCTAGGGATCCGGATCTATCGTGATATATCAAAAAGGATATTGGGACTTTCACAGTCCAGGTACATAGACACCATAGTGAAAAGATTCAGTATGGATGATTCTAAGCGCGGTAACCTACCGGCTTGTCACGGAATCACCCTCTCCAAAGAGATGTCTCCTAAGACTGATTTGGAAAGGGATCGCATGTCGATTATACCCTACGCTTCTGCGGTAGGCTCTATAATGTATGCGATGTTATGTACCAGACCGGATGTAGCATACGCATTGAGCGTAGTAAGCCGGTATCAAGCAAACCCAGGGGAGAAGCACTGGATAGCAGTAAAGAACATTCTCAAGTACCTGAGGAGGACTAAAGAAATGTTCTTGGTGTATGGCGGAAAAGACCTCCAGTTAGAGGCCTTTGCCGACTCCGGCTTCCAGAGTGACAAAGATGACTCCAAATCCATGTCGGGTTATGTCTTTACCCTCAATGGAGGGACGGTCTGTTGGAAGAGTTCCAAACAGGAGACCGTTGCTGACTCAACGATGGAAGCAGAGTACATAGCTGCTTGCGATGCCGCAAAAGAAGCAGTCTGGATAAAGAAGTTCCTCTCAGAACTTCAAGTGGTTCCTACCAGTGTTGGTCCAATACCTCTGTATTGTGACAACAACGGCGCTATAGCTTTAGCGAAGGAACCCAGGTCCCATCAGAAGTCCAGACACATCTTAAGGCGGTATCACCTGATCAGGGAGATCATAGATCGTCGGGAGATCGAGGTGAAGAGAGTAAAGACGGAGGATAACGTTGCTGATCTATTCACAAAGGCCATTCCTCAGACACAGTTCGAGAGGCTATTCGAGATGATAGGTCTACGATATGCCAGCTCATGGCCCTAGTGCAAGTGGGAGATTGTTAGTGTATATGCCCTAGAGGCCATTATTGTATCATACTAGATTGTATATTACTTAATGGAAGCTTTGGATATTCACAGTTATATATACAGTCTTGCTAAAAATGGTAGTATGCTACTTGGTTTATGTCTACTTTAATATGTGCATATGTTTCTTGTGACGTATCACTTATACATATTAGTAGAGCCCATAGGATCTTTGCTTGACTACCAGCGTCGTGATGGCAGTCACACTAGTGGGGGCTGGGTAGTCTGTAAGCAACATCCTATACAGGTCCCTGGTCGTTGGATTGTCGAGATAGGGCATCGATATTCCGGAGTAGACTAAGTGTATACGCTTCTCATCCCAGTTGGGGAAATGGTATGTCCCACAGCCATCAGTACGCCGTACTGGAGATAGTATACAGGTGCTCGTAAGGTTACGGGTACACCGGACAGGACTCGCCGAGGAACTGATTGGTTGGTATTATACCCATCGTCAGTTTTCAGTTCCCAGGTGACATGAGTACAGCATAGTCCGCAGACTTGACACTGCTGCTTCGCCTCGAGTGTGTCCCACTGTTCTTAGATTGCTACCCTACCACGGCTCAAAGGAGTCGTGCAAACAGGTAGCAGTTGGGTGCAGTCCCGAGCACTTGGAGGCAGTGGCAGTTAGATAGGATTTGTCTCTCCCGGTATTGGGAGTTGATATCGCACTGTGTCAGAGAGCCATTACGCAAAGTCCCTGGCCAGGGCAAGCGAGATATACTGGTAGGTTCCAGTAGCTTCTCAGGGCGTAATGGGCTTCGCTCCGACACGACTTATACAGCTATTAGGGGACTGACGCTTGCCGCCCCCTAGGCTTGATATGCGATAGTCTTAGACAAACAGACCGGACTGTACGAAGATTGTCACATCAGACTCAGTAGGAGTTCGGATGGGTTTCCTTATCGGCCTTCTTATCGACAACTACCTGGGGACCGTTACGTACAGCTAGTGCCGCTTGCGGTCTGTGGTTAAACCCACTGCCAGCGTAGTAGTCGAGTCTCTAGAGTCCCACACAGAGAGTTTCCTACTCCAGGCGAAACGATATAGAGGTCGCATGGTTTTGCGACAAAGGGTTCGGACGCATACGTGCGTTTACGCGCGTACGACTTTCGGACAGTTTATACCAGTCGGCATTGGTTTAAGCCAGTTACTGGTATCCGGTTATTGGATTTATACAGTCTAAAGTTTTTCCGTATTTTTGCGGAAAGGAGGGGCGTTCTCGTAATTGCGCGAGAAGCTTCTAGAAGGTGGTGACTAAGGAGGTTTAGGTGTCATTTGCATTAAATGAGTTTAGTGAGTCATGAGGGTGATTCATGCATATCATTAATGCATGATAAATGCTTAATGAGTCATGACAATGAATCACCATTAGATATTTGTGAAGCATGCTTATTCATTATGTATTATTCTTTTCTTCAAAAATAAGAATGCTTCATATTTATTATGATAACTTACTATTCTCATATGATAATGATGCTCATCTTCTCTCTCCTCAAGCTCTCCATCTTCAAAGACTAATCCCCCCCTCTCATGAGTTGAGTACAAGGATTAGTAAGACTAAACAATCCATAACCATCACTCTATCTCAATCTATCTTCTTTGATTAGCAATCCAAGAAGGTTAGTTGCCTCAAGTTTAGAGGCTAAGCTTGGAGTTTTGCTCTCGGGTGGATCGTCTACTACAAAGAGAAGGCCGAGGAGGACAAGGAGATCGTAAAGACGAAGGAGTTGGTTCATTAGGTATAATCCCTAAACACAGTAGTTTAGAAACACTTTGTGTTTGGTTATTTATAGTTTAGCTTCGATTCAAGCGGTTAGTCGATGTTCGTTCACTAAACAAGTTCGTTTTTGAAAATTCCGCCTCCCCACAAGTATTGGGGTGTTGTACATCGACTTTCAGGGATGACTTTGGATAATGAGCTCTATACAGACCTTATTCTCCAGTCCCTTCCTCACACCTACGCCCAGTTTATCCTGAACTTCAACATTCAAAGAAAAGAAGTTGAACTTCCGGAACTCCTGAACATGTTAAGGAGTGCAGAGGGCACCTTGCAGAAGACAAGGGAAACACCCGCTATGTTTGTTGGCGGTACATCTTCTTCCGGGTCCAAGGCAGGGGCCAAAGGAAGGAAGAAGAAGGCCGCCACCAAACCTAGAGTAGGTGTTAGTAAGTTGGGAGGGAAGGGAAAGAAAAAGCTTGCGGTACCGGTAGTTGGCCAGGATGAGTGCTTCCATTGTCACAGGAAAGGGCACTGGAAGAAGGATTGCAAGGCGTGGAACGCCAAGAACCAGGAACCGAAGCAAGCTGTGGCTTCGACTTAAGGTGTGTTTGTAATTGAGAATTGTCTGTCGATCAACTCTACTTCCTGGGTATTGGATACCGGATCAGGATCTCATATTTGCAATTCATTGCAGGCACTGAGAAACCGTAGAGTGCTGAAGGAAGGTGATATGACCCTAAAGGTTGCTAACGGAGCTAGCGTGGGAGCTGCGTCCGTCGGGGATTATCACCTAGGATTGACGAGTGGACACATTTTGGTTTTACATAACTGTTTTTTTGTACTAAGCTTAACGTGTAATATTATATCAGTTTCCTTGTTATCAAATAAAGGTTATGATTTCACGTCTGTAAGAGATGTTGTTAACATCCACCTTAATCATGGTTTGATTGGGTCCGGTACACTAAATAACGGTATATATGTTTTAAACCAACTCCAAATTTTCAATGTCCAGAACACACTTAAAAGAAAGTCTCCAGATTTGAATAAAGCTTTCTTATGGCATTGTAGACTAAGTCATATCAATGAGAGAAGGTTGACTAAGTTGCATAGAGAAGGATATTTAGACTCGTTCGAATATCAAACTTATGACACTTGTCAATCTTGTCTCAAAGGAAAGATGACAAAGACTCCATTTACTGGACAAGGAGTAAGAGCGAGCGAGCTCTTAGGACTCATACACAGTGATGTATGTGGTCTAATGTCTACGCATGCAAGAGGTGGTTTTTCCTATTTCATTACTTTCACGGATGATTACTCAAGATACGGATTCATTTATCTAATGAAACATAAATTCGAGGCTTTTGAGAAATTCCAAGAGTATAAGAATGAAGTAGAAAACCAAACCGGCAAAAGTATCAAGACACTTAGATCTGATCGAGGTGGTGAATACTTGAGTGCCGAGTTCCTAGGTTACCTAAAAGAGAAAGGAATTCTCTCTCAGCTTACTCCTCCATACACTCCACAGCATAACGGTGTATCGGAGAGACGGAATCGAACCCTATTGGATATGGTACGATCCATGATGAGTAATGCTGAGTTACCGCGATCTTTCTGGGCTTATGCGCTAGAATCAGCGGCATATCTTTTGAACATGGTTCCTACCAAGACTGTGCCTACCACTCCATATCAGATGTGGAGCGGGAAGAAACCCCATCTACAGTATATAAAGATTTGGGGATGTCCAGCTTTTGTTAAAAAGCAGCATGTGGACAAGCTCGAGGCACGATCAGTAAAGTGTAAGTTTGTGGGATATCCAAAGAACTCCAGGGGATATCTATTCTATTACGCAGAGGAACAAAAGGTATTTGTTTCTCGTAATGCCCATTTTCTAGAACATCAGTTTTTAGAAAAGGAATCAAGTGGGAGCGAAATAGAACTGGAAGAAATTCCAGAACCACAAACTAATACTGAAAGTTTGGTAGAACCGGTAGTTCAAGAAGAACAGGACATTCCCGCACCCCTCCGCAGGAGTAGTAGGCCGTCTCAACCGCCTGAGAGATACTACGGTTTTCTCATAGATGGGGATAGAGAGGATTACATCATAGATGATGATGAACCTACTGACTTCCAGCAGGCCATCCAGAGCGGCGACTCGGTACGATGGATAAATGCAATGCGGACCGAAATGGAGTCCATGTACACCAACAAAGTATGGACTTTGGACTTTGCTCCAGATGGGGTAAAACCCATAGGATGCAAATGGATCTTCAAGAAAAAGATTGGTGTAGATGGACAGGTGGAAACCTATAAGGCTAGACTTATTGCAAAGGGTTTTCGTCAAAGACCTGGTTTGGACTATGACGAAACTTTTTCTCCAGTGGCTATGCTCAAATCCATTCGGGTCCTTCTTGCTATTGCTGCCTTCCATGATTATGAAATCTGGCAGATGGACATAAAGACGGCTTTTCTGAATGGAAATTTAGAAGAGTGCGTCTATATGGATCAGCCAGAGGGTTTCAATCAGAGTGGGAGCAGCGGGAAAGTATGCAAGCTGCTTAAGTCCATTTATGGACTAAAGCAGGCATCGCGGAGTTGGAACATCTGTTTTGATGAAACTATCAAAGAATATGACTTTATCAAAAATCCAGATGAACCATGCATATATAATAAAGTTGTAGCCAGAAGTGTCGTATTCCTCGTCTTGTACGTGGATGACATTCTATTGATAGGAAATGACATTCCTATGCTAAAATCTGTCAAAAGATTCTTGTCACAAAGGTTCTCCATGAAAGACCTGGGTGATGCCTCTTACATTCTGGGGATCCGGATCTATTGTGATAGATCCAAGAGGATGTTGGGACTTTCGCAGTCCAGGTATATCGACACTGTACTGAAAAGATTAAGTATGGAAGATTCTAAGCGCGGTAATCTACCGGCTTGTCACGTAATCACCCTCTCCAAAGAGATGTCTTCTAAGACTGATTTGGAAAGGGAACGCATGTCTATTATACCCTACGCTTCTGCGGTAGGCTCTATAATGTATGCGATGTTGTGCACCAGACCAGATGTAGCTTACGCACTGAGCGTGGTAAGCCGGTATCAGTCAGACCCAGGGGAGAAGCACTGGATAGCAGTAAAGAACATTCTCAAGTACCTGAGAAGGACTAAGGAGATGTTCTTGGTTTACGGCGGAAAAGACCTCAGGTTGGAGGCCTTTGCTGATTCCGGCTTCCAGAGTGATAAGGACGATTCCAAGTCCATGTCGGGTTATGTCTTTACCCTCAATGGAGGGGCGGTGTGCTGGAAGAGCTCCAAGCAGGACACCGTTGCTGACTCAACGATGGAAGCGGAGTATATAGCTGCTTGCGATGCCGCAAAAGAAGCAGTCTGGATGAAGAAGTTCCTAACAGAACTTCAGGTGGTTCCTACCATAGTTGATCCAATACCTCTGTATTGCGACAACAACGGAGCTATAGCTTTAGCAAAGGAACCAAGGTCCCATCAGAAGACCAGACACATCTTAAGGCGGTATCACCTGATCAGGGAGATCATTGATCATCAGGAGATCGAGGTTCGGAGAGTTGCTTCTGAAGAGAACATTGCTGATCCATTCACGAAGGCCCTACCTCAGATTCAGTTCGAGAGGCTACTCGAGATCATCGGTCTTCGATATGCCAGTACATGGCCCTAGTGCAAGTGGGAGATTGTTAGTGTATAACAGTCTTGCTAAACATGGTAGTATGCTACTTGGTTTTTCTATCTTAATATGTGAGTGTACGTATTGATAGAGCTCTTAGGATCTTGCTTGACTACCGGCGTTGTGATGGCAGTCACACTAGTGGGGGCTGGGTAGTCTACAAGCATATCCTTATTCAGGTCCCTAGTCGTAGGATTATCGAGACAGGGCATCGATACTCCGGAGTAGACTAGTGTGTACGCTTCTCATCCCAGTTGGGGAGATGGTCTGTCCCACAGCCGTCAGTACGTCGTACTGGAGATAGTATGCAGGTGCTCGTTGGGTTACGGGTACACCGGACAGGACTCACAGGGAACTGTTGGATGGTTTTATACCAGTCGTCAGTGAACAGTTCCCAGGTGACATGAGTACAGCATAGTCCGCAGACTTGACACTGCTACTTCGCCTCGAGTGTGTCCCACTGTTCTTAGATTACTACCCTACCACGGCTCAAAGGAGTCGTGCAAACAGGTAGCAGTTGGGTGCGGTCCCGAGCACTTGGAGGCAGTGGCGGTTAGACAGGATTCGTCTCTCCCGGTATTAGGGGTTGATATCGTGCTGTGTCAGAGAGCCATTACGCAAAGTCCCTGGCCAGGGCAAGCGAGATTTGCTGGTAGGTTCCAGTAGTTTCTCAGGGTGTAATGGGCTTCCCTCCGACACGACTTATACCGCTATTAGGGGACTGACGCTTGCCGCCCCCCTAGGCCCGATATGCGATAGTCTTAGACGAACGGACCGGACTGTATGGAGATTGCCACATCAGACTCAGTAGGAGTTCGGATGGGTTTCCTCATCGGCCTTCTTATCGACATCTATCTGGGGACCGTTACGTACAGCTAGTGCCGCTTGCGGTCTGTGGTTAAACCCACTGCCAGCGTAGTAGTCGAGTCTCTAGAGTCCCACACAGAGAGTTTCCCTACTCCAGGCGAAACGATATAGAGGTCGTATGGTTTTACGATAAGGGTTCGGACGCATACGTGTGTTTACACACGTACGACTTTCGGACAGTTTTTACCAGTCGGCTTTGGTTTAAGCCAGTTACTGGTATCCGGTTATTGGATTTATACAGTCTAAAGTTTTCCGTATTTTTGCGGAAAGGAGGGGCGTTCTCGTAATTGCGCGAGAAGCTTCTAGAAGGTGGTGACTAAGGAGGTTTAGGTGGCATATACATTGAATGAGATTAGTGAGTCATATGGATGATTCATCCATGTCATTAATGCTTCATAATTGCTTAATGACTCATGGAGATGAATCACCACAAGATATTTATCAAGCATGGTTGTAAATCATTTTCTTTTCTTTTCTTGATATAATAAAATGCTTGATATATATTATGATAACTCATTTTCTCTTCTCATTATTATGTTCATCTTCTCTCTCCTCAAGCTCTCCCTCTTCAAACCCTAATCCTCCCCTCTCATGTGTTGAGTACAAGGATTAGTTAGACTAATTAAACCATAACCCTCACTCTATATCACCTAGCTTCTTTGATTAGCACTTAAAGAAGGTTAGTTGCCTCAAGTTTAGAGGCTAAGCTTGGAGTATAGCTCTCGGGTGGATTGTCTACTACTTCGAGAAGGCCGAGGAGGAGGTGGAGTTCGTAAAGACGAAGGACACGGTTCCTTAGGTATAATCTCTTTACATACTAGTTGTTAACTTCTATGTTTGATGTTAGTTATCGTTTAGCTTCGATTCATGCGGTTAGTCGATGTTTAAGCAAAGAACAAGATCGTTTTTCATATTTCCGCCTCCCCGCAAATCGTGGGGTGTTGTACATCGACTTACACAAACTTCCCCAAAAAGCCATTTTTCCAAGGTTTTGAGTGAAAGAATGAGAGGTTTTGTGTAGGATTTTATATGGATTTCAAAGAGGAATGAAAGGAAAAGAAAAAGAGGGTGAAAATGTGATGTTGCTGCTGCTGGAGCTGCTGTTTCTGCTGCTGAAAGTTTCAGCAAGAGAGAAAAGAGAAAGAAGAGAGAGGGAAGAGAAAAGAAAGAGAGAGAGAAAGCTACATTAAATGCACACCATACCTCATTAATGGCACACCATGCCTCTCTCTTTTCTCTAATTTCTATTTCCTTTTTAATTTTGAAAAGAAAAGAAAAGAGAATGCTAAATTGAAAATAAAAGATGAGAAGAGAAAATGTGATACCAAAATATGCTAAGTGTAAACAAGCTTCACTAAAACTCATTAGGAAAAGTAATTAAGGAAAATAGATTCTAATTAAAAGAACCCTGGTTAATTTAAAATTAATAACCCCCATTTATATATATATATATATATATAACACTTCTCCTCTCAATTTGACTAGATTGAGATGGAAATAAGATTTACGGATTTTATGGAAACCTGCATCAATGCTAACTATCGTGAAATAAGACTAAACGAACTTTTCAAAGTGTTACAAAAACACTCTTATCTAACCTAGTTTAGGTCATAACTAACCTATGAACTTCATAACCCCAAAAACCTATCTTAAGTCTTAAATATCACAAAACATAAACTTTAGTTAAGATTAGGAGTTGTTTAAGCAAAAACTTGTTAACATAAGTCTTTTCTAGAGCATACTTAAGGGTTTGATCCTTACCTCACCAAGAATTGAAGGAAGCCCTAACTATGAGAAGCTCCAAGACTCTTAAAGAAACTTAACCATGATTAAGATGAGGGCTAGTGATGGTTTGTGGTGATTAAGAGCTTATTTGTTATGGGATAATTTTTTTTAAGAGAGGAGGTGAAAGTGAAGAAGACGAAGAAGATGAGGAGAGGATAAAAGATTAGAATGAGAATGGAAAGAGAGTGAAAAGGGGGGAAAAGGGATGGCTCATAAGAGCCATGCCCATCCTTTCTCTCTTCATTTAATCCCCATCACTTCCATGTTCCCCCATCATTTTCTTTTCTTTTATTAAAACCTTTAATTATTTAAAATAATTTAAGAAGCAAAATTAAATATGGTTAAGTTGTCATGGCTATAAAAATATGTTTTAATTTAAATTAACATATTGTTAAAACTAGATTAGCATAACATATGTGTGTGCATATATAACAAAGTATATAAATAAATAATTAATTAAATAAATAAATAAAAATGTGCGAAAACAATTACTAACTAAGTTTTTTCAAAAACCCATATTATATCGCTTAATTAACGTATAATTAACTCTATTCGTGTTTTAGGGCATTACACCAACTATCATTCTGTGATAATTTTGAAGGAAGCCTACCAAAAATACCACACTCCAGAAGGTATAGAACAGTATCAAGTTTCCTGTATGTTTGAAACTCCCGATGTGGTTTTTGCCCCGAGCGCTTATAACCTTGACGAAGGTCAAAACATCATAAGTCGCAAGTCAAGTTCAACCCGTCATTGTCCAGATTAATCTAGACCCATTCGTATAAGCTCTTGACGAAGGTCAAAACAGCTGTACGCCTGTCCTAAATTAATGCATATATCTATGCTACAGATAAGCACCCACTAGCTACCAAACACTATGCCTTGGCAAAGGTCAAAACACATAGCATGAATACTAGTAGATGCCTATCTGAAATGACGGAGGGCTACGATTGGTTTTGGCGAAAACCGTTAACATAATGAACTTGATATAGTCGAAAGAACCGAATAGCTTTTGAAAAGGAGTGCTTTAAGCTCCGTCTTTTAAAAGTTGTTTTCGAAGAAATCCGAGTGCTTTTGTAATTGTTCCAACGACGTCAGATTTTAGATTTATTACTTTGCATCAATCAATATTAATGTGGTCTCATCAATTAACCTTATCATTGCAGAAAGAAACGAAAATAGAACGTACGCTTATGCCATCCGCATTCGCCACGGGGCCCCGTCATCCACCGTTAGGTTACTTAACTAACGGCAGAGCGGGGGCTAGGCTAGCGCGGTTGCAAAACATAAGCAACGTTTATTATATATAATATATAGCCATTCGTCTCACGCAATAATATCCATTCCAGATCACAGATCACAGCACAAGAAACACAGATGAATATATTAGATATACTAGGATTTCCGTGTTCCGTTTTAGCCTATAACGAAAAATGGATTCCACGGTCGTGATGAATAGCCAAACCCTCACCCTAGACCCCTACGGCTGCGGCAAACTGCTGGCCAAATTCCCGACGTGAAACAACCTCCATCAATGAAATGAGTAGGCTACTCGTCATTTCAAGAACCCGGTAGTTTGAGCATCCCTCCTTGGGTCTATCCTAGGTGAAAGAAAAAGTAAATGAAATAATACAACGGTGGCTACAAGGTCAACCCGGATGTGCCCCGCAAAAGAATATTACATCAATTTACAAATATACATGAATGAAAGAAAAGAACACTCTTCTCACATCCCGCCGGCTATTCATTCACGACAATCCAATACTTCATATCCACAAACCATAAATAAGATACAAGATATGTGCAACCCCCACTAATCGACTTATAGTAATTAGTAGACGTTTAGAAACACATATACGAACAAAAACGAATAAACGATGTTAAAATTTTGACTTCGAAATACTCCGTATTGCCCAAGCACAAAGATAAAAGAATATGAAATCTGGGAAAAATCAAACAATACCTAAAAACCTAAATCCAAGAGTACAGAACACCACAAAAACTCAAGACCCAACTCTAACAGAGAATTGGCGATGGTGGGAATATTGCCAATTCCGGCGGTTTGATGTTGGAGTTTATGCCTCGTTTTTCTATGATGTTCTAGTTACAACTAAAGGAGCACTCTGCAATTGTTTAAATAATTTTTATAGGCTCTGGAAAAATTAACAGAAACTTGGATTTCGTTGTTATCGATTCAGAGTTATTTCGGTTTCATAATTCTAAACTTCATCTAATAAGCTAGTTAAAATTTGAATAGGCTCTGATACCAGTGTAAGACGATGTCACACACACACACTAGGTTTGTGAAGAGGCGGAAATTACAAAAAAACAATTTTAATACGAGTAATATCAACTAAACTTCCAAGATCATTCAGAAACCTTAACTGGCTAAGCACAGAGAAGTTCTAAACTACTATGATAGTGGTTTATACCTCTAAGATACAATTCCTTCGGGTCTTCTTCTCCTCTTCTTGAGCTTCTAGAAGGTACGAATCACGCTTAATCGTCAGCCTCCTCGTGTCAAAGACGATCCATCCGAGAGTCTATGGTTCAAGCTCTAACCTCAAGAATGAGGTAACTAAAGTATCTAGTTTGCTAATTTAGATAGCTTAGAAGATATAGAGAGTTAATTGAACTAGTTTATCTCAAAGAACCCTAGGATTCACAACACATGTGAAGGTTAGGTTTTGAGGAAGAAGAAGGAAAGGAATGGATAGAGAATGAGAAAACTAGAATGATGCAAGTGAAGAATGGCTAAGTCATTTACAAAATCAAGCATGCATTATTTTCCCATTGAAAAATGCAACCATGCTTGAATAGTAAAGTCAAATGAATAAACTAAAGAATTAGCCATGCTTCAAACCATGCCACAAATATCTTCATTTTCCACCTCATTATCTATTTACCAAAAATAGATATATATGCAAAATGAGGTGTCCCCTTCTAGAAGCATATCTTGTAAAATTATAAGAATGCCCTTACCATATATACATATCCGTATTTGTACTACAAAAAATACGAATAAAAAGAGATAAAGATAATCCAATAATATAATACTAGAATACGACTTAATTCTAAGCCCGCTAGTATTATCCGTCCGAACAACATCCGTGTAGCTAGTACATGTATATGATCGGAATCCTGCATGTAAAACCATACGGCCTCTACATCGCTTCGCCTGAACCAGGGAAACCCTCTGTGTGGAACTCTAAAGACTCGATAGTACGCTGGCAGTAGGTTTAACCACAAGTTCGTTAGTGGCACTGGCTGTATGTAACGGCTACCTGGGTAGCTGTCAAAAAGAAGGCCGACGAGAAAACTCATCTGAACCCCTACTTGGCCTGTCTGTGACAATCTCCGTACAGTTCGGTTTGTTCGTCTGAGAGTATCGCATGCCGGGTCTAGGGGTTGGATCACGTCAGACCCCTGATAACCTGACAAGTCGTGTCGATGTGGCTCAAGACCATACGGAATCTACTGGTCTAACTAACAGTAATTCTCAATCCGCCCTAGCTAAGGACTTATGGTGTTAGCCAACCGAACACAACGCGACATCGACTCCGTATACCGGGAGAGATGAATCCCCAATAATCGCTCACTGCCTCCATATAGCTCGAGACTGTACCAAACTAAAACCTGTTTTCACGCCTCAGTAAAGCCGTGGTAGAGTAGTAATCAAAGCACAGTGGGAACTCACACGAGACAAATGATGAGCTCAGGTCAACAGACTATCTGCACTCATGTCACCAGACAACTGCTATCTGACACTAGGTATAATACCATCTAGCAGGTTCTCGGCGAGTCTGTCTAGTGTACTCACCCCCAGTGAGCACATGTATACAATCTTAGGTGTACCACGCCAATGGATGCAGGACCAACCATCGCCTCTCGTCAGGGTCTAGATATGTATACACTAGTCTACTCTGGAGTATCGATGCCCAGTCTTGATACTCCCACGACTAGGGACATTTTAAGGATGTACTTATCGACTACCCAGCTTCCACAAGTATGATTGCCATCACAACGCTGGTAGTCAAGTAAGGATCCTACGGGCTTTATTAACATGTATACAAGATATGAAATAACAAGTAAAGCATATCACATGTTATGATAAAGACAAACCAAATAACATACTATCATATCGAGCAAGATTGTCATGTACATACATATCCCTAGCATCCTATACAATGAAGGCCTCTAGGGCATATATATCCAACATCGATACCGGAGGTGACATTGGATCACGGCGGATATCCAGAGAATTCTGACCGTGGCTGAGTTGATATCCGGAGAGGGTCGATCGGTGAGACAGTGTCTGCGATATCAAGATTTTACGTGTCAATGATAGACCCAAGTTTTATGATGATTTTGAGTGTCGGTGATGGACACTCGGTAGATGATGAATTAGAGTGTCGATGATGGACACTCGTGAGATTTGAATTGTCGATGCTGTACACTCATATGTTGATATTACGCGATCCATCGTGATACGTTGTTATAGATTATGCTATATAATAGCCGAATGTGACCGATCCATAAGACAGTACCTGAATACTATTTTCACATATCGGTATATATTAAAGAGCTTTCCAAATGAGCTATAGTCTCAGTATTTTGATGTGTCTAGGACGATACAAGAATCTTTCAAACGGAAACCTTCTTAAAATTCATTTCTAAAAAGCGAGACGTATATTTTAAACAAAACTCATATAATGCTTCATAAACCAACGTCTTCTACATGTGCCATGATATACGTATCATACGGCTATTTTGAAAAGATTTTACATATTTCTTTCGGCCACTTTATAGGCTTATACATGGATGCATGATATATATGATATGATGATATATATTTCCTTATTTACGCGATCGATTATGATGCGCTTATAGTACTTATGCATTATATATACATTAGTACAAGATATGATAGTACAATATTTTATGACCTAGGTAGATCGTTATGAATTTCGATTTATAGCTTGCGATATATTTTTAATCACGAAGTTGGCAACTCACCCCCGTTGTGCCCATTTTCTTGCAGGATTGACCGCTCGGATCAGTAGCGGCTTGCCGGCACACTTCCTGCTTCGGTGATTGCTTTTGGTAGACGGGTTACAAATTTGAATCGTAACCACATTTTGTATATGTATTTTCATTTGGATCTAGTTAAAAACTCTATCGACCAAAACATGTATATTTATGGGCTTAGAAGCGAGATTTAGATATTTATGTGTTTTTTGATGTCGCACTCGTTTGGAGTCGACTTTATATTATTTTTGTTCTTGTTTCGTTTTCTAATCTTCATCTTGGACGTCGTATATTAACTGCGTGGTTACTCCGCCGTTTGGGCATAGAAACTAGCTCCCGTTGGAGATACTTTATATATATTATGTTTTGTATGTGGTTTTATTCAAAATTCATAAAGGAACCGCTGCCCAATTTTTTAACGGCATGTGTTTTCAAACAAACTCATTATACTATAAAAAGGAACTTAGTTCCATTTAGTTACCCTTTTTAAAATTTCCTCTCTACTGTTTCTTTAAAAAAGTTATTTCTAACACAATCATATCACCGCTCTAAAAGATGTGATTGCCTCCAAGCTGATCCTGGACATTGTTCTGCGTTTCTTCCTCTAGTCATTTGGGAAAACATCCACACACACACCCATTTTATTATAGGATTTGATATGGTAAAGCCTAGTGACCTAATGCAATTTAATAATCCAAGTGATTTTCAGAGTTGTCGTATCTCTTGATTAATTCCCATTACATAAACAGGCCCGGTATTTTATAAATTGATTTAGACGGAAAATAAGATTAAAAGTTCATATCCGGTAATGCATTGAACACGTTTTAATGTCAACCAAAGGCCCAGTGGCAATGTATTGGTTCTGTACTCCTTGTTGGAGTCCGATCAAAGACAAAAGCAGTGGCCAATTGCTACAAGGCTCTTCAGGCTCAGTCCCCACCAATTATACAGAGAGGAAGTCGCTGAGAAAGAAACCAATCAGGCTAAAGGTTGGCATTCACTCAAGTCACATGAACCCCATTGCCTAATGATCCCCACACGCTCTCATATAATAAACCTAAACCCAGTCAAATAATTTTAGTCAGCTTAGGCGGCCAATTCAGCAGAATGTGCACTAGTCCTGGTCCTTCCTTTATATATACAGATACATTTTTGTTCTCAAATTCAATCCATAGGAGTCATCATACAAATACACAATACAAATATTTCTCTTTGTGGTCTCTATCAATCATCAATCTCTTTCTAAATTCCTATCCAAAGTAACTAGTCTCAGATAGATATATGGTTAGTGAGCAGGGATCAATGGTAGTGATAGTAGGATCTGATGTGCTGGAGTGGGAGTTGGAGGAGGACATTAACCAATTGGAAGAATGCACAACCCCGACGGCGTCGGAGTTCAAGATACCAGAGCCAATGTCATGCCCTCCTGCCCCTATGAAGAAGAAGCAATGGAGTGCTACTCCTTCAGGGGCGTCGTTGGCTGCCAATAACAAAAAGCTCTTCAACCCCCCGAACCTTGACAAAGTTTTTGCTCTCCACAAGGACCACCGATGATGATGATGATGATGCAGCCGAGTGTAATTTACATAAATATAGTTATTTGTATTATGGGCCTTTATTAGGATCAGGCTTCAGGGAGAAAATTCTTTTCTGTAATTAAGCAAGATATATTATAATTTAGGTACATCTTTGAATGATTTATTTGTGATCTATAATAATTGACTGTCATATTCTTTAAATTTGATTGCCTGATTGTTCCTGTTTCCATAATTTATACTTGAACCCTTCTCAGGTTTTGCAGCATGGATTTTGCTGTATGAAGAAGAATCAGAGGGCTCAATTCTGAAACATAGCAAGAAACACAGATATGATTGAATAATTCAGGTAACTATAGCAAGGACGTCCTTAATTTCCCAAATGAAAAAAATGATCGGTAATTATTACTTGAAGCCTCGAAAGTGTTAGTGATATATGTCCTGAGTCCATTTTTGTATAATACAGGATTGTATATTACATTTTGGAAGTTTGTGATATATAACAGTCTTGCTTAATATGATTGTATGTTATCTGGTTTGTATCTATCTTAACATGTGTATATGTTTCTTTTAATATACCGCTAATACATGTTGATAGAGCTCGTAGGATCATTGCTTGACTACCAGTGTTATGATGGACGTCACACTAGTGCGAGCTGGATAGTCTATAAGCGCATCCTTAAACTTGTCCCTAGTCGTAGAATTATCGAGACAAGGTATTGATACTTCAAAATAGACTAGTGTATACGTTTCTTATCCCCGTCAGGGGAGATGGTTTATTATCCCAGTCAGGGGAGATGGCCTGTCCTGCAGCCAATGGTATACGATACCAAAGATAGTATACAGGTGCTCATTAGGTTATGAGTTATACTGGACGGACTTGCTGGGAACCGAGTACAGGTTACTCCGATGACTTGACATCACTATTAGTCACGAGTGTGTTCCCACTATACTTAGATTACTACCTTACTACGATTTTAAAGAGTCGTGCAAACAGGTAGTAGTTTGGTACAGTCGTGAAGCACTTGGAGGCAGTAGGTGCTAGAAGGGATTCTTCTCTCCCCGGTATTGGGAGTTGATATCGCGTTGTGTACGGTTGACCAATACTACAGGTTCCTGATCTGGGCAAGTGAGATTTACTGGTAGGTACACCAGTAGTTTCTCAGGTTGTATTTGGTTCCACACTGATACGACTTGTCGCGCTATTAGAGGTCTGACGTTTACCACCACCTAAGACCAATATGTGATACTCTTATATGAACAGACCGGACTGTACGGAGAATGTTACCTATAGGCTCAATAGGGGTTCGAACGAGTTTTCTTGTCGATCTTCTTTTCGACAAATACCTAGGTAGCCGTTACGTAAAGCTAGTGCCACCGACGTGCTTATGGTTAAACCGACTGCCAGCGTATTGTCGAGTTTTTAGAGTCCCACACAGAGAGTTTCCTGGTTCAGGCGAAACGATATAGTTTGCGTATTTCGGTACGCTCGGGTGTTCGATCGTGTCACGACCAAAGTTTGGCCCGTGACCGACACTTAACCACGTAACGTCTACAGGCGTAACGTGACTAAGTGAACCGAAAACCCAGAAATCAAACCAGTAAAAGTATAGAGTGTTTTAAGCATTAAATGGAAGCATTTATTAAATGTTAAGAGATCCAAGTAAACAATCACCAAGATAGCAATATACGACGCCGTAGCGAAGAAAATGAGCAACAAGTAGGAACATCACTGATAGAATAAACTGCATAAGTAAAGTCGGCTCACAACGAGCTCGACACCAGAATACAAATAATATAGATCATCGTCCTCACACTGTCTCTAAGTCAAGTACATATATGGTAGATGGAGAGTACTAGATACAAAAATGTACATAAATGAAAGATAAACAGATACGGCACAAAACCCACCTATCAGTAAAAGAGCTAGTACACCAACTGTGGGGGTATCTGTGTCAAAAGATGCAAGAACGCAGCCTGCCGCGATACTCCGAGGGGCAACCTGCAAATATGTGGCACAACGGGGTGAGTTGTCAACTCATGAATAGAGATAACATATAAAGATTATCACGAGCATGCACGTACTGCGCTACTCTATCATATGCCAGCAGATGATATCAATGCGTGATAAGCAGTATGTGCAATAATCATGCAAGTGCTCTATCATGTAATATAACTACAGGATGAGATACAATAATGAATGCTGAGCATGGGAACATAACATCTACACGGAATGCCAACGTGGAATATATAATCGGTGTCCATCAATGCACCCAGATCCCCCAAATAGCTCAGGCGCCGGCACTCTCATTGGCCCTCCAATCCTGTAAATCTCTGAGAATCACGAGTGCCCAACATCGGCACCCAAATATCATAAATACTCGTGTCCAGTATCGACACGCAAATCTTCCTATATCGGGCATCCGTCAGTCCGGGTCAGCCCCCTCTCTCTCACATATCGGGCATCCGTCAGTCCGGGTCAGCCCCTCCTCTCTCTCATATATCGGGCATCCGTCAGTCCGGATCAGCCCTCTCACTCTCATATATCGGGCATCCGTCAGTCCGGGTCTGTAACACCTTAGAATGTGTTTTGTGGCTAATTATATTTTAATATATGGTTTTTAATAAAAAGTTTACCAAATTGGTTTTTAATTATTTTATCCTATTTATTGAATATTTTATTAGATTTTTCCTAGGCTTGCACACACTTGTGCATGATAACTAGGGTGTTAAGTGTGGTTTAACCATTGCTTAATCTAGTTTTATGTTTGGGTTTAAGTGTTTTGAGTTAATAGTGTATGGTTGTTCTTTTAAAAAGAAAATGAAAAAAAATTTAAGAAGGGTTTTAAATTGAATGTTGACTTTGTGTGTGAGAGAGAGGGCATGGGAGCATGGTGTGAACCATGCCTCATTAATGAGGAAAGAGGGTGAGAAGGGGGAGGGGTCTTGGTTGTTCTCTCATTCTCCCTCTCATTTTCTTATCTCATTCTTTCTCACTCTCTCTCACAAACACACACACAAGCTTCAGCAGCAGCAGCCCCAGAAGTAGCTTCAGCAGCAACAACAACAACATCAGCATAGCAACAGCAGCAGCAGAGAAGCAACATCAGCAGCATCAGCTTCAGCACTGGCAGCATCAGCAGCAGCTTCATTGCAGCAGCAGCAGCATGCAGCCCCTGCATCACCAGCAGCAGTAGCAACTTAATTCTTCACCTTCACCTGCTTCCTAGGGTTCCATAGGGTATATCTCTGAACCCAATCCCCTAGTTGCTTAGCTCTTGTGTCAATTGGTGTCGGTTTGTGTTAATTATGAGTTTAGTGCTAGATTATGGTGATTTATGTGGAACTTTGATTATGTGGTGATTGTGTTGGTTAACCCTACCTATTTAAGAGTTATTAGGGTCACTTTAACTGAGAAATAACCCAGATTTCACTAAAATACCATAGGGTTTGCTTTTTGTGCAAAATTAGCGTTTTAAGCAATTTTATGGCATTTTGTAATTTGCTTTTGACCCGGGGCCATCACGTTAAATTTGAGAATACTGGAGCATGCACACTAGGTCTAGATACCACCACCTGAACACGAGCCCCTAATTCCCTACCCAGGCTGCAGTTTTTGTAACGTTTTAGAAATCGCTATGCGAATTTGTCCGTTTTAGGGTAAGTTTGTCGGTATTTTTCCGTTTTTACCCGGCTGTGAACGAACGACCATATAGACTTGCCAGCACCTAGATTAGCTAAAATAAAGCTAGTGCGCAAGCTTTGGGAGTATATGGGACGTTTTGGTTCAATTTGAATTTTTCCCAATTTTAATATTATTTTAATGCGGTATTTAAATTTTGGGAAAATTTCTATAAGCGATCTTTTCTTTAAAATTATTTGAGTTAACCAACAAATCCTTCTCACTTCACCTAGGGATTAATGTGTGGACTAGAATTAAGCTAGGGTTTTAAAAGAAAAGAAAAGAAAAGAAAAGAGTGAGTAGATGCATGTATGAGTGTATGTGTGTGTGAAGGCAATAAATGATAGGAAATTGCTAGGAAACCCTCACAAATCAACCACCTTATCCCCTTGGCCAAAATTCCCTCATTCCTACTGCCTTTGCTCAATTCCTTTATCATTTTATATCAATTCTATCACAAAAATCCTCAAAATCCCAAACACATCACAAAAATTGCACAAAAGCCTTGTTCTTGTTTCTTTGATCACTTGGAGCTAGGGAAAGCTTGGAGCTTGTGAGCAAAGTTGTTAGGTATATTTCCTCTACTGTTAAATTAGAGTTTTTATGTGGTTTTGATCGTTGGTTGTTGCGTAGAACGCTGTTTATATCGTTTGAGGCGATATCGGGGTTTTAAGTCTTTTTAGAGCTTTTTAATACCTGTTGTGATCTGGGAATTTTAGTGTTTGAACAAACAATTTTAGAGAGATGTACTAGTGGACCTGAGACACCACCTGAGAGACGGAGGCTACCCTACCGGTCGGGGCCGGCGACCCCTAAGGCGAGGACCGACGACGCCGGCTAGATAGATGAGGGTTGGGGTGGATCTTCTGTGGGTTGTTGTCTGCTGTTGTCTTGGGGTGTTTGGTACTGTTTATTTACTTAGTAAATTCAGTATGCAAAATCTGGGATCGATTACCTATAATCTAGTATTTTGAGTCCGCGTGATACGTGTTGCGACACGAGTCGTGTGTCGTGCTGCGATGTACTCAGTTTGGTGTTGAGGTATCGTTGCGCATGTTAGCCACTAGACGTGTACTCGTGAGTTGGTTTAGTGTGTTGGTGCGTTTTAAATACTTAGTTTTGCGTTATTTTGATCGATTCTGAGATGTTCGCATTATTTCTTGTGTTTGTGAAATTATAGCGTCGCAAGCGGGGACTTCAGACGCTGCGAACAAAGGGAAGCAGGTGGTCGGATTTTCATAGCTGGAGACCACATGTGAGTAGATTTAACATCTACGGGGAATCGCCCGTATGGCGTTATGCGTCGGGGCGAATATGATATGTTAGCTGCATAGTAGTTGCACATTAGTTAATTTCATATGAATATTATTGCATAGTATTATCTGATGTACCTGACTCGTAGCTTTAGAGATAACACATTACCGACGGTTTATGTTGCACGAGCACTAATTGTATGCTACACCCACATCGTCTGTAACATTTTAAAAATAATTAAATAATTAATTAAATGAATAAAAGTGTTTAAGTGAATTTTAGGATTTTCGGTAAAGTAAAATGTATTTTTCGTAAAACCAAACCGTGATTGTTTTTCACTATAAATTTAAAAATATCTATTTTAATTATGAAATTACTAGTAAATAGTGTTTATTTAGCCACTTATAAATTTTTGGTTTAATAAAATATTTTTCCTAAATTAATTATTTTAAATATTAACATAAGCTTTATTTTTACACTAAATTAGTGTAAATTACAAATTTAAATGGTTTTAATTTGTAAAAATGAACCATTGCACATTATAATTTAGTGTGTATCATGCAAAATTTATTTGCAAATTTTTCCTTGTTTCTAGATCTTTCTTGAGTTATTTTAGAAAAGAATTAAAAGAAAATGAATAAAGCATGAAAAGACATTAAGATGATGACATTTTGGAGAAGTTTCTACACCATTTCTCATGTGTTTCTCCCTCTTCCCCTTATTGTGGCCGGCCTCCCCATCACCATGGCTGCCCCCCCCCATTTTCCACCTCATTTTTATTCAAAAATCATCAAAAATACATCAAAAATTCAATTAAAATTTCACAAAATCCTATCTAATTCATACCCTTTATTCCTTACTCATTTTTACATGGATTTTGGAGATGGAAAGCATGCATTTTGGAGGCTCATTTCTTGTTTGGATTTCATATTTTGGGAGGTATAATTTCTTTCTTTTGATTTATTGTTTTAGAAGTTCATTTAAGCTTAACTAGATTTAAAGAATTAATTCTATGTTTTTTTTTTAAAATTCAAGTTAGGGTTTGTAAATTCAAGTTAGGATTTTTGTTAATTATTTAGGGTTATAATAGTTAGTTTAACACTTTTGGAATTGGAAAATCTTGCATGATTGTTGAATTGTAAATTTTTCATTGGAAATTGTTTAAATTAGGAAATTTTGCTAACTAGGTTTCTATAAAACCTAATTATTGGTGAAATAAATCTCAATTAATATTGGTAATACTAGATTTTGGTCTTAATAAGATTATTAACTTGTTGGTGGAATGGAAAACTTAAATTGATTGCTAGTTTCTATGGATAATTGATAAATTGTGATAAAAATTGCTATTTTTGTAAACTAGATTTTAGAAATTCCTATATAAATGAGATTAAAAATATAATTATGGTTTCATTATATCATTATCATCATGAATTGTGGTTTAAGTCATTAAGTTATGCAAAATCATGTTTTGTGGTGGAATTGTGGTATTTTGCTTGAAAAAAGGTTGAAAATTGTTAAAGGGTGTAAACTAGAAATTTCAAATTTATACAAATTTATGTAATAAAAATATAGTAATAGTTTGTATAGTCTAGTTATGCTATTTAATGAGTTTTATGACCATTGGTTTCATTTAAATGTCAAGTTTCGATGAAAAACGGTAAATTGGCATTTTCGGGTTTTTCGAAAACGGACGATTTGATCGATTTTAGTGTTTCGATGAATTTGATCATGTTTTACAATATAAGTAATGTGTTTTAAAACTACAAGTTGTTTGATGATGTTATCTCGATCCATCGGAGTTTGTACGCCGATATCGAGCGGTATTTGGTTCTTTTGCGTGGACGGGACATAGGTTTTAACCTGTGCTTGTTCTTCGTATCGTTTGACTTTTGTATGTGATTCGGTTTACGATGCTATTTATATGTTTGCGTCTAGGTACCCTCACGTGGACTGCAGGCGATGAAGAGGAGGATGGCGACACTGTCTTCGGCAGACATGGACAGGTGAGTAGATGCATATCTACGGGGGGAAGTCGGGTGGATGGCGTTTAGCACCCCCGCAACGTAGAATAGGAATAGTACTTATTGACATTAGGAAACCAGACGTGACCCTAGTAGGACCCTAGTATTGACCCTAGGCTGGACTAGACCGATTTAGGGAAAACTATATCAGAGGATGAGTACCTTGGAAGAGGTTTATAGGTTTCAGATAGAAACACACCCGCGCACACACTGAAAATCGACATGGGGTACGTGTATGTGTATATATATATAGAACTAGGTATAGGTATATACATATATATACAACACATATAGGTGATTCAGTGATGTGATATGATATCCGAGGTTTGATGAAACAGTATAACTGGGCGTGATGCCGTGATTTTTGACTATACAGTCGTAATAAAGTGTTAGCGGATCATTAGGGAATGAGATAATGAACTTGAATATATAAATTACAAAGAGTGGTGGTGATATTGATGTACATGGGATGCTAGAATAGTACTCGGACTGTAACTTGTGACTGATTACGATATGATATATGTATAACTTGATTTCGACATTATATTGGTGTGACCTGATGCCGATATCATATGAGTATGACTTAATCATAATATAATACATATGACATTATACGAATGAGGAGACACCTAGGAGATACTTGACCATACCCCGACATTGGGATGCCGTACGATGGATTTTACCGTATGAGGCTTAGATTTGATGATTGATCCGCACTCTTGATTCGAGGAAGCCGTACTACGTACGTGACGCTGTTGAGGCGGGATCGCCGACTATTAGAGATATTGATTCAGACCTTAGGTAGACTCTAGTTTCTTACTGACTAGTCTATTAGGTTTAGTTCCTTAGGATGTTAGATGGACACTGGTTTAGGTTCGACTCACATAGTGGTAGTTGTACTTGTATCTCGCAGAGGAGCGGATAATGCACGTCTGTATTTACATTCATACTGTAATCATCATGGTGCATGTCTTTTATATGTTGCTATAAACAGTATAAACCTTACCTGTTAGGACACCAGCACCATTACCGATGATGCGCATATTCCACGCACACTTATTTGCCGGCTCACACACATCATCATCGGTAATTGCTATGTCACGTACACTTTAGATCATATTATCTTTTATTGATAGAATCAGTTAACAACTAAACCGATATAATATTGTGATTACTCTCTGATGTTAGTATAGACATGATAATCATTACTTAGACATTCATGCATTCATATTTTCATGTTATCGCACAGTATTATGAGCATATGCTGACACTTATCATATACTTACTCATGATTTTGAGATTTGGATTTCTGTGAGATTTCTGGATTTTTGGGGAAAACCGCAAGAATATATAAAAACTTCTCTCTCTCTCCTCCTCTCTTTTTAAAATAAGATGCGGTTTTCTCGTGATGTATGTGTCGTCCACCATGAGTATTTCATGTTTTCTGATGGATTTCGAGACCCGATTCGAGGAGTGGATGAACCGTCTCGGGTACATGGTGGGCCCGGTATGGTACCCCGGGGCAAGAAGATCGAGTTGTAGACGATGAGCCTGGCAGGGGAAGGCTACCTACCGGTGATGTCTGGGGCGGCGGATATCCGGAGAATACCGACCGTTGTCGTGGGATTTGATGATATGGGCCGATCCGGACTGACGGAGCCCGACATATTGATACTTGAGGTTACATGTGTTGTGTCGATGCTTGACACGGATTTTCATGGATTTCATTGTTGAGATTTCAGATACTTATACACACTTTACTATGATAACGGCTAAAGGTTCTCATACATATATATATCTGGATTTCAGGATTTGT